>CM032623.1:41605021-41998719 GCA_019097785.1 Fraxinus excelsior
TCCTAGATCTATGTATTCGGGGGCCTATCAACACATTAATCTAGCAACTCGAGCTACTTGGCCAAAACATGGCCTTGTAACACGTCTCGAGCTCCTTTCATATGACTCGAGTTATTTAGCCAAAACATGGTCTTGTAACACGTCTCGAGCTCATAAACAAACAGGACTCGAGCTACTTGGCTAAAACATGGCCTTGTAACACGTCTCGAGTTCCTTCAACATCACTCGAGCTACATAGTCAAAACCGGCCTAGTAACACGTCTCGAAGTGATTAGACAAACAACACTCGAGCTACTTGGCCTAAAAATGGAAAAGTAAAACGCTTGAGCTATCTCTTACAAGTACTCGAGATACTAGGCCAAAAATTGGCCAAGTAAAACGCTCGAATTGATTTCAAAACTCAAACTACTTGGTCAAAAGGGACAAGTAACATGTTCAAACTCATTATCAAGCTTATTGGCCAAAAATTGGCCAGGTAACAAGCTTGAGTTACTTATTTAATACAAAACTCGAGCTCATTAGCCAAAAATTGGCTAAGTAACGAGCTCGAGCTACATACAAATTACAAATCGCACAAAGACTTAAGTTTGTTATACCTCTTTGCATCTCACCTCACAGCTGAAGCATGTAGCTGCGACCTGGATGCACGGGGGCCTGTGATATGAGAAAATATCGATAGACCCGAGCTCGACCTACCTGACCCGAACTCTGGGCCCAATCTTGGCCTACTCCAATTGGGCTGATTCTGGGGTCGGGTCCATTATGAGGTCGGGTCTAGGAGTACTAGTCCTATTTAAGTACAAACCCCTAGTTCATTACAAATTTTACTCTAACACAAATTGAGCACTTCTAACACAATACAAGCACCTAAAATAACTAGAATTACAGGAAGTTTAGTCCTTCCAGGACTCCTCCTCCAACATCTATAAATACATAACATAGCCTCATTATTAAGGTATGTTTTTACATAATATTCCAATATACAGTTTTTTACATAATTCCTCTCTCTGACTTAAGCATCGGAGGGGCGACGAGAACACACCTCGACGCCTTTGTTTCAGGTATTGGAGATCGGATCTGGCAAAGCTTTTCCATCTGGCTCGGGTTGGCCCAGGTACAAATTTTGGCATCATCAGTTACCATGTTGGTAGTTCCTTCCTAGTTGAATTCCTGAATTTTAGCACAATTTGTAATCCTTTAAAAAGGGTACTGGTGAAGAATAAAGGCAGTTGTCAATTTTCAATTCTGAATTATCAATTAACATTTGAGAGATTCCATTAACGGAGAGATTCTATTGCATTCTTTCCCCTCTTGGACGTCGACGTGAGGTTGGTTCTGGAGGTTTGCACCACTCCATCTTGCAGCCGTGTGTGTGTATGTATTGTAGCAATGGAGAGGAGACAAAAGAAAGAGGCAGTGGAGTGCCTTGGGGATTGAGTGAGAATCAATCATTGTTATCTCTTCTTCTTTTTCCCACCTTTGCGGATTGCTAATACCACTACCATATAGTCTCCTTAGTGGGGTTCTTGTGGCAACCAATGTATTGAAGGTTTAGGTCAAGCTTGTTGGGCGGTGTTCATTTGATGATTTTTCTCAACCCGTAATCAAGATTTCTCAATGATTTGAACTACATGTATATAATGTTAGCCCTTTGACGGGAAAAAAAAAAAAAAAGAAAGAGGAAAAATGACCGTTGCTTTGTACTTGTGGGGCCACCTTTGAGAGGGCGGGTCAAAAATGACGGCTAGAAAAGGTGATAACGGCTGAAAAAATCATTTTAATAGGGGTGAAAAATCGCTACCAAACAGATACTTAATATGATATCAAGTCATGTAAATATCATGAGTTCGAGTCTCACCGTCACCTATTTAATAAAATTGTGCACGTGTTTTTTATGGGAAAATGAATCGCGATTTCGATTTTACACATATTCTCCCCTAGCCTACCACTTGATACGGTGTATCCTGGGACGTGACAAAACTTTAGAAATTGTACGCATGAAATTGCATAAGCTATATAACTCATCGAACTCTTCAACTGTAAGTACGGGGACATTCATTCCCTGCAAAGTATAAGAAATTCCGACTCCTATTGAAATTCACTAATTTTACACTTTTTAACTTGTTTGACCTAAAAACAAAAGGAGTGTAATTGACCAATTAAATTCAAGATATCCTTATTTGCAAAATCTATCAGGTTCTCAGAAGCATTCTAGCATGCAATGCAACAACAGCTCGGGAAAATCCAAAATCTTCAATTTTTATGTACGGAAAAATAAAATAGTTAAAATGTCGAAGACTCAGACTACATGCTAAAGAGACAAGCTAGCTACTAGGTAATAATCCTTTAGAAAAAGACATGACTATAAAAAAAAAATGTTGACAAAATTCATACCGATACTACTGTGGCAGCGCATGATTGACCTTTTTCGCTCTCTGTCTCTCCATCTTTCAATGGTTCCACACTATGTATTGTCTGTCAAAATTTTCTGTACTTATAACACGATTGTAATCCTTTAGCAACTTATTAGCATGTGAAAATGACTACTTACTTGAAACATGTTTACGCGTTGATTCCTTACAATAATTAGACTCTTAGCTCATGTTTGGACTCTATTAAAATGGAGTTTTGGAATAGTTATTATTATTTGAGAATGTGTGGTTAACAAATAAGGAAAAGTTTTGAATTTATGTATAACATTATTTTATGAAAAAATATGTGATTAAAAATGAATTTTGTAATAATGTATTTTTGATAAATGAAGCCCAAACAGAGGATTACTATTTGCAGCATTTTTCTGTGGTGCACGATAAAGTAGGCAATTAAATATACTAATATATCTTTCTAGACATGCAATTTGTTGTTTCATGTAAATTTGCTGCAAATTATACACAGTAGAGAGAGTTACAAATACTAAGGTTCTTTTTTATTGCGAATATGGAATTTGGGTGGAAAGAAAATGAATTACAAGGAATTAAATTGTCTAAAATTTATTTTACTTAGAATTGTAATTAATTGTATCTAATTGATATAATGTTTCACCTGAAAAATGTTGAAAGTTCGGTATCCGTTTGACTTTATTTTTCATGAAAATTATTCATTAAAGTGATAATATTTTTTACTATTAGGTCTAGAATTTGTTCCAATTGGCAAAAAAAAAAAAAATCATAACGTATACCACTCACTTGACTTTGTTTTGCATGGAAATTGTCAACAAAATTGATAATTTTTTTTCCATTGTGTCTAGAAAAAAGAAAAACAAATTCATTGATTGCAAGGAAAAGAGACGTGTGAGTGTAATGGCTGGAAAACGAGTTCCAAGTAAAATTTTTACAATCAAACAAGTAAAAAGTATGAAAATGGAAAATGGATTTCCATGAAAAATTTGTAGTCTCAAACAGGGCCTAAATGTTTGACCAAATATTGTAAAGAACTTTCACACTTTAATGGAATATGCCTACTAAATGAAGAAGCTCTATTTAAGCTTAACTAATTAAATAGCGTCCACTAAATAGGGAAAAATAACAAAATAAGCACTCAAGAAAGTAAATGTGTCTGTTTGACGAGTTCAAATATGTCATTCCTAAGTTTTGTCAACCTAATACACTTTTAACACCTTGACACGGTATCACCACTTTACAAATGGAAAGACGTCGAGACATAATGTGTATCAAAAATATGTTGGCGTTTTTTTCATTTGCTAAGAAGGGATAATGTGCCGAGATATAAAAAAAAAAATTATCGAGGGCCAACATATCTTCATTCTTGTACAACCGCTTATATGATGAAACTCAGCCAAACACATTGCCTCGAAATCTTTACATTACACAGGGGCGGATCGAGCACCCGGCGAGTCGAGGCGGCCGCCCCTACTGGATTTGTCTGAAAAAAATGGCTTATAAAGCTTTGATGAATAACGTTAGATATTTGTAAATGTAATAATTTAGAACAATAGGTTGTGTATCTTATATGGTATGATATTAGTTCTACATACAAGAGGTACAATGTTCGATTCCAAGATCCTCCCCTCTCTCTTTTAATTTCCAAATTGCTCAAAGCAAAATTTTATATCATATTTGCAATAATCAAAATTCAAACCCATTCTTTGCATGTGGATATACAATGCTTGACCGCTATGACAATTGAAGAATTTTAGTAATAAATGTGATAAGAAACTATATATTCAATTTAGAAACTAATAAACTACTTGTTGTAAAAATTATTATTATTATTATTATTATTATTATTATTATTATTAACTAAAATTCAATATTGCAATGACTTAATAGTTGAACCAATTATTTGTATAATCAACGATCGGGTTGGTTATAATAACAATGCATAATATATATTTTTATTGTTAAATTTTGTCAATTTATTTTGTAAAATTTAAATTTAGACAATCTAACTACTATTTAATTTTTTTTAAGAGTTCAAAACACACATTTTTTGGGTCAAAAATAATTCAAAAAATGATTGTTTTAAATACTTTGCGTAAGCTTTGCCTAAGTTTGGAATTAGTATTTATCGTTAAATTATGTTTTACATATAAGTTTCATCTTGTCTCGTTTAAATCTATCACAACTTGAAACTTGATCATATGTATATAATACTTTAGATTATATTTTCATTGTATATGATTTTTACGTTTATATTGAAGAATTTTTTAATATTATTTAATCAAAAGAATATTGTTATTGCGGTTTTCAGCTACCAATAAGCTCCCTAACTGACTTATCTTTCTGGGTCCACCCATGATTACACGTTTACACTTTATTTGTCCAAATTCAACACGAGTGAAAGTTTGCCAAATTCAATTTTGGACCTTGTAGGCCATGGGATAATCTCTAGGAGCCTTGAATTCCCACTCCTTACCATCCTATTTGAGAAGTGCTCATAAATAGTTTAAATTATTATTAAGTAAAAATGAGTGGTGGATAAATATAATGCTGGGTAGTACTGGAGTTGCAACCCCAATTTAGGTAGCTCTAGCTGATAGGTTAAATAAAATGTAAAATTAAATGAGTCGTTAAGTGAAATTTACACATTATAAAATATTTTTTAGTGAAAAGTTGACTTGTCATTTATTGATTAAATGGAAGTTTGTGATTGTCCCAATGGATGCTTAAAACTAATGTTAGTTGTACAAGTATCAAATGACTTCGAAGAGTAGACAAGGATGCAAGAAGTGTTAAACTGAAATATCTCTAGACTCGGAGTTTGAGTTGCTTCTCATGAGCAAGGTGGATTGGTATGACCGATTTGCCAATTTAACACTTCATTCAGTAATACATGAGTGATATGGTATCTTGTTTTGTCAATTTTGTTAAAAAAATTTGCTAGATGTACAGAAAGAAACCCATAGAATTTCACTAGAATACACACATTTGTGGGTCCCGTGCATTTTATTTTAAATACATGGTGGGGTCCGCACAAGTGCGTGTATTCTGGTGCAATCCTAGTGGGTTTCTTTTTGTACGCGGGGGGATAAACATTTTTTAAAATGAAAACAACATTGAAGTCTAAACGGAGATTTTAGGTCTCTATAGTGTTTGGATTCCCCAACTCTCTTTAATGAACTATAAATATTGGCACGACAAGAGGAGGGCTTAGGCCTATCCTCCAAAGTTACAAAAGTGGTAAATTTGATATAACATTAAATGAATAAATGTGGAGATGCTAACTCCATCTCATAATATCCTAAGTGCACTATCAGACTAAGTTTTAAAAAAAAAAAAAAAAAAAAGCGTACATGAGGAATCAATTGGTGGTCTAACGTAGCTATGCCTCTCATTTTATCATGAATGTTTAACAAGACCAAAACGGATGTTGGTTTGCAAGTGGATTGTCTTCCCTGCATATATTGTTCTCAAATCCATCTTTAGTTAATGATATCTCGAATAGTGTGAACGTGACATTGGGGTCCTCTATTATTCGGCATACAATAGAATATGATTTTATTTCTTTTTTCATTTGAAAAAATACCCTACTTTGGGACTCATACGCTACATAGCCTAACGTCAAAGAATCTAAGGAAACAAATAAACTAACAAAAGCATCCATGAAAAAGAACATATTACCCCCCAATTGCTCTCCTTCTTAAAGCAAAGAAATTAATAAGAATAAAGTATGGTTCCTTATCCACTTGTTATGTCCACAAAATTATGTGTTCTCCTTACAAATAGAAGACATGAACTATTTTATACACAATTGATTATATGATTTTGGTCCACCAAACGAACAAGATGTGTTTTTATAGAATATCATGTACTAAAGCATCAACAAATCTATTAAAAGTTATCAGCGATAGATTTGGAGGGTGTTTGGTAGAGATTAAAATCGAATTAAAATTAAAAAACTAATCGTTATTGTTGAGTTTTATTAGACGAGTGAGATCCAATAACGACTATATTTTCAATTTTAATTGAGTTTTGAGCTTTACCAAACATGCTCTTAGCATATTAGAACTATCTTACTTACCGAAAAAGTGGAAATATTATTTTGATGGAATCTCTCGAGGGTGTTTTTCCCATTGCAAATTTTGTCGATTTTTTTTTTTTTTTTTTTTAATTTTTATCTTTCAACACAAATTGACCGGATTTACTTTAATATAGCTAGAAAATTTCACTACCTTATGACGCAGCTCTTTTTCACTCTCTGTCTAAGCACTTAGCTATTAGCGAGAGGACAAATTAACCTATTCGATTTTTATAGAATTAACATATCGCTAACTTTTTTTATTATAAGAAATTAAAATATTAATTCAAATCAAATGTATATATTTATTAATTACCTTTACATATTTTTCTCGTCTATGAGGCTTTCTAGCAGAAAAGAAAAAAAAAATCATCCACAATAAATACCAATAAAATTATGCATGCCGTTTTAGTAATTTTAAGTTGCAAAATTACCCCAACATTAAATACATAAGAAATTGATATTTAGATTAAAAAAAAAAATAACTACTATAAAAACATTTTAATTTATTATTCAATTTTTAATTCAATGAAAAAGAAGTATTAGTTAGAAGATATCAATTAAATTAAAATTGCAATATTTGAAGAGTCATATGAAGAATTTATATATTTTTCGATATTTTATTAACTTACTACAAAATAATTTTAACTAATTTAATGTGTGTAGGAAAAGAAGAAATCAGTTTTTTTTAAATATCACACCAAAAAAAATTCATCCTTCAAAGAAAAAAAACATTACAATTAAAAAAATAGTTAGAAAATAGTATACATAATGTTACATAAGATAGTATATAAGATGTAAATGTAAATTTATAAAATATGGTATGCAAAATGTAATTACACCTATACATGGAGTATATTTTGTAAATTTTCCTATTCTTAAGGTAAAAGTTTTATTGGTAGAATTCTAATTTGGAGTATCAAATTCGTTCAGAAGTCACTCATTCTATGGTATTCCATTCTTCTTTGAAAATAAAAATAGTTCACGAATTGAGTTAAAAATTAGTCGTAGTTCTTGATTTGTGAAGATACATTGTGAAGTGCTCATTTTTTTTTCTTCGAGGTTGAAGCTTAAATATATGCTTGAGAAATAGTTGTTCACGCATAAGTAATGAATGGAAAACATGTTCAATATCATTTCATTGAATAGTTGACCTAGCCCATTGTTGTTTGAAGAAGCCTTCAACTTCGATCCCTTGGCAAAGCTAGGATAAACTTGAGCCAAAATTCACAATTCATGAAAAATTCATGAGAAAGCAGTATCTCTTGATTTTAGTATCAGGGGACGACACTTTGAGGTTCTTTGTTATGGGCCAAAGAAGTTGAGGAAAGAAGCACTATTGGGGGACGACACTTTGAGGGAAGAAGCACTATTGGCCACGCTAAATAATCATATGTATAAAAAAAATAATGAAGTATATGTTGTAAGATAATTAGATAATTATTTAGTATTATCGTGATACGTGGATAATCTTATCTTATCTAGAAGATCTATTTCATCGCAATTGTCACAAAGGCTCAACAAGCGCCTTAAGATATAGTAACTGCCTATTTGTATGATTCACTTGATATATATATATATATATATATATATATATATATATATATATATATATATATATATATATATATATATATATATATATATATATATATGATGTGTGTGTGTGTGAAAGTCCCCAACTGATTTAAAATGCCAGAAATAAATGATACATGCTCGAGAATCATATTTTTAATATCATTATATGGATTGAAATAATCCGAACGCATGTAGTATAATCGCCTTAATGAATATTTGTTGAAAGAGAGTTATAAAAATGAAGATGTCTACACATGTGTTTTCATAAGGAAAACAAATATTGGATTTACAATTGTGACAATTTATGTTGATGATTTAAATTTAATTTGAACTCTTGAAAAGCTCAACAAAACTGCAGATTATTTTAAAAATTAATTTAAGATGAAGGATTTGGAACCAAATTTTATCTCAGGTTGCAAATTGAACATTATTCAAAAAGATTATTTGTTCATCAATTTACATATACAGAAAAGTATTAAAATGTTTTTTTATGGATAATTTGCATCCATTGCTATCACATATGGTGGTTCAATCACTTGATGTGAAAAAAGATCAATTTCGTTCATTAGAATATTAGGAAAAAAATTTGTTCCTGAAATACAATATTTTAGTACAATTGGAGCATTAACTTATATTGCAAACTGTACTCAACTCGATATAGTTTTTTTTTGTAAAACTTCTTGCACGATATAACTCTACACTAACTTAAAGACATTACAATGGTGTTGAACATATATTTCGTTACTTGAAAGGTACTATTGATTTGAAATTATTTTATTCTCAAAAGTCGGAATCTGTTTTAGTGGGATATGCAAATGCAAGTTATTTCTCCAACCTACATAAAGTTAAATTACAAATAGGATATATGTTTACAAGTGGATGAAGAAATATATCATGAAGATATGTGAAACAAGCCTTGACATCAAACATTCTCAAATCATTCTAAAATTATTATAATACATAAAGCACACTGAGAATAGGTATGGTTGAGAAACATGACCCACCATATCCAAACATTATGCGGATTAACTTTATCAAAATAAAGTCCAATAATTTTGTATGAAGATAATGAAGCATGTATTGCACAATTCAAAATGAGATTATATCAAAGGTGATGAGACGAATCATATTTCTCCAAAATTATTTCATGCACATGAGTTTCAAAATAATGGCGATATCAATATTCAACAAATTCACTCAAGTGACAATGTGGCTGATTTATTCACAAAAACAATGCCAACATCTACATTCAATAAATTGGACCGTTCCAAGTATTTCAATAGCCGAAAGTACCCATTAATTTGAGTATCTTGTAAATGGAACAATTTGGTTCCATGCAATAACTAGAACCAAACTCGAACTTGAACTGAAGGTTTCGATTCGGGTTTGGTTCTATCCATAATATTTTTTGTTAAAACAAATTTAAATTGACAATACAAGTTATTATCTCAATATCTAGTAGCATTTGAATAAATAAGATATGTCACCAAACATATATTTCAATACTTTCTTAATCCAATACAAATATGTCATTAAATAACGTTCAATATCTAGTATAATAGTATCCAATTACAATGTGGCTCTAAGTGCAGCATCCCATCGTTCCTGTTCAAAAACCAAGAATCGACCCAAATCTGTTCGATTTTTAATTTCAATTCCTAATTTATTTTTTCGAAATTGGACAGAAACCTTTGATTTCGATTTCATTTCCGATTAAAATGAGCAACCCTAATCTCGAATGAATAACATGACGTTCTTGCCAATATTGAGAATAGCAAGGGCACTGAAGGCCGGGAACTAAATTTGCAATTTTAAAATTGTCAAGATAATTTTGCTTCTCAAAATATTGACCTTATTCATTTCACGTGACATTAACGTCAAATTTGAAATAAATATTTTATTTTATTTATTATATTTTAAATTCTTCACAGCCGATAATTTTATTTTAAATATTGTAATAGGAACACGAATATTCGTATATCCTTTTGCTTGATTAAATCCCACGAGAACAATGAGCATATGGGAGAAAAGGAAAATAGCATTTAAGGTCCCAAACTTTTACTTGTATTGCATCGTGTCCTCAATCTTCAAATTGTAGCTTTTACATCTCCAGTCTGATTTTTATAGCACTAAAGTCCACTTGACAATTTTACCCTTGCTTCAATTAACAAGAATTTAATTGTACATACAATATTTCGCTTCTTTTTATGTAAACAAAAATTAAATGAAAGATAAGAACATAAAAATTCTTATAGCTAATCCCCTTATAAAGTTGGTCTACTACCTACAATATAGACGTTAAAATTGTAGGTAACTTTAGGTAGTGTTTAATGCACCAAATTTGCCTAGGAAAATGGAAATGAAATTCCAACTTCCACAAAAGGTGGTGTTTGATGTACAAAATTTGGTTACCTAAATGTTTTCTTCCACACTAACTCACACGCTTCTTTTACATTTAATTCATGAAATGGTTTCCCACCTTTTTGGTGGGAAAATTGAATTCCAAGTTTTAATTTTTTTTCTGGCAATGGAAACAAATTTCATAACCAATTGTAAAAAAAAAAAATTCACTTTAATAGACAATTTTCATGTAAAATAAAGTCAAACGAACACTAAACTGTGATGAAAAAAATTATTTTTTAGGAAATAATTTTTTTTTTCATTTTTTTCTTACTTTTTAACAATGGAAATAAATTTTATAACCAATTGTGGAAAAAAAAAATCACTTTAATGAATAATTTCCATATAAAATAAAGTCAAACGAACACAAAATTTAAAAATTTTTCGAATGGAAAATTGTACTAATGAAACACACTTAATTAACAATTCTCTATAAAATAATTTTTAGGCAATTATTTTCTCTAAAATTCATTTTCTTTCCACCCATTTTTCACCATTGCAATCAAACGGACCCTTAAAGTAAATTAAAAGTAAGGACAAAATCGTCAAATTTCTTAATATAATCTATTTTTTAGCGTGAAAGTTGATGAATTAATATTCACATTGTCGATTTTCATCATGTAAAGACAAATCTCGTAACATTAAGTTGAGGATCCAAAATTTCACTTATGAAAGTTTGGAAGTCATTTTCATACTACCTGAAAGGTTGATGAGTAATGCCTTAAATTTCCTGTTAAACGTAACGGTACTAGAGACCTAAGTACGGTTAAAATGAGAGAGTCGGGATGTAAAGGTTCCGTTTTGAAAAACTCGTGCGCCAAAGTTTAGGGGAATCTGTAATTTCCCCAAAAAAAGGAACAAAATTTTGATAATGTGGGACCCATTGGATAGGAACAAGAAAGGGAGCGACGACAATCAACTACCAAAACGACAAATCTCAGCCCTCCATGCATCCTCGACGATTCCGTCACCTCACATCCTCGCCTCCTTGGACTTTGAAATCTCTCTCTTTTTCTACCTTTTTTTGTTCTATCTTGGGAGCTGTGAAAATTAGCTTACAACGAGTACGAGGAGGAAATACTAATCGGTTAGCAGAAAATAAGGCAAGAAATACATATATTTTCTCTTAGTATATATATATTTTAGCTAAGAAATCGTTCATTTATTCAGTTTAACAGGTGGGTTTATGGAGGAAAGAAAGAAGAAAGTGGAAGAAGAAGGGAGCTTAAATGGGTTCTCTCCAGTTTCTTCTACTCCAATTTTTTGGAAATCTAGGAAAAGATTAGGTTCGTTTATATATTTTTTCTTAAACAGCAACTGGGTTGAATTTTTTTTTTTCCTATTTTTTCAATTATTTTTTGCTTATTTGATGTATTTGCTTACCGATGGTGGAATTATTTTCTTAAGTAGATTTTATGTGAAATTCAATTATAACCTATAAGTTATAATCTTGATTCACTTTTCTTCTATTTATATGCACGCTGCAGTTTTTAGACAAGAAATTATTCTTGATATTTACGAGTTCAATTTTCTTTTTCTTTTTTATTTTTCATTTTTTCTTTTGTGGAGATGGGGGTGAGTAGGGTGGGGTGGGGATAGACGTTGGGTTTGCTCGAAGGTTATTTCTTTAGCTAACTATTTTAGAATTGATTACCAGCTATTTGTGCTAAGACTATTCAATTTTTATTTATTTATTTATTTTTCATGTTTTATTTGAATGATCTTGACATTTGTTAAATAAAAGAATGATTTGTTCAATAATTATGCACGTTGACTTTTCGAATAATTGGAACATTGTGGATTGTTGTTTTGCTCCTTGAAATTAAGATATTCCTCTCAAAAAAATTATTTATTGATTAATTAATAGAAAATTGTTGGGGTAGTTTGATAGTTTTAAGCAAGTTATTTTTACTTTTTAAGTGAATTTTGTGTGTTTAACATGTTTGAAAATGTTACCTTTCTGTTACTTATAATTAAGAATGTTCACTTATTTTTGACGTAAGATAAATATTATTTTCAAAATAAGTAACTTATGTATTTGCAACTTTGATCAGCCGAAAAAGTTATTTATTTGTTAGTACTTCTTTAAACTTGCCAAACATCCAATGAATACAAATGGTTTTGTATACTATTGTTCTATCTAATGCAACAATTGTGGTTCATTGATTTGCTGAAATAGTTGTGGTGGTGGAGCCATCATCTTTTTTATTGGTTCAGTGTATACCTACTGTTTTGTAAATTGAGATCTGCTTGAATGAAATTTCTTTTAGTCTTTTCCTATTGCACCTACATTGAGATTAAATTGCTTTAACTTGCTGACTGTCAATAGGAGTTCGCTAGGACTTTCTTGCTTGAAAGAGCTTTTCACTTTTTAGTGCCTAACACTTGACATTCTGACAGTCAAATTAGTAGTTCTTTGGTATAATTAAGTTTATTGAAAGCGAGTAAACAATTTTAGCAGAGTGGACTTGCATTGCGTATTCTCTTTTGCGTGTGGGGTTCCAGTACTATTTAAAGGAGTTTAAAAGTTGATTTACGTAAGGAAGTTCTCCCCTTGGTAGAGCATTTTTTCTGTCAGTGGGGGAGTAGTTGCTTATGCAGTTACCACTTTCTTAATTCTAGCATGTTTAGCATTGTCAAAAATATTTTTTATTCACACATTTCGTAGGACCACAATTTACTATCCATTTATTATTTACACCATTAAGTAGGACCCACAGCCTATGTGTTATCTAAATGCTTTTCCCTACATTTTTGGAGCTTGTTCAAAGTATTGACTTTGGTCGGGCCAGATGCTATTGTGGAGACTTGTTCTGAGGTTAGGTTTGCTAATTCTCCCTCTGAGCATCCCTTGATAGTCTGCTCATCTGGACAAGGCTAGTTGTCCTGGTGCATCCCTATTGTGCATAGTTAATCAAACTGACAGAATTTCTAGGAGGTCAAGTCGGTCGGACCTTAATTGGCCCATCGGACTTGTCCACACATCGTGCTTGTGACTTCTCTCACACATCTGATTTGACGTATTTACTACATATGGAAATTGGAAATGGATTTTCTAGTCATGTCATGTTTCAAACCGTAGTCATATTTTTTAACATATATTAGTCATGTATCATATAAAGATGCATCATACATTTGAAAGTTTCGATTTCATTTTCTGGAGTGCCTCCAAAGCTAAGTCTACTATAGCATTTGTAAGTGTGTGACAACACTTGTTCTATGTACAAAGGATCGGACTAACATACAATGATTTGTCTTACTGTACAGTTTATGTAACAGTGAGCTTCCTTATTAATAGATGCGTGGTTCATACATGAGAAAATTGTGGAAAATTTAGAAGTTCTGTTGAATCGTTTGTTCTAAAAGTTTAAGCTAAAGATAGGGCCATACGCATATTGTTTAAATATTGTCTTCAGTACGCCCTCTCAAGTGTAGACGAGTTTTATTTTTCCCATTAAAGCATAATACGTGGATATTGGGATTCGAGTTACTTTTTCTGTTTAGTGTGCATACACCTAACACCCCCATCCCCCGGAATCAAATTCTTGGTTTTTCCCTGCATGGTTCATACTCGGTGGTCAATTCTTTCAGCATCGAGTGCAAAGAATTTAGACAGTGCAGTAAATGATTCCAAAACTGATAAAGCAATGGAAAAACAAGACGATACTATCATGGACGAAAACCAGCAAGAATCAAACAGCGTTTCTGTTCTTTCTGAGAAACGGAAGGCTTTATTCGAACCACTGGAACCAGTAAGTGGTCGACGACCTTCAGCTGAATCCTTACTTCCGCCTCCTGACTTTGAATCCGCTAGCTATCCAAAGGGGTGGCTGATTGGGAAGAGGCGAAAGCTCGTAAATGTTGACGTTGTCGAGAGTATGCGAAGGATTGCGGTACAGGAAATAAATCGAAAGGTGCTTAAGCCATTGGGCTCCTATTTTCTGATATGATTGAATCGTAAGATATTACTTAAACAATAGAAAATGCATGCAGGATAGGGAAATAGATGGCCTAAACGAGCAACTAGAAGAGGATGCTCGAGTCCTAGAGCATCTTCAACTCCAGCTACTTGAAGAACGAAGCAAGCGCACTGATGTAGAGAGGACAAATGCTATGCTGCAAGACCAAATTACAATGCTTATGAATATGTTGCAAGAGAATGAACCAGAAGAGGATGATGGACCCGACGAGCCCTGAGTTTCATAAAAAAAAATTCTTTTTATGCCTTATTCTTTTGTATATTTATATCCCGAAGTCTTAAAATAAGCTTCGTTACAGATGTATCGTCTCGTCTACCTGGTTTTGCTCTTGTAGTTTTAATTTGATTACTGTATCAGGTGAGTTACAGAGTATAAAATACTGAATGTGTATGAAGATGTTATAATTCTGCATGGTTTGTTGATGTCGAAAAAATGAAATGAATTATGTTGCACAAATTGCTGATTAGTTTTTATTTCGTCTTCCTCTGTGGGATGATATTTGTCATTTTATTGCATTTTGCTCAATACAATATTTTTTGTGCACTTAGATCATTAATTTTGACATGTTAACCAATAGAGATGTTTCTACTTCTTGAAATCTTAGTACACTCATTTCTTCAGTATACATGTATATTAAACGGAACGAAGAAAAGTGATTTACATAGTCCACAGGTAGCTCTTGTTTGCCTTTTACCCATTTTTCCTTGAGAAAATTGCAGCAAAGATCCTTAATGTCATATCAATGTTTGAATTTCTATATATTTTAATTTTTTTTTTTTTTTTTTTTTTTATACCAAGGTATTCTATAGACCATTCAAATTTCAAATCTCCCATCTTTTTTATTGATTTAATCTGTTGATTCAGTGAATTTACTATAGCAATTAACAACACGACGGACTCAAATCATAGAATTTAAGGATAAACCAAATAGACTTTGATGGTATTTAGCACCCAACAAAGTCGAAGGTCCTACAGGGATCGACGAAAGTCTATATCCAATCTTCGATATGAAAACCAGAAGCCAGGACATAAATACATAAATGCAAAAACACATCATATGTTTGAACATGTGCGCATCGTACCTACATCAAAAGGTAAATTCAAGACGAACCCAAATATTCGAAACCAACAATCGGGATTCTTCATTAATCTCAATTTCCGAACCCACATAAACCTACTAAGTACTAAGGTACATGCATACGCAAGTTACAGGGGCAAATTAGTCGACCCTTTTAATAAGTTAATAACAAATGGATTATCTAGTTCGATTCTCAAAATCTTCTGAGATGTTGAACAAGAACTGCGGCAAGGATGCTATCTTAGGGAGATTGAGCAGCAACTCTCCAACCGAGTCCTTCCTGGAAATCAATGGCGCTTGTTTATCAACAGAGGAATCATTCGTTTCATCCTCGGAGATGCCACGACTCTCTTCAACCTTGATTTTACTAGTAGAAGCCTGAAAATTGCTTGATTCACCATTTTTCTTTTCCACGAAAGACATTTGAGGACCACGTGTACTTTTACAATGCATGTCGGGATCCAGTGCATTGTCTTTCTGCAAAAGACAGCAGAGAGAATTGACCCTTGACATGAGAGACACATCAGACTCTGGCATATGTTGGATGTCACTAAATAGGCATCGGTTGATATCATCTAAAATATGCAAGTTTTGCCATTCCTCACTTGAAAGGGTTGGATTATTGGATTCTTTCCGCTCTGATATCCGGTGCTCGAGGTGGCTCACAAGATCACTCATGGACATAGAGTGTTGGAGCCCAGTCACCGTGAAGTTGTCAAGTGCCTTAAGTTGCTCCATCCCACCATTTTTTATGTCTTCAATTGAGTCCCTAACTGCTTAAAATGGCAGTATTATAACATGAGAGAAGAAAAAAAATAGTAGATTTTCACATTTCCTTCAATTTAAACTATAAACAAGGTGACAAGCATTGATCCATTATAATTAATGATGAGCAAGAAATAAGCTGTACCAGAGGCAATGATGTAATTTTTCATAATTTGTGAATTTCATTTTTCCTTGTATAAAGCATGTGATTAGTTAATAGCTATTGTGATATTGCGATCCAAAAGAAACAGACATAATAAGTTTCAGCAAAGAGCAAGGATGAGCACTCCATGTTACGATGGAAAAAGAAAAACTTGCTAATCGACTTCATCATGCTACAGAAACTATCAAAACAAGAAACTGTGAGGCAGTGTGTAAAATAATTCATTAGTTTTAGATTCAAAAGAGGAAAAAAGGCCCACCAAATGATAAATTCTGGTTCTACTCTTATTTATTATTTAACCAAGTAGGTATCTAAACCAGTCTGTGCTAACCAGCAAGCAAACAAGTAAAATCATGCTCAATTCCAAAGAGAAACCTGAGATAATAGTCTCTTTTTGCCCATCGATGCTCTATGTATCAAACAGCCAAAACAAATCATGTATACCAAACAGGCAGACCATATCCAATTGACCAAATTGTCAACACCAATTAGTGTCATGGTTTTTGTCAAGGATATTGAATAAGATTCCAAAGATCGTCAAAGATTGCAATTATAATATTTCCTTTTAGTGTAGGATTATTTTCCTTAGTAGTAGATTGCATAATATTTCCTTTTATGTTTATTTCCTTTTACAGTTATTTGTAACCCTATAAATAGGGTCTTTTACTTTGTAATAGAAACAAGTTTATTATATATACAATTTATAATATTCTTCACAGTTTTTAACTTTTTATTGTAGTCAATGTATGCAGAAATGGTTTCCCTGGTGAATTACAAGGAAAAGTGATTTTTTGATGAATGTGTAATTAAACAGTGGGAAAAGTTGTGGGTCCCATAGAATGTGAAGTTGAAAATGAATTTTAAAAAATCTTCGACGAACAAACCGTTTCTTTTTAAAATATGTAAAATCACTCTCCCATTACCATCAATTGAAATCAATTTTTATCTCAGACATTTAATAAACAAGAAGCTGAAGGGACAATTACTTGTAATATACTAGTAATCCAAAATGTTATTTCACATTGCCTCTTCTAGATTTATAACTGGCAGGAAAGGTTAATACAACTAAGACAACAACAAAAAGACCAGAAAATTTCTTCCAGAACAGTTTAGTTCAATAAGAAACACATCCAATTATGCTAAATTCATTCCTTATGAGTGCATTCAATTGTCCTCAAATTCATTCCTCATTGGTTGTACCTTTTACATGCTCTACGAAGATTATATGTGCATTTTCCTTTTTCTACTAACGGAGAATGACCGACTCATTTCAGACTCCTCAATTCACATAAATGGGCATGAGCCAACTCCTGGGTTACCACATTGGACCACACCTCCCTTCACGTTCCGCAGACCAATGACCATTACAGTAATAAGTGAATTAAAAAGAGGGATATCAAGTCTGTTCGCCAAAAAAGAAGCAACAATTCACTACACTATGAACTTCTATCAAGTCCATTTTCTTTCAATTTTCTTTTAAGTTTTTATGAAAACATAATGTGAAAAACTTCGATTAGAGGCTAGCTAAGAACATGGATACAGACACTGGAGCACAGACGCCCCATGGGAACACAGAAATATAGTTTTACGAAAATGTTAAATAGAGGCAAGTCAGTGACATGTTGATAGAAATTCTCTTTATTATCTATCATATTTTATCTCTGAACTTATATTTCAATAAAATTAATAAACTTTTCTAGCTTTGATCTTGACTTCTGCAATTGAATCTTTTGACTTTGAAGAATGTTAATTGGCTGTATTAAAATTAATTTAAATCATTTTGTATTACCAGAACAAACAAAAAAGGAAATAACCATGAGCCAGAAAGTGTAGTAGACAAAAAAACAAATTCAACATTAAATGCATAAAGGTTTTCACATATTATTTTGACTTCTTTACAGAAACTTTCGACAAATTAAATTTTTTACTTATCTTATATTCCAAGTTAATATAAAATGGGTATTCTCCTTTGACATTTAAAATCCATGGCCTTCATGTGACAAATTAAAAGTAAGATAAGCTATATGGCATATCCGCCATACCTGAGGCATGTTGACCGCTGAAACTCCACTCTAGAGTACTATTCGTGCTCACAGGACAGTAATATTGGTGCATACAATGGATGAAGAACACGGACATATCAGAAAAAGCTAATCCAAACACACTTGTGGCATGCATAACCCAGCATAACATAAGAAATGCAATATCCCACATGAAATATGTAATCGAAATAATAATGTTATTTATCGTTACGATGATGGAACATTGGTGATGTGACAATCTAAGTGGAATAATGGGATTGGGCAGTTCAATTTTCAATTTTTATGAGAGGGAGGAGGAGAGAGAATGAGAAATGTAATGGGATGTCATATCACCAATATTCCATCATCATGGTGATAAAAAGTAGGGGTGTCCAAAATATCCGAACCGAACCGGACCGAACCGAACCCGAACCGAACCGAACCGAACCGAATCGAGCGGTTCTTCATAAGTTAAAGACCCGAACGGGTACCCGAATCGAGAACCGAAATGTTTGGGTCGGGTCTTGGGTCTCGACCAAGAACCGAAGAACCGAATGAGACCCGAAACTAAATAATTTTTTTTTATTTTTTTATTGAATTAATTAAATTATTTTATTTTTTCTAACATTTTACATTGGTGGAAGATTAATAAATCAAGATTTGAATTTTTATCTGAGGTTGCAAGGGATGTTCCTGCCATTCATGTATCTACAGTTGCTTCTGAGTCAGCATTTAGTACTGGAGGATGCATTCTTGATCCATTTAGGAGTTCTTTAACTCCTAAAACAGTTGAAGCCTTAATTTATACACAAAACTGGCTAAGAAAATATTCTAGACTCTTGAAAGTTTCCCAAGATGAAATTTGCATTGAAGAAACAAAGTTCTATGAGGGCATTGAGACAGGTAATAGATATATATTATATTTTTTTTTTATCAAATCTTATTAGTTGAATATTTTTTAGTTTATTTGTTTGTTAATTGTACTTTTTCAATTCTTGTAGAGTTTTTTTGCCATGGCAAGTCAAGCAGTAGCAATTGATGATTAAATCAAATAGTTGGTAAGTATTAATATCTACTTTTTGGTATTTGTATGCATTGAATTGATGTTATTCGACAGCTAGTTATTTTTATATTTTTGAATTTGGTTATGTTAATTTGTAAAAGTTACAAATGAAATGTCATTAGTTATATTTATGTAGTGTTGCTGTAAATGTTAAAAAATTTAATTATGGTACGGAACCGAACCCCCGAACCGAACGAACGAACCCGAACGGTTCCATAATTATATTTGGACCCGACGGGTCCATTTATTAAATACCCGAAAATTCTGGAACCGAGCAGAACCGAACCGAACCGACCCACGGACACCCCTAATAAAAAGCATTAATTGAAATGGGTAAAAGGGATTTGCAAGCATGCACGTATAGACTTCTCAATAGTTAAAAATAACAGTTAAGTTTATCATATTACTGAGTAATAAAGAAGATAAGTTAGTATATTTTTATCAAAAATTACCCGAGCTTGGTGATGATCTTTCAAGACGGCAAGATTCTGGATGTCTGCCAGGAGCATCTTGTTCGAAATTAGAGGAGGAAGATTGAGCTACAGATGGGGACGCAGTATCCTGTGAGGTGAATAAGGAAGGACTATCCTCCCTACTCAAATCAAATGTGTCATTTTCACTTGGATCATCAAACATGGAGATTCTTGGTTCAAAATGTGGAGAATCCAAAGTTGTCTCTCCTTGCTGACTGAGAAAGTTCAGACGGGGATCACATTGAATAAGTTTTTCAAAATGCTTTCCCAACAAGCCTTGAGGACACTCCAGATAGTGTCGCCTGCAAAAAAACACAAGAAGCCACATGTATAAAAAGAACATTGCGGCAATAACACCCTAGCAAGTTGGAATAAGAGAAACATGTGCATGGAGACATAGACGCATCTAACTCATACAGACCTACGCATATGTGTATATAGTTACATGTTTTGGATCCGCCCTCTTAAATTCAAATTCGACGTGCCGTCTATTTATGGAAGGTCAAGCCAACACAATTGTTTGGCGAAATAGAAGGTACGTACATATGTACAAAGCCACATGTATATGATGTGTATATATATGAACACACACATATATACATGTATATGTACATATCCTGTAAAGTTCCAACATTGGACTATTACAATTAGCAGGATATCTCCTAGCACCCAGTGAGCAACAACTACCGAGTTTGCATCATGGTATCTACTCCACATATATACCCTCCACACACGTGCACTGTGCAGGGGTGCTTATTGTAGAATGGACATAATTTAGTTGAAACAGCTAACATAATAATGAGCACTTATCTGGCCCCAAAAGAATAAACAGAAAAATAGAGCATTGTCTAGCATAGAACACAAATCAAGGCTCGGTATTCCACCGCCAGGTAGTAAAACTCATTGTACCTTCGTATGCTAGCCTGTCCACCAGTAAAGTCTGATGTTGCCTGCCAAAGGGTGTGCTTCCTAGGTTGTGGATTGGTTTCCCTAAAGAAAAGAGGTTGCCTCCCCAACTGCACTTTAGTAAATGCCACAAATTATTGACAATGCATTGGAAATTGGAGACAAATTTCTGTAAGCCAAGCTAAAAGCATAATAATAGTTTTTTCATACAACAACATCTAAAGTTCCGGGACCATCATCTGGGTTATTGGACTTCAACGCCATGATATCAGACCATTGAATTTCTATCTTATTCTTAAGACCTCCGTCAAGAACTTCCCACACCAGCTTATGCTTTGCAAAATAGCATTTTGCCACCAAATCACCTTCATATCTTGATTTATACTGCAAAACAACCACCATGTCAGCAGTTTTCACCTAAAATAATGGATGTTCAACAACTACAATCTTTTCCTAAGACATAAATTGAAATGTACCTCCCAGGTCCCAATTCTAAGAACCGAGGCAGGAAAATTGGAGGCCTTCAGCTTATCAGTACTGCCAGAAGAAGCACTGACCTTCTGCTCTTTTTTACCATGTCCATGACTTGCTACATTAGAAGTATTTGTTCGAGAAAGTTTCATCTGGATCAACTCCAAAAGTGACGGACTTTTCCTCAGCCGCAAACCCAATGGACTAGGCTCATCAAGTGGATTGTACAGTGAAGCTTGTGCTGGAAAACCTCCTATTCCTGGACTCTGCTGCTGCAGTTAAACACAGACCATATCAATATCATAACAACCCATCAATAAACTGCAATTAAATCCAAAATAATTGGGTTTTTCTTTCGGAGTAAAGTTTAATGCATTCACTTCAAAATAATAACAAAACCAAACAAGTCAATAAACCATGAATAGATCACACCAAATTCAAAATAATCACATAAAGAGAACATATTTGATAATATCAATTGCTTACAAAATTAACACCAATTGAATTCAGAACAGTTACTGCATCATAAGATCAGCAAGAACTCATTCAATAACAGCAGTACTTTACGCTAAAATTAGATAAAAATAAATGTCACCAATAACACTAATACACAATCAAATCAAGATCCCATCAAAGCACATCAATTATCAAAATAATAGAAAAAAACTCCATTTTTCTTTCAACAGAATATCCTAACACATGTTAAAATTAGGATAAGCATGATTTTTCTACAGCCGCTTACTAAATTTTGCATATAAACACAAAAATTAAGCACACGGGGATTTGCACACGCAGATGAAGAAATAATACTTTTGGGCGCTTGGGAAATGGACCGTGCTCGTCTTCCAAGAAATCCTCCACTTCGATCTTCACCAGCGCCATTTTTCCAGTCTCTGGTTCCAATTTTCCGTCCTTCATTAACTGAATCATCAAAAGAGTGACAGTCCTCCCGGCTTCAACTTGTTAGAAAATCCAAAACCTAGCAAATGAAATTGGGGAAACTCGGCTACGTGAGTCAACTCTGTTAATTATTGATTCAGATGATTGTTTATGTAGAGCTGGTAATCTGATATATAAAAGAAGGCAAAATGATGGCTTTGAATTGGAAATTATTTTTTTATTCGGACGGTGGCTTGAACTGACACGTGTCCCTTTGTGTGGGATTCGAGAATTGAGCAACAAACAAATGAGGTACATGATTGATTGAGAGCCGTCTTTCCTTAAAATAATATTATTTAATTCTCATACTCATTTTTAATTACACACTCACACAATAAAATATCTATTATTTTCTTTTCTTTTTTAACTAAATGTTCTTTAAAAAAATTACTATTTTAAAAAAAAATTATCAATAATGTGCATCAAACATGAGCTAAATTGAACTTATCAAGTGTGGTCGTATAGACAAATACTAGTAGTTATAAATTTTAGTTGAAATAATATTATTTAGCATCAATCTAGATATCAGTATTAGTGACATTAAATTACAGATTCAGTTAAATTTAAGGAATTATGACTCGAGACTGGTGTTTAACATTATGATGCTAGATTTTTTTATTTTTTTATCGCGAAGAACGTTGTCAAAATTTGCTCGTTTATATTCTTAATTTTATTACATTCTTATATTCAATATCTATTAATTTTCACATTTTTTATCTTTGATAAAAATTCCTTAGAATGTATATTATGGGCTTTTCTTTGTCCCTCATGAGATTTTGTATGCTATTTGTAGTCGTTTAATATTTTAGTCGTCTTACGTGACATCTGTGGTGGTTAGTAATTTGATGTATTAATGTATTAGTTTTTTATTGCATCATTCATCAAATTACTAACCGTTACATGTATGTCATCTAAGACGATTACGATAATGAACGACGGTAAATAGCATTAGTTGGGATTATTTATGGTGTAATGTAATAAAGTGTGGGCACAAATCAAGAATCTTCCCACCGTTCGATTTGTAAATATGACATGTGGAAGATTCTGACAATGTCGTGCTGACACATAGGAATAGGAATGGCAAAAAAGCTTAGCGGCTCGGACGGCTCGAGCTCGGTATAACCGAGCCAAGGCAGCACGGGCCGGCCTGTGGCCCGGCCGAGCCCACCATATAATAAAAATAAAATAAAATAAAATAAAATTATAGAGCTGCCTCTAAGGTCAGCTTTTTCTACAAGCTGCCTTGTGCGCAGCAGCTTTGCGCACAAGGCAGCTTTTATACAAAGCTGCCTTTTGCAGGCAGCTATTTTAGCTGCTTGCAAAGGCAGCGAGAAGAAAAAAAAAATTCAAAAATCCGAGCCGGCTCGGCCCGATAAGGCTGGTGCAAAAGCTCGGGTCGAACTTTATTTTTTTGATCGGGCTTTACTCGGTTCGGCTCGGGCTTAAAAAAGCTCGAGCCGAGTCCGAGCTTTTTTTTTTTGCTCAGACTCAACTCGACTCGTTGATATCCCAACATAGGAAGGGAATTGGATGCCCTCTGTCTGAGAAGGATATTTTTGTGGATAAGATTTAATGATTGCAGTTTTGTCGTTTAGTTTGTTTACGGAATAAAAAAGGCGGACCCGCTTCTATATTCCGGCGGATTTCACGGCCCACGCTGTCCTTTTTTGGACATTGATTTTACGTTATTTATAGCCTTATGGGACTAACTGGTTTATTTTATCAAGTTTTTAATAAAAAAAAAAAGGAAAGAAGCTGTGATTAAAAAATTGATCAAAATTATAAATTTCATTAAGAGTGGGATAAAAATTGAAGTTTGAAATAAGTTTAAAAAATTTGATTAAATTTATTAAATTTTTCTGAAATAAAATGTAAGTCGTGTTATCAATTTTATGATCATACACATCATTTTTTATTGGAGTACTGTTATATGGTTTCATTAGAGTTACAATCTCAGTTTAGATGACTCTAAATGATATAATAAATGAAAGATGAAATTAAATGACTTATTTAACGAATTTGAAGCTACCATCCACTTATCAATCACTTGTTTCTATCTATTTATAATTTGATCGGTTTATAAGTATTTTAAAAGCTTATTTTAAGATGTTTTAGGACTATGAATCTCATATGGATGTTGGAGAGAAAATTCTCATATTTCCCGACTTAACTTCAACTCTCATTATTGACATTTTAGGACTCATTTTTAGACTTATTTTTTACTCTTATATATAATTTGAGTTATTGTTTTTATGGGTACACCAAAATTTGAGAGACAAAAATACATAGCAATTCAAGATCAACGAGCAAAATCTAGAATTTTCAAAATTTGAGCTCGATGAACAAGATTCTTATCGCTAGATCATATTCTTTACTTTGTCATTGTTGCAAAACTCATGATGAGCTCTATTTTTTAGTTGTTTTTCTTTTATTAGTACAAGTAGCGAAATTCATAATTAGGGCAATGATGTATTCTAGTGTGATCCAATTTTAAGATTCTCGTAGTTTAATTCTTCATGTGTTGATTTTATTTATGATTTTTAATGTTCTGAATTAATTTGTCACTAAGTCAATGAATTGTGAATTTGTAACGAATGGAGAGGTAAGTTAAATATTTAGATGACATAGTAAAATTCGATAATTTAGATAAAAGGGTAAATATAGGTTTTTTATAGTTATTGAAATCGTTAATAGGATTATTAGAAATTGAATGCATTTGGTTTTTACGGCGTGCATAAGTAAGACGTAATTTACAAAACATTTTACTACATGCATTCACTAAACGCCGTAACAGGCATTTAATATACGGCATGCTTTTTAACACGCCATAAAAAACATGATACTTTTTACGGCGTGCATAAGTTTGCCTTGAATTGCACTTTTTACGGCGTGGATAAGCAGCCGTATATTGCACTTTTTACGACGTGCAACTGAACGCCGTAAAATGAATTTACGGCATTCTATAGATGGAGTACTCTGCACGTCGTAAAAGGAAAATCACTTTTTACGACATGATTTTATATGATGTGCGGCCACACGCCATATAGAAGTTTTTACGACTTGCAATGCACGCCGTAAAAAGTACATTTTGTTGTAATGTGATGTTTATTCAAATTCACATCGAGCTATGGTGAATTGACTTAGTTAAATAGGATTAATTTGAACTTCAAAGCGATAAATTGGTTAATTTAGAAGAATTCAATCGGATACTACAATAGTAATGAATCTTGAGAAGCGAGTTAAACGAGGATCGTTAGGTGAAATCATAAGTCCTAACATTCATATTCATAAATAAAAATCCTAATTTAGATTAATTGAGTGCTTTTAGATAAATTTAGTATAATTTAGGTAATTAATCAAACCAGATTATTTATTTTTCGTCGATTAGGAGTTAAGAATAATTAATTAAGGGTTAAATAATAGTATTCATGGGAACGATTATTCAAACTCATATATCCAATGTATTACTTGTTCACCCATATTTTTGTGGATAGATAACACAGTTTTTTGTGTCGTTGCTGAGAACTATTTTCTATTTAATCTTGATTTATTTTTAAAAACTTTTACTTGATTGTTTTTCGTTGTATGCTACGTTCACAAGTCAAGAATCTTGAATTGTTTGGCTAGGAAATTGAACGTACCTTTAAACGAAGACTCAAAAAAAAAAAAAAAAAAAAAATCAAATTACAGACGAACAAGTGAGATTGCATGCCTAATCGCTAGGTTAGTGGCTCCCTCAATTCAGCAACCTGAACATGCGAATATTGATGAAGGAGACTTGTCAATGCACGATTCTTAACTCCCGCAATAGTGTCGAGCACTCCAGCATCGTATATTAAGAATTTGGCCAGAATAACTTCCTGATAAGAACTGATTTGATCACTTTATCCAACAATATCCTTTAGTTCTACGGGAAGGCACATAATCCTAACACTCACGTTTCGAGATTTTTCAGGATGTTTCAAAACTTTCAATTCGCAGGGATACACGAAAATGCAATCAGACTCTGTTATTCCCGTATACATTGAGGGATAGTGCATTGGTATGGTTGGATTCTAAGTAACATGCCAATATCCTACCTGGAATGATTTGGTTAAAAATTTTGCAATAAGTACTTTTCACCTGCAAAAGTAGCTAAAATGAAGCTAGAATCTCTACTTTCTTGCAATGTGACGAGGAAAGCTATCGAGTCATGAGATAAGTTTAGGAGCTATTAAGGAAATGTCCAAAAAGTAAGGGTCAACAAGTGTGATAATTCTATGCTTGACTTTCACCCCGTTCAAAGTCTCGGATGGATTCTTCAGCAAATGGGTCCATCATTAATAAATTAGTAAATCATGCATTAGATTTAACTGAACTAATTACAAAAACATTCCATGTTCTCATCTGATAGAGTAGTACAGGAAAAGGTTTACATGAATTCACGAGTTGGTGACGAGTGTAATACACTCTTTGAACTAATACCTTTAAAACATAGTTTTTGGCTTGTTTTTGAGCACTTTTGAGCGTTTTGATGCGTTTGTTCATGTTGTTTTGTAGTTTAGGTAATTTGGAGAAAATGACGTATTATGGAATTTGGAATGGAGCCAAGTGTTGATCATAGAAGTGAGCTTCAAGAGAAGATGAAAGAAGAAGAAAAATGAAATGGAAAAGAGGCAAAAAAAAAAAAAGGGAAGCAAATCAATGAAGGAATTAACGGGTGCCACAGTGCCTAAGAAAGCCGCCAAAATCAGCAGAAAGCCGCCAAAATCAACAGAAGATACATCGCGACACCGTGGTGACAGTCCTGGGCGCCACGACGCCTCCACTCGGGAATGAAAGAAGCGTGATTTTTGTAAATTTCTCGACCCGATCCAACTCCAATCCGTATTGATACTTAAGAGACTATAAATACAAACTTGAAGACCTAATTGAAAAAGGGGAGGACGGCTTAGGAGGCAAGGAAGAAGCGGAATCATTGAGCAAAAACAACAACAATTTGGAGAAGAATTCAAGTGGCAAAACAATTTTTCTTATTCTTTTCTTCTTCACGTTCTTTATTTCAAATTTTAACATGTCGTTTCTTATATTCATAAACTAATTTTATTATCCAGGGTTTGATGTAATTAAACTTGAGACATGTTTGGATTCTAATATAGTTATTTCGTTTGATTTTTTTTTCGTTAATTTATTTGTGTTGATTCTTACCCAATGCTTTCAATCACCTGACCAATAATTGAATGATTTAATGCATTAAATTTCGGTACTCGAGAGAGGATGGTTTGGACGTGATATAAGAATAACATAACCTAAATTTTGTAGATTTCGAGAGAAAATATAAAATCCTTGAGGTTTATACCATTAAAGAACTATGCGCATGATAATTTCTATAGTTTTAATTCAGAATAGAGATGTTAGAATTAAAATATAGAAATATGTTCTACTCGGCACTCGAGAGAGGGAATGAAATTAACCTAAGGTTCTCTCCTATAAATTCAAGAAAAAATGATAGAAGTAACTATAGAAGTTGAAAATCATTGTTGATAGTGAGGTGATATCAATCCCCATGCCTTCTCGGGAAATTATTGAAAATACCCCAAATTCAACACTACCCTTTCCAAAATACCCTTTTACTATTCAAAGGAAGTAAACTACCAAAAATACCCCTAAATATAAGATTTACAACCAAAGTAATCATAATATGAAGAGAATAACAATTTAGTCCTAAGAGATTTATTTTAATCTTAAAATAATTATTTCTTTTCAAAAAACTAACCAAAACTATGACTAATAATAAGATGAAAAGGCCTAGATCTAAAAGAGGTCCATATAAAATTAAAACGATTGTAAAAAATAAAAAAGAAATTGAATTTGAAAGTGAAATCGATAAAATAGGATATCAAGAACAATTATATGCTGCTCAAGAAATATTAAAATGTTTTAAAGAAAATTTAATAGAAAATTTTGCCAGAGGAATTATTAGATCTATAATTATAAAAGATATACAAGATATAATAGATAAATTAGAGAAAAGGAAAAAGAATATTTCAAAGTATAATATACCTCTTGAATCAAATATAGATATAATAACAGATCTTGATATTATGAATTCTCAAACATTATTAGATTTTGAAGATTTAATTAGAACCCTATAAATGAGGAAACCTATTACAAATAGATTACCACAAGAATATAAGAAATTAAGATTAAACTTAACTTTGAGATTTTATATATCTATAACTAATAATAGATTAGAATTTGATAAATTAAAAGAATACATAGAATATACGACTATTTAAAGATTAATTAGATTTTAGATTTTAAGTTTTATTTGATTTTTGTTCGCTCTAAGTAGCACCCCCAGTAGATGGTATCAGAGCCATAGAGATCATGGACATTACAATTACAAAAACAGATTGGTATTACAAAATAGAAGATAGTAAAAGTAATATATTTTTAGAACATATTTCTAAGAAAATAAAAACAATAACGTTAATAATAATTAAAGATTTACCTCAAGAAATAAAAGAACAAATTATAGATAACCTTATAATAGGAACATTGAAAGATGAATATATATATGAAAAAATTATTATTGAACTAGAAAAAGAAGAAATGATGTTATATTGCAAAGATTATGAGTAATAAAATTATAAAAATAGATAATTATTACACATTAGAAACAGAAAAAGGAAGTTATATATTTTTAAAACCTATACCCGATAAGCTAAAAATAATAACACTAAGAATAATTAGAGAATTACCTATGGAAATTAAAGCACAAATATTACATAAACTAATTATAGAATCAATAAGAGAAAGATTTATATATAAAAAAATAATAGAAACTTTTGAGGAAGAAGAAATCAATTTATATTATAAAGAGAAATATGAATCAGATGATTTGTAAAAACTATTAATGGAATTAATGGAAGTAAAAGAAATTCTAGATAAAAAAATTAGTAAGAATAAAAGAAATAAATCTACAAATACAAGATGAACTTTTAAAACCTGGAAATATAACAAACTCACAACAAAAACAAATATTAAAATTAAAACAAGAAAGGTATAGAATAAGAGCACGTTATTACGAAAAAATGAAAGAATTAACAAATAATAATTATATAAAACAAAGATATGATAAAGTAATAAAAGATTGTAAAGATACTGAATGTAGAACATATTACTTATGTCAATCAAAGAAGAGATAAATGTCGATTGGTGAGTATATAGAAGAATTAAAAACACTAATAAAAATATTAATAGAAGATGTTCAAAACATAAATAATGAAATAAAAGAAGTAAGAAATGATATTAATATCTTAAAAATTGAAGTAAGAAAAATAAAAGAAAATAATAAAGGAAAAGAAAAAACAATAGACAAAAAACTAATAGAAAAAGAAATGTCTAGAATAGGGAAAAAATATACTGAACAAGAAAATATAAGAATAGAAGTAGGTAGTATGGATGATGAATTTAGGAAGAAGATTTTACCAAAAATAATAGAAGAAGAGGAAAAAATGAAAAAATCTAAAGAAAAAGCAATAGGAAAATTAGAAATCAAAGAAAATCAAGATGATATAGAAGATAAAGATGAATGAAGAATTAGACTTACTTATAGAAAATTTTGATCAATTAAATTTAGAAAATTTAGATGAATATCAAGTCCTAATGAACACTGGAGGAGGACCAAATAAAGCAGAATCCTCTAATAAACAAGAAATATTAGATCCAGATGAAAGTTATGCACCTATATACATTAAACCATATAGACAATACTATGAAACAATAAGAGATAGACAACCACCTAAAGGAAACAAATACAGAAATAGATTTGAACTAAATGATAATTATGATAAACCTGTCAATCATGGAGGAGCAAAATTAGACTTAGATTGCAAAATAGATATTAAAAAAGCCTTAGAAATTTGGGCAAACTCAATGATATTATTCTTTTTATATAACAAAGATGATACATGGGAAAGTACTGAAAGAAGAATAGACTTTTTAGTAGCATCCTTTGAAGGAAATGTTAGAAATTGGTGGGATGGAATAAATAATGATACAAAAACACTAATAAAAAGAAATATACAAACAGAAATAATAAAATCAGATAAAGAAGGTATAGAAAGATTAGTAAACTATATTTCAGATGAATTCCTAGGAGAAGATTGGATAAGAAATTTTGATGGAGAAGCAATAAAAGAAAAAGAAAATGCTAGGATAATAAACCTAACAATATGTGATATGTGTAAAATCAAAGAATACACATGTGAATTTAAAGAATATTATTATACCCAATTTTATAGTAATGAAAACCAAGATGTATATAAAGATATGTACTATAATAAGCTACCAGGAACATGGGGAATATATTTTAAGATAGAATTTGAAAAATTTATTAAAGAAAATCCTGAAGCACCTAGATCTTTAGGATCAAGGATAAAATTTTTATTTGAAAGACTTGCATACATATGTCAACAAAGACAATTAATGAAAAAAATCAGGAAGATTAACCAAGATATGTTGTGAAGATATGGAAAAACCTACACAATGGGGATGTAACCCTGAAAGAAAAAATATTAAGAGAAAATTCAAAAATAAAAAATTTAGAAAATTTAGAAATTTTAAGAAAAAATATATAAAGCCTAGAAGAAGATATTATAAAAGGAAATATAATCCGAATAGACAACAGAAAAACAAACCTTATAAAAAAGATAAAAGCCAATGCAAATGTTGGAATTGTGGAGAAATAGGACATATAAGCCCTGACTGTAAAAAGAAAAAGGTTAAAATATTACAAAAAGAATATTTAGATATAGAAAGTGAATTAAGTGAAATATCAGATATTGAACAATATTATGATCAAGAAGTATATATAAGCGAATCAGATTCAGAAAAAGATAATGAATCTGAATCTGAATCTGAATAACGAGATTGAGGAAATAGAAAGAGATAATATAGATAAACAAGAATACGAAGGAATAGAAGGTTATGGATTAAAAGTAACATTTGATAATAACAAATTCAAGAAAATGAGAAAATTATCTTTAGATTTAAAAATAGGAAAATGGGAAGCCTTAGATAAAATATGGAAAAGAGAAAGAATAGCAATAAATGAGTCATAAAATTGAAAAAGCTATAAATGTTAGAACAACTCAAGGAACACATAAATTAAATCTTTTAACAAGAAATACAGTAGATGAATTATTAACAAAGATTAGTAAAAAACAAGGAGAAAAAATTCAATATGTCTATTTAGCAGGAATACAAATAATGTTTAAATCCTTATTTAGAGAAGGAATAGATTCACCTTTAACCGTAAGTTTACATGACGGAAGAATAATAAATTTAAAAGATAGCCATTTAGGAACTATAGAAGGAAACTTGGCATATCAAAAATTAATATTTACTTGTTACCCAAAATATTGTGTCTCAATTACAGATAAGAACTTCAATGAAGTCTTAGGACTACATTTTAAGTTACATAGAAATGATATAATGGAACCAGGAGACAAGATTATGACTATAGAATATAGAGCTTTGTATACATTTACTAATTCCAATTATGGAAATATATACTCTAAAAAACCATATATAGAAGTTCACAAGGAATGTAAGGATATTAGTAAAATAATAGAACCAAGTAAACAAATAAGTTTAATTCCTAAAGAATATGAATTTAGTATACTCAAAGATAAACCTGAAATAGCAGAAGATAAAGAAGATGATTATTCTGATAAAATAATATTTAAAGATGGAAGATTAATTAAGAGGTCAACAAGTCTTAAAATACCTAGAAAACATTTAGAGGGAACTAGTAATATAAAAGAAATCAAACTTCATAGAAATACTGGAAACATGAAGATAGAAGGAGAATATTATAATGGAAGAGAATATATTGAAGGACCAAATATACTAATTGATACAGGAGCAAGTGAATGCCATATAGCTTCATTTAGAAATAAAGGATTAATGACTCATAAGATTGAACCATATAGATATGTAAATTTTGATGGACAAATACATACTACAGAGTTAGAAGTCAAAGTACCAATAAAAATAAGAGGAATTAAAATGGTAGTACCATGTTATATGGATAATAGTATGAGTACAGATCCTCATATATTATTAGGAATAAGTTTTCTAAATGGATTAAAAGACTATAGTATAAAAAGAGAAGGATTATACATAACACATAATGATCAAACTATATTATGTGAAAAAAAAGATAAATGAATAACCAAATAAGTTTTCCATTAGCCGTATATATACAAGTTACTATAGTAGAAACAAACATAACAACATGTGCCTTAATAGATACAGGAAGTGATATAACAATATTTAAAAACTTCTTAATAAAATCATGGAATGAAAATAGTAAAATAAAAATAACAGGAGTAACAGGAGAAAGTACACAAATAATTAATAGTGCTGATAAAGTCAGTATTATACTTGGAAGTAAACAAGTAATAATAAATAAGATATATAGTTATAATAAATTAGATTGTGATATATTATTAGGAAATGACTTTATTCAACAATTTCAATATTATAAACAAAATAATTATATGATAATGTTACAAACACCATGTGCACACTTATTAAAAATTCCAAGGGAATTTAGACCCTATAGAGTTCAGCCAGCCCAGCGTGGTGATAAATGGGAGAAAAAAACCAATAATAAATAAAGACATAAACACAAAAATTCTATACAAAAAAGTGCTAAAAGCAGAAATAGAGATAAGTATAGGAAAAATTATAGAACAATTAGAAAAAACATGTGGAGAAAATCCATTATTATTTTGGAAACCATACCATCCTAAAGCTAAAATAGAACTAACAGAAAATGTTATAATTAGAGTCAGACCAATGATGTATACTATACAAGATACACAAGAATTTAAAACCCAAATAAAAGAATTACTAGAACAAAAACTTATTAGACCAAGTAATGGACCTCATAGTAGTCCAACCTTTATGGTCATGAAACATTCTGAGCAAGTTAGAGGAAAGGCTAGAATGGTAATCAATTATAAAGAATTAAACAAATATACTAAATTTTGATGGATACTTTTATATCTACTAACAATATATATATTTGTGTTTGTTTGTTAAGATACAGAATATGATAGATAGTTTAAACGACAACCAAATAGAAATAGAGATGCTACTTATAATTGTCGAGATACCCCATAAAGAAAGACCAACTCAACCTTGCCACAGGAAGAACAAAATTATTCTAAGTTTGAATTGATAAAATCAGGCTTTTGGCAAGTTAAAATGGAAAAAGATAGTATACAATATACTGCATTTAGTACACCTCAAGGTAAATATGAATGGTTAGTAATGCATTTTGGATTAAAAAATGCACAACAAATATATCAAAGAAAAATGGATAATATATTTAAAAAGTTTGATGAGTTTTTAATAGTATATGTTGATGATATATTAATATGTTTTAATACTAAAGAAGAACATAGAAACCATTTAATACAATTCATAAATGAATGTAAAAAGGAAGGAATTGTTCTTTCAAAAAAGAAAGCTATAATAGAAAAACAAGAAATTGATTTTCTTGGATTATCAATAGAAAAAAAGGGAATAAAATTACAAACTCATATATCTAAAAAGATAGAAAGTTTTCCAAATAAATTAGAATCAAAAGAACAAATACAAAAGTTCTTAGGATGTCTAAATTATGCAGAAGGATTTATTGAAAATCTTTCAAAAAAAAGACATAAAATACAAGTCTTACTTAGAAAAACAAATACTAAAGGATGGAGTAAAGAACATACAGAAGCTGTTAAATTATTAAAAGAAGAATGCAAAAATTTACCAAAATTAAGATTGCCAGATGAAAAGGATAATTTGGTTGTTAATACAGATACTTCTGATAAATATTGGGCAGCCATATTAAAAACAGATTTAAATGAAATCTGCATGTATTCAAGTGGAACTTTTAACCAAGCAGAAATAAATTATACCACTCATGAAAAAGAATTGTTAGCAATTATTAGAGGAATAAAAAAGTTTTCATTATTCCTATTATCCAAGAAGTTTATTGTTGAAACTGACAATTCTAATGTTACAGGATTAATTAAAAATAAGTTGCCACTGGAGCCTCAATATAGGAGATTGCACAGATGGCAAGCATATTTGTCATTCTATAATTTCGATATTATTCATATTAAAGGTATAAACAATTATCTTGCTGATTTTTTAAGCAGGAATATCGAGTTTGGAGATGGATAATATCAAGCAGGAGATATCAGAAATAAAATATGCGGCAGCATTTGCCAAAGATGAAGCTGATGATATAAAAGTTGGAATGGAGGCATTAACTGAAACCTTAAGTTATAATGTCAAATTATTACTTGAGATCAGTACGTCCCATACCAAAGTTTCAAATGAATTAAAAGACCGAATTGATGCTCTTGAAGCACAATTAGAGTCTTCAAATACCAAAAATACAGGGATTGATGCTTTAGCACAATCTCAAAATACCAAACAGGGAATACAAACAGGTACACCAAGTGGAAGCAGCGGTGGACCCAGTCAAATAAAAAGAGATACAATCATGGAAAGTCCCCGAAAGGTGACAATAAAAAATGATGATAAACATACAAGGGTGATCAAAATCAGAGCAGATGAAGATGATGAAACCTCTTTAACACCAAGAGAAGAAGAATATAAAGCTTTTGCAAAACTTGTCTATGAACTACAAGATAATGAATCATATTTCATCTCCCCAGGAGAACATGTTTACCCAAGAATGATCATTACAAACGATGGAGACCCTAACATGGTTAAAATGGCGGCAGACTATGGATTTTTGGATTTAATTTATCCAGGAAAAGATTTAAAAGAAATTGAGAAATTTGATGATATCTTCCGATGAGAAGTTTCAAAATTCGCCAAAAGAAGACCAATATATCTTAAATTTTACTCAATCAGTCCAGAAATTGATGGAAGGATATATTATCCTGCAGAACATATTATTACAATTGGATATGTAGGCCGAAATTTCCAAATTGAAGTAGGCCAAAATAGAAAGTCATTGCCAAACATTAACAGATCATGGATGAGATCCCGAAGAGTCTTAGGGATGAAAGTTCTCTACAACATGGCAAAAAATTTATACGATAAAAAATTTCAATGCCTATGCCAATATGAAGGATGGACACTTATGACAAATAACGGAAAGGATAAATCTACAATTTTAAAAGAATATATCCAAAAGTTTGATATCCATCAAATCCATGGAAGTCCATCAACCATACAAGAGTCATGCCAGTTGAGGGAATGTCCCACATGCTATCCAAATGAAAAGAGGCCCGCCACTATGAAGAATCTTGACAAACTCTATATGAAGACAATAAAGGAAAAGAAGATGTGAAAGAAAGGTGGACAGCTGGAAGATATAATAGAGCTACAATTATGTAGTGAAGAAATTATTGTAATAATAGGACTCCATTAATGGAGTATGATGTAATGGATGATGTAAGAGGCCAATAATCGAGCCTCATGTAGTAGTAAAAATAGAAGCCTCTGGGCTAAGATAGAGGCAGAATGAGTTGAGAAAAAACACTTGAGCCCTCATATTGCGAGAAAAACACTTCTGTCTTTTGATATAATCTTTGTACCAATTTCAGAATATCAATAGAAAATCCATTTCTTACATAAAAGGATGAGTTTCTAAATCTTCATTCCCATAGATTCTTGATAGATCTAATAAGAAATCTCTTTCTTATTTTAACAACAAAAACAGTTTTTCTTTAATCCAAGTCTAGGGATTTGTCCTTAGAAGCGACACAGTGAAGGCAAGAAGCTGAATAGCAAGGATTCCGTTAAGGCAGGAGGCCGTTGAAGGAAACAATTTGCACATTCAGAGCCTGAAGGTCACTCGATTCTAAGAATAAAGAGCCAGATTAAAATTAAGGTAGAACTACTATTTATCTGTTAAAATTTTGAAAGAATTTAAAAAAAAAAAAAAAAAAAAAAAAAAAAAAATGTTTATGATTATTCATGATGTTGGATTACTGTCTACCATGATATTTATAATACTATGATGATGTTTATATAATATCCAAGTCATGCCAGAGTATACAGTTAAAGGATTAAACGATTTATTAAAAAGAATACTTGGAAAAAGTAGAAATTCAATCCCCAACAGAAAATTACATGTGATGGAAATATGTGAAGAATATATTAGACTATAAAAGAATGTGAACAAAAAAAATAGCAATTATGAAAATATATTAGATTTATACTTTAATCAGAACATAAGAAATATAGAAGAAAAATTAACCCAGCACTAAATGTATATTCCAGAAAAAATCTAGATAGAAAAAGTAAAAGGGATTATCAATAAAAAAAAAAATTGACTTTTAAAGAACTCTTTAAAAGCCACTGTTCACAGGCTATTTTGAAATTTCTCCCCAAAATTCTTGTCCACGTGTGGGTTAATTATTATTTATTGTCTAAAAATTCTCTTTTCTTTTTCTCCACGAAATGAAAAAAGTATAAAAACCGCATATTAGGCCTGCTGGTTTCAATAAAACTCGTAAAAATTGATAAATCTCTTTCAAAATTCGCCTATATACAATCTCAAAATCACGCACTTTCTCCACAACAACTCTCTCACAAGTTCAACACAGTTGCACTCTCTTTCTAAGACAAATGGGGAAGATCAAGATTGAAATCAATGGTAAAATTTTTCTTGATTTTTGTTCAATAAATCAGCAATGTTCTTTTTTTTGGGTCGTTTAAAAACTGCTTATTTTCAACAAAATCAGCTTTAAGCACGGCTAAACTTCCTATTTTTCTTGAATTGTGCATTTGTTTGGGTAAAATGATTTTTGCTTTTTTAATTTCATTTTTGGATCTCTCTTGAAATGGGTTTGAAATAAATGTTAAAAGTTGAATTTTTTATGAATTAAAAGAAATTCTTAATCAGCGAGATTTGGAAGGATGGTCGGCTGGTTGCAAGAGTTGCTCTGCAGAGGGATGATGTAGAACTTGTTGCTGTTAACGATCCATTCATCACCAACGGATTATATGGTAATTATTTCTACAATATCTCAATGTAAATGAAATTTTCTCTATTTTGTTGTCTGAATATTATAATCTGTGACTCAAAAAACTGTGCAGACCATACATGTTCAAGTATGACAGTGTGCACGGGCACTGGAAGCACAATGAGGTGAAGGTCAAGGATGAAAAGACGCTTCTTTTTGGTGATCATCCAGTTAAAGTTTTTTGGGTTTATGTTGGATTTTTGTTCTCTCTGTGTAAATTCTTAAAAACTAAGAAAAATTATTAGCATTCATTTTAATGATTGTAAATTTAGGAACCCTGAGGAAATTCCGTGGGCCGAAACTGGTGCCGAGTTTGTGGTTGAGTCTACTGGAGTTTTCACAGACAAGGATAAGGCCGCTGCCCACTTGAAGGTCTTTTACTGATCTATTTTCTATAATATGTTTCGTAGGGACGATTGGATAGTTGTTAGAATAAGAAAATAAGAGCTAGATCTAGGTTTCACCGTCTGGTTATATCCATTAGTATTATCGAATGTGTATGAAACATGCAGTAATGACATAGTTGTATTTATGTTTCAATTTCATTACCATGAGAGTTTGATTTAGCCATTTGGACTGTCTCTGCACCCGGTGTACTGATTATCTGGTTAAATTTGAGAAGACATTTTGTTAAATTCTTGAAATACTAAAAATTGTTGGAGGAAGATGTGTTTTTATCTATTCAATATTACTACTGAAACAACTGTTTTAGCTTAGCCTAATGACTTTTTTCTCTTTTTCTTCTTTTAATTTCTGTACTTGTATCATTTGGCTGTGGATCTACAAGCTCGAGATTTTTAGAATTTTCGATAGGTGCTGTTGTGTGTAAAGTTCATTTATTTAATTAAATGATCATGCTTTGTGTTTGATCCCCGGAACCAAAACGGGTGGTGTAAGAAGGTCATCATTTCTGCCCCAAGTAAGGACGCTCCCATGTTTGTTGTTGGTGTTAATGAGAAGGAATACAAGCCTGATCTAAATATCGTCTCTAATGCTAGTTGCACCACCAATTGCCTTGCTCCACTGGCCAAGGTTTTTCAGCTTTACTCTTTATTTTGGTCTCTATTAGCCGTCTTCTGCTGATTTGTTGTCTCTGCTAAGTTAATTTTGTTGTTGAAATTCTGGCATGTCATTAATGATAGGTTTGGTATCGTCGAGGGCCTCATGACCACCGTTCACTCCATTACTGGTGAGTGGTCGTTCAGTTATGTGTGAATTGAAAATAAAAGTTGTGAGTACAAATGTTGACACAATTTTATTGTTATTGTGATAACTTAGCCACTCAAAAGACAGTCGATGGTCCGTCAAGCAAGGACTGGAGAGGTGGAAGAGCTGCTTCATTCAACATCATTCCCAGCAGCACTGGAGCTGCCAAGGTACTTAACTATTGAATCTAACATGGACAATCTCCCCATTGCTAGTACTTAAAAAGAAACAGTGCTGGTTTGATATGTTTTGATACATTGGCTTGTCTGATTTGCTATGCAAATGTGTAGGCTGTTGGTAAAGTGCTTCCATCCCTAAACGGGAAGTTGACCGGGATGTCCTTCCGAGTTCCTACAGTCGATGTTTCTGTGGTGGACCTCACTGTCAGGCTAGAAAAAGAGGCCACTTACGAGGAGATCAAAGCTGCCATCAAGTTAGCTAGCCATCTAATCTTTTCTCCATTATATTCACAAACTTTTCTAGTTACCCTTAAATGTCATTCTCGGTTTTTCTCAGGGAGGAGTCAGAGACAAACCTCAAGGGTATCTTAGGTTACACTGAAGACGATGTTGTTTCCACCGACTTTGTGGGTGATAGCCGGTGAGTAACCCTTGATTTTAAGGACCTTTCTGGTGTATCGAATCAGTCCTTTAGGCATTCGATGCATTATTTTTCCTTTTGCAGGTCAAGCATTTTCGATGCCAAGGCTGGGATCGCTCTTAGCAAGAAATTTGTGAAGCTCGTCTCGTGGTATGACAATGAATGGGGTTACAGGTGAACTCAATCTCTCTCGTTCTTTTATTCCCTCTCTCGTGTTTATATCATTGTTTCATACTGATTGACCACGGTGAATATTAGAAAGCCGCCAAAATCAACAGAAGATACATCGCGACACCGTGGTGACAGTCCTGGGCGCCACGACGCCTCCACTCGGGAATGAAAGAAGCGTGATTTTTGTAAATTTCTCGACCCGATCCAACTCCAATCCGTATTGATACTTAAGAGACTATAAATACAAACTTGAAGACCTAATTGAAAAAGGGGAGGACGGCTTAGGAGGCAAGGAAGAAGCGGAATCATTGAGCAAAAACAACAACAATTTGGAGAAGAATTCAAGTGGCAAAACAATTTTTCTTATTCTTTTCTTCTTCACGTTCTTTATTTCAAATTTTAACATGTCGTTTCTTATATTCATAAACTAATTTTATTATCCAGGGTTTGATGTAATTAAACTTGAGACATGTTTGGATTCTAATATAGTTATTTCGTTTGATTTTTTTTTCGTTAATTTATTTGTGTTGATTCTTACCCAATGCTTTCAATCACCTGACCAATAATTGAATGATTTAATGCATTAAATTTCGGTACTCGAGAGAGGATGGTTTGGACGTGATATAAGAATAACATAACCTAAATTTTGTAGATTTCGAGAGAAAATATAAAATCCTTGAGGTTTATACCATTAAAGAACTATGCGCATGATAATTTCTATAGTTTTAATTCAGAATAGAGATGTTAGAATTAAAATATAGAAATATGTTCTACTCGGCACTCGAGAGAGGGAATGAAATTAACCTAAGGTTCTCTCCTATAAATTCAAGAAAAAATGATAGAAGTAACTATAGAAGTTGAAAATCATTGTTGATAGTGAGGTGATATCAATCCCCATGCCTTCTCGGGAAATTATTGAAAATACCCCAAATTCAACACTACCCTTTCCAAAATACCCTTTTACTATTCAAAGGAAGTAAACTACCAAAAATACCCCTAAATATAAGATTTACAACCAAAGTAATCATAATATGAAGAGAATAACAATTTAGTCCTAAGAGATTTATTTTAATCTTAAAATAATTATTTCTTTTCAAAAAACTAACCAAAACTATGACTAATAATAAGATGAAAAGGCCTAGATCTAAAAGAGGTCCATATAAAATTAAAACGATTGTAAAAAATAAAAAAGAAATTGAATTTGAAAGTGAAATCGATAAAATAGGATATCAAGAACAATTATATGCTGCTCAAGAAATATTAAAATGTTTTAAAGAAAATTTAATAGAAAATTTTGCCAGAGGAATTATTAGATCTATAATTATAAAAGATATACAAGATATAATAGATAAATTAGAGAAAAGGAAAAAGAATATTTCAAAGTATAATATACCTCTTGAATCAAATATAGATATAATAACAGATCTTGATATTATGAATTCTCAAACATTATTAGATTTTGAAGATTTAATTAGAACCCTATAAATGAGGAAACCTATTACAAATAGATTACCACAAGAATATAAGAAATTAAGATTAAACTTAACTTTGAGATTTTATATATCTATAACTAATAATAGATTAGAATTTGATAAATTAAAAGAATACATAGAATATACGACTATTTAAAGATTAATTAGATTTTAGATTTTAAGTTTTATTTGATTTTTGTTCGCTCTAAGTAGCACCCCCAGTAGATGGTATCAGAGCCATAGAGATCATGGACATTACAATTACAAAAACAGATTGGTATTACAAAATAGAAGATAGTAAAAGTAATATATTTTTAGAACATATTTCTAAGAAAATAAAAACAATAACGTTAATAATAATTAAAGATTTACCTCAAGAAATAAAAGAACAAATTATAGATAACCTTATAATAGGAACATTGAAAGATGAATATATATATGAAAAAATTATTATTGAACTAGAAAAAGAAGAAATGATGTTATATTGCAAAGATTATGAGTAATAAAATTATAAAAATAGATAATTATTACACATTAGAAACAGAAAGAGGAAGTTATATATTTTTAAAACCTATACCCGATAAGCTAAAAATAATAACACTAAGAATAATTAGAGAATTACCTATGGAAATTAAAGCACAAATATTACATAAACTAATTATAGAATCAATAAGAGAAAGATTTATATATGAAAAAATAATAGAAACTTTTGAGGAAGAAGAAATCAATTTATATTATAAAGAGAAATATGAATCAGATGAATTGTAAAAACTATTAATGGAATTAATGGAAGTAAAAGAAATTCTAGATAAAAAGTTAGTAAGAATAAGAGAAATAAATCTACAAATACAAGATGAACTTTTAAAACCTGGAAATATAACAAACTCACAACAAAAACAAATATTAAAATTAAAACAAGAAAGGTATAAAATAAGAGCAAGTTATTACGAAAAAATGAAAGAATTAACAAATAATAATTATGTAAAGCAAAGATGTGATAAAGTAATAAAAGATTGTAAAGATACTGAATGTAGAACATATTACTTATGTCAATCAAAGAAGAGATAAATGTCGATTGGTGAGTATATAGAAGAATTAAAAACACTAATAAAAATATTAATAGATGATGTTCAAAACATAAATAATGAAATAAAAGAAGTAAGAAATGATATTAATATTCTAAAAATTGAAGTAAGAAAAATAAAAGAAATTGGTAAAGGAAAAGAAAAAACAATAGACAAAAAACTAATAGAAAAAGAAATGTCTAGAATAGGGAAAAAATATACTGAACAAGAAAATATAAGAATAGAAGCAGGAAGTATGGATGATGAATTTAGGAAAAAGATTTTACCAAAAATAATAGAAGAAGAGGAAAAAATGGAAAAATCTAAAGAAAAAGCAATAGGAAAATTAGAAATTAAAGAAAATCAAGATGATATAGAAGATAAAGATGAATGAAGAATTAGATTTACTTATAGAAAATTTTGATCAATTAAATTTAGAAAATTTAGATGAATATCAAGTCCTAATGAACACTGGAGGAGGACCAAATAAAGCAGAATCCTCTAATAAACAAGAAATATTGGATCCAGATGAAAGTTATGCACCTATATACATTAAACCATATAGACAATATTATGAAACAATAAGAGATAGACAACCACCTAAAGGAAACAAATACAAAAATAGATTTGAACTAAATGATAATTATGATAAACCTGTCAATCATGGAGGAGCAAAATTAGACTTAGATTGTAAAATAGATATTAAAAAAGCCTTAGAAATTTGGGCAAACTCAATGATATTATTCTTTTTATATAACAAAGATGATACATGGGAAAGTACTGAAAGAAGAATAGACTTTTTAGTAGCATCCTTTGAAGGAAATGTTAGAAATTGGTGGGATGGAATAAATAATGATACAAAAACACTAATAAAAAGAAATATACAAACAGAAATAATAAAATCAGATAAAGAAGGTATAGAAAGATTAGTAAACTATATTTCAGATGAATTCTTAGGAGAAGATTGGATAAGAAATTTTGATGGAGAAGCAATAAAAGAAAAAGAAAATGCTAGGATAAAATTAATAAACCTAACAATATGTGATATGTGTAAAATCAAAGAATACACATGTGAATTTAAAGAATATTATTATACCCAATTTTATAGTAATGAAAACCAAGATGTATATAAAGATATGTACTATAATAAGCTACCAGGAACATGGGGAATATATTTTAAGATAGAATTTGAAAAATTTATTAAAGAAAATCCTGAAGCACCTAGATCTTTAGGATCAAGGATAAAATTTTTATTTGAAAGACTTGCATACATATGTCAACAAAGACAATTAATGAAAAAATCAGGAAGATTAACCAAGATATGTTGTGAAGATATGGAAAAACCTACACAATGGGGATGTAATCCTGAAAGGAAAAATATTAAAAGGAAATTCAAAAATAAAAAATTTAAAAAATTTAAAAATTTTAAGAAAAAATATATAAAGCCTAGAAGAAGATATTATAAAAGGAAATATAATCCGAATAGACAACAGAAAAACAGACCTTATAAAAAAGATAAAAGCCAATGCAAATGTTGGAATTGTGGAGAAATAGGACATATAAGCCCTGACTGTAAAAAGAAAAAAGTTAAAATATTACAAAAAGAATATTTAGATATAGAAAGTGAATTAAGTGAAATATCAGACATTGAACAATATTATGATCAAGAAGTATATATAAGCGAATCAGATTCAGAAAAAGATAATGAATCAGAATCTGAATAACGAGATTGAGGAAATAGAAAGAGATAATATAGATAAACAAGAATACGAAGGAATAGAAGGTTATGGATTAAAAGTAACATTTGATAATAACAAATTCAAGAAAATGAGAAAATTATCTTTAGATTTAAAAATAGGAAAATGGGAAGCCTTAGATAAAATATGGAAAAGAGAAAGAATAGCAATAAATGAGTCATAAAATTGAAAAAGCTATAAATGTTAGAACAACTCAAGGAACACATAAATTAAATCTTTTAACAAGAAATACAGTAGATGAATTATTAACAAAGATTAGTAAAAAACAATGAGAAAAAATTCAATATGTCTATTTAGCAGGAATACAAATAATGTTTAAATCCTTATTTAGAGAAGGAATAGATTCACCTTTAACCGTAAGTTTACATGATGGAAGAATAATAAATTTAAAAGATAGTCATTTAGGAACTATAGAAGGAAACTTGACATATCAAAAATTAATATTTACTTGTTACCCAAAATATTGTGTCTCAATTACAGATAAGAACTTCAATGAAGTCTTAGGACTACATTTTAAGTTACATAGAAATGATATAATGGAACCAGGAGACAAGATTATGACTATAGAGTATAGAGCTTTGTACACATTTACTAACTCCAACTATGGAAATATATACTCTAAAAAACCATACATAGAAGTTCACAAGGAATGTAAGGATATTAGTAAAATAATAGAACCAAGTAAACAAATAAGTTTAATTCCTAAAGAATATGAATTTAGTATACTTAAAGATAAACCTGAAATAGCAGAAGATAAAGAAGATGATTATTCTAATAACATAATGTTTAGAGATGGAAGATTAATTAAAAGGTCAACAAGCCTTAAATTACCTAGAAAACATTTAGAAGGAACTAGTAATATAAAAGAAATCAAACTTCATAGAAATGCTGGAAATATGAAGATAGAAGGAGAATATTATAATGGAAGAGAATATATTGAAGGACCAAATATACTAATTGATACAGGAGCAAGTGAATGCCATATAGCTTCAATCAGAAATAAAGGATTAATGACTCATAAAATTGAACCATATAGATATGTAAATTTTGATGGACAAATACATACTACAGAATTAGAAGTCAAAGTACCAATAAAAATAGGAGGAATTAAAATGGTAGTACCATGTTATATGGATAATAGTATGAATACAGATCCTCATATATTATTAGGAATGAGTTTTCTAAATGGATTAAAAGACTATAGTATAAAAAGAGAAGGATTATACATAACACATAATGATCAAACTATATTATGTGAAAAAAAAGATAAATGAATAACCAAATAAGTTTTCCATTAGCCGTATATATACAAGTTACTATAGTAGAAACAAACATAACAACATGTGCCTTAATAGATACAGGAAGTGATATAACAATATTTAAAAACTTCTTAATAAAATCATGGAATGAAAATAGTAAAATAAAAATAACAGGAGTAACAGGAGAAAGTACACAAATAATTAATAGTGCTGATAAAGTCAGTATTATACTTGGAAGTAAACAAGTAATAATAAATAAGATATATAGTTATAATAAATTAGATTGTGACATATTATTAGGAAATGACTTTATCCAACAATTTCAATATTATAAACAAAATAATTATATGATAATGTTACAAACACCATGTGCACACTTATTAAAAATTCCAAGGGAATTTAGACCCTATAGAGTTCAGCCAGCCCAGCGTGGTGATAAATGGGAGAAAAAACCAATAATAAATAAAGACATAAACACAAAAATTCTATACAAAAAAGTGCTAAAAGCAGAAATAGAGATAAGTATAGAAAAAATTATAGAACAATTAGAAAAAACATGTGGAGAAAATCCATTATTATTTTGGAAACCATACCATCCTAAAGCTAAAATAGAACTAACAGAAAATGTTATAATTAGAGTCAGACCAATGATGTATACTATACAAGATACACAAGAATTTAAAACCCAAATAAAAGAATTACTAGAACAAAAACTTATTAGACCAAGTAATGGACCTCATAGTAGTCCAGCTTTTATGGTCATGAAACATTCTGAGCAAGTTAGAGGAAAGGCTAGAATGGTAATCAATTATAAAGAATTAAACAAATATACTAAATTTGATGGATACTTTTTACCAAATAAAGAAGTCCTAATAAACCTTGCAAAAGGAAAACAATATTATTCTAAGTTTGATTGTAAATCAGGCTTTTGGCAAGTTAAAATGGAAGATGATAGTATACAATATACTGCATTTAGTACACCTCAAGGTAAATATGAATGGTTAGTAATGCCTTTTGGTTTAAAAAATGCACCACAAATATATCAAAGAAAAATGGATAATATATTTAGAAAGTTTGATGAATTTTTAATAGTATATGTTGATGATATATTAATATGTTCTAATACTAAAGAAGAACATAGAAATCATTTGATAAAATTTATAAATGAATGTAAAAAAGAAGGGATTGTTCTTTCAAAAAAGAAAGCTATAATAGAAAAACAAGAAATTGATTTTCTTGGATTATCAATAGATAAAAAAGGAATAAAATTACAAACTCATATATCTAAGAAGATAGAAAGTTTTCCAAATAAATTAGAATCAAAAGAACAAATACAAAAGTTCTTAGGATGTCTAAATTATGCAGAAGGATTTATTGAAAATCTTTCAAAAAAGAGACATAAAATACAAGTTTTACTTAGAAAACAAATACTAAAGGATGGAGTGAAGAACATACAGAAGCTGTTAAATTATTAAAAGAAGAATGCAAAAATTTACCAAAATTAAGATTGCCAGATGAAAAGGATAATTTGGTTGTTAATACAGATGCTTCTGATAAATATTGGGCAGCCATATTAAAAACAGATTTAAATGAAATCTGCAGGTATTCAAGTGGAACTTTTAACCAAGCAGAAATAAATTATACCACTCATGAAAAAGAATTGTTAGCAATTATTAGAGGAATAAAAAAGTTTTCATTATTCCTATTATCTAAGAAGTTTATTGTTGAAACTGACAATTCTAATGTTACAGGATTAATTAAAAATAAGTTGCCAATGGAGCCCCAATATAGGAGATTGCACAGATGGCAAGCATATTTGTCATTTTATAATTTCGATATTATTCATATTAAAGGTATAAACAATTATCTTGCTGATTTTTTAAGCAGGAATATCGAGTTTGGAGATGGATAATATCAAGCAGGAGATATCAGAAATAAAATCTGCGGCAGCATTTGCCAAAGATGAAGCTGATGATATAAAAGTTGGAATGGAGGCATTAGCTGAATCCTTAAGTTATAATGTCAAATTATTACTTGAGATCAGTACGTCCCATACCAAAGTTACCAATGAATTAAAAGACCGAATTGATGCTCTTGAAGCACAATTAGAGTCTACAAATACCAAAAATACAGGGATTGATGCTTTAGCACAATCTCAAAATACCAAACAGGGAATACAAACAGGTACACCAAGTGGAAGCAGCGGTGGACCCAGTCAAATAAAAAGAGATACAATCATGGAAAGTCCCCGAAAGGTGACAATAAAAAATGATGATAAACATACAAGGGTGATCAAAATCAGAGCAGATGAAGATGATGAAACCCCTTTAACACCAAGAGAAGAAGAATATAAAGCTTTTGCAAAACTTGTCTATGAACTACAAGATAATGAATCATATTTCATCTCCCCAGGAGAACATGTTTACCCAAGGATGATCATTACAAACGATGGAGACCCTAACATGGTTAAAATGGCGGCAGACTATGGATTCTTGGATTTAATTTATCCAGGAAAAGATTTAAAAGAAATTGAGAAATTTGATGATATCTTCCGAGGAGAAGTTTCAAAATTCGCCAAAGGAAGACCAATATATCTTAAATTTTACTCAATCAGTCCAGAAATTGATGGAAGGATATATTATCCTGCAGAACATATTATTACAATCGGATATGTAGGCCGAAATTTCCAAATTGAAGTAGGCCAAAATAGAAAGTCATTGCCAAACATTAACAGATCATGGATGAGATCCCGAAGAGTCTTAGGGATGAAAGTTCTCTACAACATGGCAAAAAATCTATATGATAAAAAATTCCAATGCTTATGCCAATATGAAGGATGGACACTTATGACAAATAATGGAAAGGATAAGTCTACAATTTTAAAAGAGTATATCCAAAAGTTTGATATCCATCAAATCCATGGAAGTCCATCAACCATACAAGAGTCATGCCAGTTGAGGGAGTGTCCCACATGCTATCCAAATGAAAAGAGGCCCCGCCACTATGAAGAATCTTGACAAACTCTATATGAAGACAATAGAGGAAAAGAAGATGTGAAAGAAAGGTGGACAGCTGGAAGATATAATAGAGCTACAATTATGTAGTGAAGAAATTATTGTAATAATAGAACTCCATTAATGGAGTATGATGTAATGAATGATGTAAGAGGCCAATAATCGAGCCTCATGTAGTAGTATAAATAGAAGCCTTTGGGTTAAGATAGAGGCAGAATGAGTTGAGAAAAAACACTTGAGCCCTCATATTGCGAGAAAAACACTTCTGTCTTTTGATATAATCTTTGTACCAATTTCAGAATATCAATAGAAAATCCATTTCTTACATAAAAGGATGAGTTTCTAAATCTTCATTCCCATAGATTCTTGATAGATCTAATAAGAAATCTCTTTCTTATTTTAACAACAAAAACAGTTTTTCTTTAATCCAAGTCTAGGGATTTGTCCTTAGAAGCGACACAGTGAAGGCAAGAAGCTGAATAGCAAGGATTCCGTTAAGGCAGGAGGCCGTTGAAGGAAACAATTTGCACATTCAGAGCCTGAAGGTCACTCGATTCTAAGAATAAAGAGCCAGATTAAAATTAAGGTAGAACTACTATTTCTTGTTAAATTTTGAAAGAATTTCTTAAGATCTTAGAGAATCGCAGGGATTATAAATGTTTATGATTATTCATGATGTTTGGATTACTGTCTACCATGATGTTTATATTTTATAATACTATGGTGATGTTTATATAATATCCAGTTATGCCAGGATATACAGTTAAAGGATTAAACGATTTATTAAAAAGAATACTTGGAAAAGTAGAAAATCTTATATCCCAACTAGAAAATACAGATGAAATATCTGAAGAATATATTAGACTTATAAAAGAATGTGAACAAAAAATAGCAGATTATGATAATATATTAGATTTATACTTTAATCAGAACATAAGAAATATAGAAGAACAGATTAGAAACCTACCCTAAAATAGAAGGACATGTCTTGCAATAAAGAAACCTATTTCATTAAGGATAAAATTGACTTTTTAACAGAAATCTTTAAAAGCCACTGTTCACAGGCTATTTTGAAAATTCTCCCCATGCCTTCTCACATTGATAACTCTCTTATAATTTGTTTTCTTTTACTTGAACTATCGTACATCCATGTTAATTTAGTATACAAACATTGATTTAGATTTGATTTTCTAGATAAAGTAAAAAATGAAATAATTATAGTGCGTAGTAGAAATTAAATTACAATCCTTATGGGTTCGACACTTTTACTCCATTATTATATTACAAAACTTGACATCGTTTCATTTGATTTCTATTTATTACCAATTAGCTTTTATTTTAATTCAGATTTTTATTTTTGTTTTCATTTATTTTCTCTCTATCTCTAATAGTTATTTGGTTATTATTTTCAATCGTGTATGCAAAAGGTTAGGAATCTTGAATTACTGCTTCTTGATCCTGAATCAGAACGCACATTCTGCTTTCTCAGGGGCATATAGAGAAACAAACTGAAGTTTGCACCTAACCGCCAAATTGAATATCATTCGACTCTGTATTTTGTAATTATATGTCTTACACATTCGTGCAGTTCAATGTCATAACATGTCTAACAGTAGGCCAGGGCTTGATACCTGTGTTTGACAAGGAAAAATTTAGGAGATTATGGGTGGGGGATGAAAGTTGAAGTGGGAATATATGCTAATAAATCCCATTGCCTTTTGAATTCCCGAAACCAATAGCCTCTCCTTTGAGATTGCATTGAAGTAGAAGAATTTGGAAGTATGCATCCAACGTGGATGTATCATGTCACTTTCACGCGATTATGGATGGATATCGTGTAGGATGGAATTATGTTATTGTCTTTGAGAATATGGGGAAAGAATTAGCATCTTAACTTTTGCGATTATGGAAGAATTGGTGGCGGTAATTTCTTAATGACTTGAATTTTTGTCATGTCCACTTCAATTCCCTTCGCTGAAACCCGATGTCCTAATACAATACCTTCCTGCACCATGAAGTGACATTTCTCCCAGTTCAATACCAGATTCGTTTCCCTACATCTTTCTAAAACCAAGTTCAGATGTTCCAAGCACTCATCAAATGAAAACCCAAATACAGAGAAGTTATCCATGAAGATTTCAATGAATTTCTCAACCATGTCGGAAAATATAGCCATCATGCATCTCTGAAACATGGCTGGAACATTGCATAAACCAAATGGCATCCTACGGTAAGCAAAAGTACCATAGGAGCATGTGAATGTGGTTTTCTCCTGGTCATCCGGCGCTACTGGAATCTGATTGTAACCTGAATACCCATCGTGGAAACAGTAATGTGAATGGCCTGCCAACCTCTCCAACATTTGATCAATGAAGGGGAGAGGAAAATGATCCTTCCTTGTAGCTATATTGAGTTTGCGATAGTCAATGCAAACCCTCCATCCCGTAACTATTCTGGTAGGTATAAGCTCATTCTTCTCATTAGGCACAACTGTAATACCCTACCCCCTTTCTTCGGCACAACTTGAACTGGGCTGATCCATGCACTATCTGATATAGGATAGATAATGCCAGCATCCAAAGCTTCAATACCTCGGCCTGGACCACTTCTTTCATATTTGGATTTAACCTTCGCTGACTCTCCACACTTGGTCGAAAATTCTCTTTCATGAGAATCTTATGCATGCACAACGAAGGACTGATCCCTTTAATATCTGCAATGGTCCATCCTATTGCTGTTTTATGTTCCCGAAGTACCCGAAGTAGTTTCTCTTCCTCCACTTCACTGATTGAGTTTGATATAATCACTGGGAGAGTACATGATTATCCCAAATAAGCACATCTGAGGTGCGGTGGTAGTTGCTTGAGTTCTAGTTTAGGTGGCTGCTGAATGGATGGTACATGTTTTTTAGTTCCTGTTCCAAGTTCTTCAAAATATGGCAAACGTGGTTTCCGGATTATGGTGGGTTGGTTTCCAAAAACCGTGCACAAATCTCAATCTCCAGTGAATCAGAATCTATTGATTGAGAATGAGCGATGCAAGCCTCATATGCATCTGAATGATATTGAAATAAGAATGTATCGTGTACCACCTTGTCAATGACATCAATTTTGAAACATCTATCTGTCTTTGAAGGAAACTGCATGACTTTGAAGACATTGAAGGATATTTGCTCTTCACCCAACCTCAAAATTAGCTACCCCCTCTGAACATCAATCAGTGCTCTACCCGTGGCCAAGAACGGTCTGCCCAAAATTAGTGGAACATCTTTGTCTTCCTCCATATCCAATATGAGAAAATCCGCAGGAAATATGAATTTTTCCACCTTGATAAGCACGTCCTCGATGATTCCTCTCGGGTGTGTTAAAGATCGGTCAACGAGCTGCAACGTGACTGTGGTTACTTTAGCTTCTCCTAGTCCAAGTTTCCTAAAAACAGACAAAGGCATTAAATTAATACTTGCACCAAGATCACATAACGCTTTATCAAAGAAAATTTTACCAATAGTACAGGGCACAGTAAAACTACCTGGATCTTTTAGTTTTGGTGGAAGCTTTTTCTGAATCCTGGCATTGACTTCTTCAGTTAACATCACTGTCTCGTGATCCTCCAGTTTGCGTTTGTTTGATAGAATGTCCTTCAAGAATTTGGCGTAACTAGGTATTTGAAAAAGTACATCAGCTAGTGGGATGTTTATGTGCAGTTTTCTGAACACTTCAAGAAATCTTTTGTACTGTTGCTCCATCCTTTGCTTCCATAAGTGTTGTGAGAATGAGATTGGGAGTTCATAGGGGTTCACTGATGTATCTGGCTTTTTCTGTAGTTTCTCTAGATTCTCCTTTACTGGTGGCTCCTCGGTGTTGTCCACCTACTTCTCATTCTTTTCTTCAGATAATTCCACTGGCTCTTTATGTGCACCCGACCTCTTAACATGTATCTCAGGCAGCTGAACTCCACTTCGTATAGTAATGGTTTGAACATGCTCCCTAGAATTTATTTCTGTGTTGCTCGGTAATGCACCAGGCACCCTCCCTGTCATAGAAAGAGCTAACTGTCCCACTTGAGTTTCTAGATTTTTAATGGCTGCACCCTGATTTTGGAGGTTAGTTTCAGTCTTTCTCATGAACTAATTTGTGGTTTCCATGTACTTATCGGTCTTTTCTATGTATTTTGCAAACATGTCTTCCAACTGAGGTTTCTTCTCTTGCTGAAACTGACCCTGAGCCTGATTATGATTCTGATTGTGATTCTGGTTTCCACCCCAAGAGAAATTTAGCTGATTTCTCCATCTTGGATTGTATGTTTCAGAGTAAGGGTTATTTTGCTGACGTTGACCCCACTGAGCAAAATCCACCTATTCCATTCTTTGTGTAAGGACATGGCATTCAGCTGTGGGGTGTTCTGCTTCACATTCTTCACAAACTAACTTCCTGACCTGTGTTGAGTTAATCATCTGTGTCATGTTCTCCATCTTGTGAAATAACGAATCAATTTTTGCAGACAAAGCCGAGTAGCTATCCACCTCATACACTCCAACTGCTTTCTTTGTGCCTACTCGATCGAATGATCACATGGTTGATGTATTCGCCATTCTCTCGAACAACTCCCAAGCTCCCTCAATTGACCTTGTGATTAGGGAGCCATTTGAGGAAGAATTCACCATGCTCTTGAAAGTTGGAGTTAGTCCCATATAGAAAAATATGACTTGTGTTTTCTTATTGAACCCATGTTGAGGACACTTCTGTAGCATGCTCTTGAATCTGTTCCACGCTTCATCAAAGGATTCGGTGTCCTGTTGGCTAAATATTGATATGTCGTGCCTCATTCTTGCCACTTTAGCTGGTGGGAAGTATTTGGTGCAAGATTTTTGTGCCAAGTCGTTCTAAGTAGTTATACTTGCCACCGGAAGTGAATCGAGCCACCGGAGTGGGAATAGCCTTCTGATTGCATCCTCTGATATCCCTTGGTACCTGAAATGTTGACACATATCCAAGAAACGGGATAAATGTGTATGTGGATTCTCACTGACTGTTCCGTAGAATTGATGTCCATTCTAGAAGAGTTGAATGACATTTGTCTTCAGTTGAAAGTTCGACTGCTCGAATGTTGGGTAGACAATGCTAGATTGGCTTTGAATAACAAACGGTGATAAGAAATCCCCCAGCAAAGCATCCCCATCATCATGTGCTTCAACATTGGCTGGAGCTGCAGGTTCTACAATTGGATGCAGTTTTTGATCAGCCATTTGTATTTGCTCTTGATTTTCCTGCTGTGACGCTCTCGCTATCCTCTGTCTACGATGAAAAGTTCGTTTAATTTCCAAATCAGTTGGGAGTAATTCACTGCCAGCCGATCTTCACATGCAAGACCTGAAGAAGCGAAAAGAGTTAGTAGCACTTAGCTCAGCATGTGTAAATAAACTTAATAACATAAAATAAAATAAAATGCACCGAAAATAAAAACAAGTTCGAATTAGTGTCTAAATAACAAAAATCAAAATTATACTCAATCCCCGACAACGGCGCCAAAAACTTGTTCACGAAAATATGTTTCGGATTTAAATCACCGCAAAGTGCACTATTCATTAACAAGTAATAAAGTGGAAATCCTAAAATTTCGAATAGCATTCCTACGAGGATTGATTTAACTGGATTTTTATTATCACAGCCTTAACTGAATCTATTAAATTTGAGATGAGTTTTCAATTTCTATGATTAAACTAAAACTAGCATGCAAATTAAACTGAAATAACAACTTAAATGCAAAATGACGTTTCAATGCAAAAAATTTAAGTGAAATTAATGTATGAAAAAACGTACTATAATCCCGAATCACCAAACAAGTTCACTTTTAACCCCTATTTCACAATTTGATAACACGAAGAATTGGTTGAAGAATCAATATTTTTAACCTATCCAACAATCTCTTTCGAGTAGAATTGAACATATTCTAGCATACAATTTGACTATATTTATATGACAAATACAATATACAAGAATGTATGACGTTTGTAAACACTTAGAGATTCACGTAAAGCATATCAGTATATTTATATCCTATATGAACTAAACGATGATTTATACCTTGTCGAGCTTATTTCCCTTCTTTCGAATGCATAAAATAAACCACCTAAACTCATACAACTATTGCGCATATAATTGTAGAGGCAAGAAAGTGTGTATAAATCATTCAACATCCATCAAACGTGTTTGAATGTCAAATTGTAAAATAGAAATTAAAAGATCACAATATGAGGTTCATCGTTTACCTGGTACATAAAAAGTCTAGCCTAACATGGATAAAATAAAAGAATAATAAAAGTAATAAAGAGAAGATATCACCAAAAAACTAGAATTTAAAGTTTGAATCTTGAATCTTGAAGTGAAACCCTTTGTTCTAGCCTTTCTCCTTGCTCTACAATTGTGTTTTTCTCTCTAAGAATGTGTAACCTTAGGTTCTAGACGAATTTTAGCTTTTATAGTTGCCCTAGTATTCTTACCATACGAGTTGTAACTGAATAAGGAAACTAAAATTTTCGTCAAATATTCCTACCATGCGGTCGCATGGAGTAATCACCGAGGCCCCTGGAATTCCCTGCATACATGTGTGTGGGTCCATGGCTTTTACACCATGCGGCCGCATGGAAGGTAACAACTTCCATTCAGTTCATTTCAGTCCTCAAGTTTTGTCTTATCATTTATTTGGGCTTCCTTTGTGAATTCTCTTCTTTCCATCATCCCATGTATCATCAATTTAGAGCTCAATCGCCAATCATCTCTTTTCGTGCTTCTTGACAACTTCCCATTATTTGCAGTCTAGTTCCCGAACTTTTGTTTTCCTCCATTTTGGTCTTTTTCGCCTTTTTCTGCATACATTTCATTCATCCCATCAACGTAGGCCTACAAACACAATTTATATCGAATTAAGCCATAGTCAAGTATTTATATCAAAAATTAATCATGTTTTATCGCATAATTAAGTGCGCAAAACGCACTTATCAGGGGCGACCAATTTACATGGAATCATTTTCTTCACTTCTTCAGAACTTCCGATAATGAAGTTGAACATTCTTTATTCGCCTTTCCTCCATTAGCCTTGCTTGATCAAAGACTTGGTCAAGAAAGTAAAAGAAATTCATAATCAGTAAAAAAAAAAAGTACAGTAAAATGATTGATCAAAGACTTGTCTAGATTGCAAACAAAACTTGTCTGAATCCAAGAATTTGAAAATAAGGGAATAAAGTTATACTTTAATGAATATGAAAGAGTTAAGGAATTAGAATGATGTGCGAGGTAAATAATGTCATGTTCAGTGGCGGACCCAGGATGTAAACTCAGCCCGGGCGGACGTTGACTAGTCAACATCGACCATCAGAGATCGTTTATTAAGGTCGGGACTTCTTTGTGTTATTTGATAACTATTGTGCTCGACTAGATGCACAACTAGACAAAGAAGAACTAAGTATGGACTTTCGTTTCGATTGAAAAAATCGATCCATAATTTGCAAAATGCCCCAATTTATTTTTCAATTAAAATTGTCAATTTGCCAATATAAACTTCACAAATCACAATTCACAAATTGTCATATTCACAAATCCCAATTCACATCAATTATATTATATACCAAATTGCCAATATAAACTTTAGTGGTTCACAAATCACAATATTCACAATTCACAAGTCACAAATCACAAAAAACTCAAGAATCACAAGATTCACATTTCAAAAATCACAATAATCAATTAATCACAACACAATTTATTATTTAACAACTACCTAACAATTAACATAAGGAAATTAAGTAATAAAGGAAACTAGCCAAAAAAAAAAAAGCAAAAATCAGAAACTGAAAATTAGAGGAGAGACAGAGAGGTCACATTTCTCACAAGAAAAAAAAGAGGCCGAGTCCGAGAGAGAGACGCCGGAGCCCGAACGCGTGCACTGTCGACTCACTGCCCGTTGGCTATCGGCCCCGTCCCTCACCACTTCACCAGTCGGCAGTCATCGGCCCAAGATAGCAACACCAACAGCTCCAAGCCTCCAACACCCGAACATCGCCGCAGCAGCAGCACCCAGCCCCAGGTCGCCGTCGCCCTCCAGCACTCAACAATCGCCAGTCGTCCCCGCCACTAGTCCTCTCCTCTCTATGGTTCAGGTTCTACTCTACACGTTAATTACGTTACTTCTAATTTCTAATTGGATTGATCACAGTTGGTTTTCAGATTTTCATTTTGGTTTTGTTTGTAAATTGGCCCAATTAATTGGGCCAATTGTTTGTAAACAAGGCCCAAATCAATTTCCCCTAATTCCAAATAACAACAATAGCACATAATTTTTTTTCCCCTCACCGGCTGCCTTTCTGCTTCCCTTCCCGGCGGTTCTTCTTACTTCCGGCGAACCCAGCACGGGCGGCCGCGGGTGCTGGCCAGGTGCTGGGTCCGCCCCTGGTCATGTTGCCTATTTTCCAAAAACAAAATTTAAATCAAAAGTCTCAGACTACATAATTGATCTTCCAAGCACAGATCTTCATTTTCTATAATTCAGTCGAACAGCACTGTAATACCCCCTTATAAAATGAAGGAAAACGGTATTAGAGAAAAAAAAAAGTAATGAGAGAATTTTTTTTGTCATATTTTCCCGAGCTTGTGTCTTACTCGTGGCACCATCTTCATGCCCCTCCAGTATAAATAGTTATGATTAAACAGTTTTAAGCAAAAAAAATTTGGCTCAAGTTTATTCAAAACTTAAACCACTGTTACGTATTTCTTTGAATGTGAATTTCCATCTGGTAACGATTAGATAGTGAATTTAACAATCTAGACCAGAATACAATGCTTGAGCCATGGTTTCAAAGTAAAGGCCTTGGTGATGCTGATCAAGTTCTGGCTTATTTTGCAATATCAAAGCTTGATGAACCACCCATTGATGGTAAAACCGAGACCAATCCTGAGGGTTTAACGGCTGCATACAGGAAGTGGGCATCAGCAGTTGCTGCAAGATTACACATGGGAGGCCGGTCATGCAAGGTAGAGGCTCAAGTTCTTGTGCTATCAGTAGCTAACACTAGCTTATATTATTGCAGTTTGAGGCTTTTTTTTTTTTTTTTTTTTTGCAGATATTTCGATTCTAGCTAAAATGATGATGTTGTATCTTCAATCCGCTTCATTCCCAACAAATTAGTATTCGCAATTTGTGAGGGTTGTTCTAGCTATATAAGATATCCTTGATTAATAATAAGATAAATAACTTACTTCGAAAAACAAATTTCTGAAAATTTGATACTGTTATCAATTTTATGAATGTATTTGTTTTTCTGCGCCAGTATACACGCCATGGTAAAAATTAATTTGAGTTGCAAGTTTGGAAAATGTTGTAAAAGCACAAACTGTATGCACCTAGTTTTTCTTCAGCTAAGCTAAAACAATTTCTTGTCAATTTTTCCTTGTCTATTAATTTCTGTATCGTTTCACCTAATTTTCTTAAGCTTGTATACTCCTTCGCCGCTTAGAGATTCTTCAAAACTCCACTTTTCGATGGTTTCTTAATATTGCCTGAGCTCAATATATACTGAAGTTCTCCAATGCTATGTTTGGAAGATTTTCTCGGGATTTTTATTTTCTATTAATTAAGCCCCCATTTGGCCCTCATTATTCTCCATTAAATTATGGTTCATTTTTCTCTCTTCTTATCAATTACACATTTTTCAATAAAATAATATTACACGTAAATTCAGAAAACTTTTCCTTCTTTTAAAAAACACGTTCTCCAAAATCTTATTATTCTTCTCATTATAATTTGGAATGATGGGGGCCAAACGAGCGCTGAGATTTTTGTGGTGAAAATTCAGGTACTTGAAAGGGGGAATTGTAAGTGTCATGCCCTAAATTCACTCAATTTTGGACATAAACACTTTTAATATATATAATCGATGCATATTTATTACAATATCTATTATTTAATTAAATTAATATTCTAATAAATTAAATAATAGAATCCGTAGATTCAAATCTTAGTGATTTGTTAATCACAAGGAGTTGTGATCGTGAGATACAAATTACATATGACTGAATCTTAAATCGTTCGTGGTCGTATGTAATAACGATATACGGATATCGTTATTACAAATAGACTATTACGTGTGACATTTCTTACTTGTGAAGTAAGTAGCTGATCTCACAAGTTGAAGTGTGTAGACACTTGAATGAACACGTGAATGTTTTGTTATAGAACAAAACATTGGAGACCCGTTGGAAGATTCCACATAGATAACTATCTGAGTGTCAGTGGTTAATCTCTAACGTTCGGTAGTGAAATTGGTCATTTAACTTGAGGTCATCATAGTGCCTTATATGAGGATAGTCATACTTTGGTGATATTGGATGTTGCTCTACCAATGGTCACTAATACGGTATCGTTCGGGTATGTAAAGAATCATATGAGGGTTGTGAATGATCAATATATGATTCGTCATTCTTAGATAGTAAGAGATTATGATCTACATTTTATCCAGTTAAGTTGATAATGAAATCATTAGCCAAGGTAAACTCATAAGTTAAAAAGGAGTTTTCGACTTACATTGACTTAACAGTGGGATAAAAGATATGATCGATGATTGAGATTGACACACATCCATATCTCGTAATTGATCGGATCATATTGACGAATGGATTATATTTTCACGATAAACGAACAAGTTTGGTTTGTCATGCCACGTGACATTTCTCGTCACATGTATTACCCTAACACATTGTTAGATGTCAATATGAGACAACAGATGTGAATTAATAATAAATTAAAATGGGTGTTTTAATTTATCAATTTTGATTAGATCAAAATAATAATTTACTTCGTTAGGTATCGTGATCGGGAACTTAATGGGTCACATAAAAAAGAGAATCAGAAGAATGAGATCTACTAATTAATTAATTTATAAGTGTTGGATAATTAATTAATTGGATTGCTTATTAATATGCCCGAATTAATTAATTCATGTACCGAATTTAATTAATTTGATTAATTAAATATTGGATCGGGTTAAATTTAAGATACGGGTCGAGCCCACTTGGACTTATATTAATAAGCTACTAGGGTTTGAAAAACTAAAGAGAATTAATTTTATTATTCTTACTAGCACGAGAAAAGAAAACTCTAACCGTCATTCTTGTTCTCTGTGTGGATCACCATTAGAGGTCGGATAATTGGACAGTTTGGATTGTAGATCGTGATCAATCGAGTTCGAAAATCAGCAAAAGAGTTTGCAGAATTCATCAAATGTACAATTCTTATAACAGTTTTTATCTAAACATAAAGCAAATCCTTGTTTGAGAATTGAAAATTGTTTTATTTCCATTGCGCGTGATTAAATAGATTCCCAACAAGAATTTCAGAAGCAAATGTTGGAGAACCTTATATGGATATGTGCTTTCATGCTCGTTGGGGCCCGTCATCCTAAAGCAACTGTAGGTGTCGTTGAGAAGGAATACCGCTCCAAGGTACCTATATATACGTTCGCAACTTACAATATTTTTGAAGTTTGGAGCACGATATTTGTTTCATCTATATGCAATGTGACAAAACTATTTTTTGCCTTTGTCCTTCGGTTGTACTATCTGTAATAAGCTAAAGCATTAAACCTTCTTCACTTACAGGTATCTTCTCTTATTGCTAGATTGGAAGCTACATAGATAGGTATAGTTTTCGATAGAGAAATGGAGGATAGGTTATGTGCTTACTCGCAGGCAATTGCTTACTTCCCAACTGCAGTCAAGGAGGTAAAGAACGCAGAGTTCGTAGAACTCTACACTTGTTTGAATCCGTTTTGTTTGTAATAATTAGTGTATGCTTGATGTTTTCAATTCAAGTGGCGAAATGGATGGTTCTACTCACGTTCAGAGAAAGCAATTCCTCAAGGCAAACCAGATCCATGTCCATTACATACAACACTGCTCAAAGAACTGAAAGTAGTATAAAATGTGTCATCGTTTGGAACACATTTTCGTGTTATTTTCTCCATCTTTACTACAGTTGGATGGAAATTGTTAGAATTTGGGTGTGACCCGAATTCCTTTGTTGAGGTATTTGAAGTATTGAAGAATTCTAATTGAAGTGCACATCATGAAGAATTCAAGTTTGGAATGCTTTTGGAGTCCTATGTCAAGTTATGAAATTTAAATTTCAATTATAATTAGGAATTTGACTTGAAAGAGGACTTTTGGATGACAAAACGCATATTTTGGAATATTAACCCGAAACCTAGCGCCTGAGTGCTGCTACAGTACATGTTCGCGTTTTTCTCTCCTACTTCGTTTTAGACTCAGTTTTTGACATCCTACTTCATCAACAACTCTACTAAGAGGCCTTGGACATCCCCTACATGTTCCTTATAAATACTAGACTCTTCTATACAATTTTACATAGAGTGAGATTTATGATTACTAGTCTTTAGGATCATTGTAATATTTTTGTCTCTTCTCCATTATTCTTGATGCAATAAAATATCATAATTCATCTGCCATATTCTTGTCTTCTTTTATTATTTTGTTCTTGATCACATACTTTATTATTTTACCATATAACTTCAACATCTCAATCCATTGATTGGTGTCACAATAAGTGGTATCAATCCTAACAAGTGGTATCAGAGAAATTCTGGTATTGGCTTGTTTTGTAACAGAAATCAATGCAGAAACAATATAAGCAGTGGCATTTGATATATAAATTTGTTAACATAGAGTTATAGAGCCTGTCAATGGTGAATGGTTTTAAGGTGGTCTGTCTCCAGCATTTATATACAAGAACTAATTTTAGTCTTGATTGAAACTTTTTTGGCCATTTTGTTAGCTTCATTACTTCATCTACTAGAAGATTCAAAGAAATTACCTCAGATGACTGAAATTTTAGTGTACGTGTACCTATTCTCATTGTCATTGTGTTGAAATTGCGTAAGACAAAAATGTATAAATACCCAACAAAAAATAATTGCAGGAAGTTGGAATATTTTGCGACCGTAATAGTTTTGCACCGAACCTTCCCATTTTAACAAACTCCAATTCGATCGATTAGGAGATATTGTTATAGTATAATAAATAACAGCACCACCCTAATAAACTGAAATATGTAAAACAAAATGTCCCACCCATGTGGGGTGCCAGTAACTTTCACATAATGCTTATCCTCTGCGGCACTAAGCAAATTCAAGGCCTTAATAATCACCAAAGCCCCCATAAGAGCATGGATTTAGTGAACTGATTTTTTGTTCTGCAAACAAAAGTAAACCAGAAAGCAAAATAAAGTAACGAAAAGAAGGAATACATGGTCATCAATTGAGTTAGACCAGCAGATAGAAAATCCTTGACTCGGCCTCGGCTCAATGTGGACGTCCATGGAAATAGTGGATTCAGGGGGCACAATTGGCAAAGAAAAGTGACTATTCCTTGGGGGAGGTAATGGGGTAAGTGTGGTTGAAGGAGGACTGAGGCGGCGAGGACAAGTCTTGGAAGGTGAAGAGAAGATGAATGTACTTGGAATCGAGAAAGCAGAAAGAAGGGTTTTGCTGGAGTTCAACAAGGGATTCTTCGGAGAGAAGAAAGAATCCAAGGCGGGACCACGTTGCGCGGAGACTCATTTCCGCGCACGCGTAGATCTGTGTCTCCACGCCTCTCCGCGCAGCATGGAGGCACGGCATTGGGTGGATCTCATACAATAACTATTCTAACACTACATTATCTTTTGTTTCTGATGTGAACCCAAACAAGAATTGATCTTGTGAATCCATAAACAAAATGGAACCAATCCAAGAAAGATAAATCACGTCGCGCAAAGATCAATTCGACTCGTTGTTCGACCCATATCAAGAACCGAGATTACGCATAAAAAATCCGACTCATTGATTACCCAGGACAAGAACCGTGAAATGGGAACGCTACAAAAGGATTGCGAAATCTTTTGATAAGTTCAAATTAGAACTTTAAACCACCAAGAACATGGAGAAATAAAACTCTCAAATTTAATTTAATTCTTTCAAATAATCAAAGTTTTCTTACAATGAATAACAATAGATAATATTTATATGAAACTATGAAAAACACTAATTTAGCTAGAAAATCTCGTGTTTAATTCAAATAGATCACAAAAGATGCTAAAAACATGGTATTTAAGTCAAGCTAGGAAACTACCAAAAAAAGATAAAATTCTCGCTAATTTTTTATACTATATTCCGCTAACTTATTCTCGGCATATTTTTTGCAACTGCAAACCCAAAAGTACAATGCGCACGCGAGGCCTTGTGCAGAATTTTGTGATGATTCCAAGTTATACTCATGGGCGAAAATTCGACACTCGAGTTGAGAGTTATGACCATTTTAATCAACGCTACTCATTTTCTTTCCAAATATTTTTCAAACTTTGAATCCAACTTGTTTCGGCTTCTAAGCCCTTTGCGAATGTTGAACCTTGGCTTGTCAACTTTACTCATCTGAACTCCATTATTTGAACCCTTGACTTGTGTGATTCGACCAAGTGATTGTCTGTCCCGAATCATATCAGTTTCATTTCTTCTAAAACAATCACAACCACTTTTTTGATCAATATATAAAGAGAAAAGTGTTCGTTGGAATAAATGGGTGTATGTTGGAGAAAGAATGTTAACTTCCAACAGACACAACTCTTCAACACATATACGAAAATCAGAATTCCTTTCTTCCAACAGACACAATTCTTCAACACATATACGGAAATAAGAATTCTCTTTCGAAGGCATTGCTCCTGAACCCCTATAAGAGGTGCTGCCCTCGCGACCTGACTAGGCAGATCGATCCTCATTTCAGAGTGGCAAATCATTTACATAACAACAATAAACAAATAAAAAAAATTATGAAAAAAATATCTAACAAGAAATTCAATGCATAATTTCGGCAATCAATGTGTATTCCCGAATGATCTCATTTTTCAATTATTCAACCATTTTATTTTACCAAGTTCAATGCTAGTCAAATTAGTCAACATTATATGTTTCGATGCAACAACAAGATAATATTTGTATGCAAATTTTAAAATATACAACGGATGGACTTAAACTTGAAGCTCATTACATTTTTTAAAAATGAAACATACCGAGAAATAGAGCAAAATCAATAGGAAGAATAATGTTTCTTTTAGAAAACCTTAGTAAAGACCATATAGCTACAATAATGAATCTCACTAATTGTGAAAAAGTAAAAGAAATATATATTTTTTTTTACTTCCTAAAGAAAGTTTTGCAAAGCCTGAAACATAAAGGGAGAAGAAATGGAATACTTAAACATAGACATACAAGAAATAAAGGCAATATCCTCGTGTTGGTCACAATAATAATGATACTCTGACCAACAGTTTAAAATTAAAGCAGTATTAATTAGAGATCCTAGAGGATTCTAGACACTTCACCAAAATTATAAAATTGTAAAAAATAAGGAGATAAAGATTTGTGCAAATTAAATACGGCAAATAGGGATTACAAAGGGTTGGTAAATAGTTTTTGAAGAAAGTAAGAGGAAAACTTGCGAAATTATATTTGATTTGTGCAAACTTCTTTGCCTTTGTACATATACACCGTTTCTGTTTCTCTTTATTTGCTCAAAAATCCGCTTGATTATTGCTCAGAAATTTCCTCTTCTATGGTGGGGATTTCTTGAATTTTTTTCTACGTGAAAATGATGTTGAAAGCGCTCCTTGTTGCAAAAGAAGAGCAGAAGGATATTCTTAAGATTCAATTTCGTCGACTACAGTTGAGATTTCTAGAGAATTAGATTGAGAACTTTCTGTAGATTTGGGGTTGGGGTGGGGAATATTTGAGAGAAAAAGAAGAAGTCGATGTTTTTCCCATTTCTATACCACTTGCAGATATTTGTCAAATGTAGTAGCAAACCAGATAATGAACAGTAGTAACCAGTTTATGGGTGCAAAGGAGGTCTCATGAATGAACAGTGAAAGACCTATCTTCCCTTTTAATTAGTGTCGTGATAAAGAGTAATTTCTATAGAAAAATTAAAGGTATATAAAATTGAAATTGACCCACCGATTCAACTGCCTGGGTCAGGGGTTGAACCGGTGAACCATGACCCACTGCCTTGTCTAGGTTGATTTTTATAACTGTGATCCGAACAACATGGACAAACAATTAAAAAAAAAAAAAAAAATCATCAGGTCTTTCACAAGAGTAATTTGCAATCATCAGTTTCCGCTTATTCACTCCATAAAACCAAATTCTTAATTTACAGAACATATGTACCACTAATATCAGTTCTTAACTGATTGCACGGTCTCCGTCTTTTAAATACATGGTGCCAGGTCTCGTATCACAGAGACAGGAATGGGGTACTGCTTCATCACGAATGAGCATCTTCTTGCAATTAAACAACTAGTAAATCCCCTTTCTTTATCACTTCACATGAGTCGAGCTCAATAATTTGCTCCATCAAACCTCCGAGCTGTCGAAGTTCAGCAGTTTGGAACATCAAACCCCCAAGTTGTTGAAGCAGATGATCTTTCTCAGAGAGATTGACAGCAGGGAAAATTTAGATTTAAGTCCCAACAACTTCACTTCTCAAGAATCATAGTCTATTGTGTCGGTACTACTATTTTGAGACGTTGATTGCTTAACTAGACGTCCTTCTTCATCATACAAATCGAGATTCTCACATGGCTTGGGGAAAATCTTTCCGATCACGCGTCCTTGGACAAAAGAGCACTGGAAAATTCGCTTCTTCTTGTAGGTTATTCCCACTAGCATGTCTTGGAATGTGACATTCCGTACAGGAATTTCTTGGCTGCCATATATACGGACAGGAATACGAACCCCATGTCCACGAATCCCATTAAAACTTATGTCCTCAATGACCGGAAGGGCATTGGGATTATAGCCTTCATCTGGATGCTCGTTATAATCAGTCTTCATCACAATACCCACCCGCACATTCTCTAAAGTTACGTTTCGGTAGCTAATTTGTCGAACATATCCACCCCTACCGGCGCTTGTCTTGATTCTAATACCGCGTTTGGAGTTCCAAACAAGGAGATTCTCGACCGTTACGTTCGAGACTCCGCCAGACATTTCACTGCCGATCGATACTCCTGCACTGTTAGGTATGAAAGGGAAGTCAACAAGAGAACCAGTGGAAGGCCCATACTTTTGATGTGTTTATTAGTTAAAACTAATTTTTCAGTATTAAGATATATCCATCGTAAATTTGGTTTCACATCCAGAATTACAGACTTGTTACAAAAACGGTTTTCTATCAAAAGAGCAGTTTGTTAGATCAAGCTATGCATATGGCATCGACTCGTATACGCATGCACTGAAGCATAATACAATATAGAACTGTCACCTTATCATTGAACGCACAGTGACATTACGAATGAGAATATTGTTTGAAGGCTGGGCATAAGCAATTCCATACTGATCCCATCCACTCTTGATAGCAATTCCATCATCTCCCACGCTTATGTAACTGTTCTCTATCACCATATTCACACATGAATCTGCAGAGACCACCAGCTACAATATAAGTCCATATACCGTACATAAATTATGAGAAGAGCTGGATGTTTATCAACAACAAGCAACATATATGGAAAGGGTAACAAACTCAATCATTTCCAAAATGAAGAGGAAAATGCAAGAATTTCTTCTTCATTCCAACCAACATTCAACATAACTTAGTAAGAGAATCAAATTTATCAAACTGCGAGTTATGTAGTACATCACACTTTGTAATGATACAATTGTCTCCTGAAATCGTCTCTATCTTCTTTAGTAAAATCTAGGGGTGAACAAAAAGGCTGCCATCTCATTCACCCGAATCAAAATCACGATTTTGATACGGTTGACTTGGTTCCATGTGGTTTAGGTTTTAATCATTTCAAAATCAAACCAAGCCATTTGGAAAGGGTTCGCTTTAGGTTGTAATTAGTCAAAAACCACTTAAAACCAAAATGAATCATTCTCCCAATTTTTTTAAGAAATAAAATAAATGAATAAATATTTATGTTATACAAAAAGTCTAAAATTCATCCAGCCATCGTTGTATCATTAATGGATAAGTCTGTAAGTTCGTTTTCTAAGTTATAATTGAAGTCCTATTTGCCTGGCAAACAGCTCCCTGACAATGACTTGCCAGTATCTAACCTGGACACAGACCATTGAATATGACCTCACAGGTATAGTTATGCGATTCTGCTGTACTTGAATAGAATATCATGTTTCTACTACTCTCCAAACAAAAAAAAAATTAATGAAAGACATGAACTAATATCTAATATTATGCTTTTCACTTTCTTCATGGAAAATATACCGACAAGTCTATTCCAGAGAATCCTAATTCCACTATCATCACCAAGTATAAATAAACACTGGGTTACACATATAACGATTCCTTTTTCTTTTAAGAATTTCCTTTCCTTTCAACATCGTAACTTATCATGAATTCATGTCAAAATAATAATTAAATTCAAGCATACCAGGATCAATTCCATCAGTGTTTGGAGCATCAGACAGTGGCGCCAATATGGTTATATTTCTGATAGTAATATTTTGACAGTCATAAGGATGAAGTGTCCAGAATGGAGAATCACGCAAAGTAATATCAGATATCTGAATGTCTCTTGACCACAAAAGCTGCACTAGTGGACCTCGTGTGTGGTTCAGAAGTTTCTTACGATACTTAATCCACCATTTCTTACCTTGCCCATTGATAGTACCATTATGTCCTATTGATCAGTTATTCAAGATAAGTTCTCAATAGATTACTTCAAGGAAATTTAAAACTATACATAGAAAAATATGCCATTCAAAAGAAAAACTGCAGTAGGGGCTAAATTGGTTGGCATTAAATTTATTAAACATTCAATTATGATATAAATCTACTCCTATAGATCAAAAGGCACATCTCCAAAATCCATTCTGTAAACAAAAATTTTCCAACCCAACTGTAATGCCTCCAAAATGTTATGAAATATAGAAGACCTTAAATTAACAAAGTACAGACAGATGAATAGCAGTAGGAATGAAAGATCCCTTAATGCATGCAAACGAGGAATTGGTTAAAACCATGAGTAACATTTCCAGGTATTGTAAAGAAGAAATTAGATGAATGCTAGGAACTCTTTCTCAATTGTTAGACCACGTGTACTTCCATTTTATTTGGGCAACTTCCTACTGAAATTATCCACTCTACTCTCCCCCTTCCATAAAACTTCCTATAGTACCTACTTTAGTTTTCCTTTTTGACACATTTTGTCTCAACGTCCAGTGTTTTGCAGGCCAGGCATGCTTCTTAATCTAAAATGCGTGTAAGCTCTGCTCTCTCCTAATGAAGATAAGAATAAAGAGTTTGTTTAGCTAGGGCTTTAAAGAAAAATTTGGTTCGAATTATATCTATTTAATTTAGAGTAGATTAGTTTTAACATTTTGATAAGGTTTTAGTTTATTAGAAGTTCTTTTGATTTTAACTTCTTTGCCTATTAAAAAGTAACTAGGTTAACATTATTTGTAGACTTCGATTAATTATTTCTTCCCCAAATTCTTCTCTATTTTCTCTTATTTCTTCTCTCTTCCCTATTTCTATGTCTGTGGTACGTTCTACGTCAGTCTCCCTCTCTGTTTTTCTACTTTTTTTTCCTTCATATTTCCAAGTAAATGATATCTCTGTGAATCCTTGTTCCATATAAAATTAGGGCGGGGCAAAATGTCTGAACCGAACCGAACCGAATCGAACGGGTTTTCTTAAATTAAAAACCCGAACGGGTATTCGAATCGAGAACCAACGGGTTCGGTTCGGTTCTCGGTTCTAGACCAAGAACCGAAGAACCGAATAAGAACCGGATTTTTTTTTTAACAATTGGGCATTTGGGCTTCAAGTATATTTTATTTTTATTTTTAGTTATATGTTAGATCAGCCCAAGAAGATAGCCCAAAATCAACCAAATAATTATTAATTACCCAACGTCCCAGCCCAACCCGCCAGCCCAATCCCGAGAAATTAAACCCACTTCCCACACGCCCAAGTCCCAACCCGTCCACAATTCAGTTTTTTTTTTTTTTTTTCAACGCTTAGCCTACTAGTAATATGTCCAGCCCGATTTATAAAAAATAAAATAAAAATTGAAGAGCCCATTTTGGTTTTGGCCCAAACAAAATAACACAATCAAATTATCAAAGTATCAAACCCAATTACCCACAGAATCCCCATTTCCATTGGCTATTTAGCTTCTTTCTTCCCGACTTCCTCCCAATTGTTGCCACTCGTCCGACTGATTCACGACTGACTAGTCCAGTCCATACTCTCCATAGCTAGCAGCCCAGCACTCTTCACGACTCACGTGGTATGTTATGTATTTTGTGGCTTGAAACTAGGGCTTTTTAGGGTTTTCGATTTATTAGCCATTTAGTGTTTGAAATTGGGGCTTTTTAGGGGATTGTGCTTCTAAATGTTTAATTGGCTTGAAATTTGTTGTTTGATTTTTTATGTGATCTCGTTGATGAACAAATTATGATGACGAGTCTAATTTTCCATTCTTTCTAAAATCATGACGACGAATCGATGCATTTGTTTGAGAGGAACACGAAATCAAATTCAACTATTATGATTTTTATTAATTAATAGGAGGTTGGGGGCATAATGATTATGAATACGAATTGTTCTGAATTTTTATTAATTGATTGAGTTATAATAACCTCCTACTCATTCTAAAATCTGGATGTCCCCTTCCATTACCGAATTTGCAGATTCGGGTTACGAACCTTTTAGATTTTGATTTGTTAGTTGAATAACGCCAATGATCTGTTTCTGATTTCAAATCAATTGCTTGATGAATTTTCTTTTGAAATTCTTTTGAGAAGAGTACCTCGGTAGAAATATAATTGTTGAGAATTAATTACTAGATGAAATTTGAGACTTGTTTAATGAGAGATGAGATGATACCAATTGTTCTGTTTTTTAATATCTATGATTCTATATGGTTCTGTTTTTAATATCCAATGCTTTTGTCCTGCTTTTGTTAATGAGAGATGATACCAATTGTTGTGTTTTTTTTTATATGCAAGTGATACCAATAATGGATGCTAAAATGGGAGACAAAAAAGGGCCTAAAGAGAGGTCAAAAATATGGAATCATTTCACTAAGATACTTGTGGAGAAAGAGCTAAATGCAATTATTGTGAGAGTACATTTAAGGCTGTTTCTAGTACTGGAACTTCTACCATGTGGAAGCATTTAAAAGCTTGTTTTGCATATAAGAACAATAAGGTTGATGTAAACCAAGCAATATTGACTCGAGAAAACAATGATGGTGGTATTATGGCTACGATGTCGATGTTTGATAAAGAAAAGTGTAGAAAAGAATTGGTTAAGATGATTATTATTGATGAATTGGCTTTTTCCTTTGTGGAAGGGGTAGGTTTTAAAGAATTTGTGCAACAACTTTGCCCTAAATTTGAGGTTCCTTCTCGAAGAATGATTACTAGAGATGTGCTACATCTCTACCATGAAACAAAGGAATCATTGAGGATGAAATTTATTAATGATAGGCAAAGGATTTCTTTAACCACCGATTGTTGGACATCAATTCAGAACATCAATTATATGGTAGTCACTGCACACTTCATTGATAGAAGTTGGAAACTGCATAAGAGGATATTGAGTTTTTCTGTTGTTCCAAATCATAAAGGGGAGACAATTGGGAAGCTTATTGAAAAGTGTTTGCTTGATTGGGGAATAGAGTGTGTGGGTACCATTACTGTAGATAATGCAAGCACGAATGATGCAGCAATCATTTATGTGAAAAACAAGTTGAAGAATTGGAAACCCGATGATACTATGATTTTAAGTGGCTTTTATATGCATGTACATTGTTCAGCCCACATAGTCAATTTGATTGTTAAAGAAGGGTTGAAAGAGTTTAGTCCATCTATAGAAAGTATTCGTAATGCGGTCAAATATTTTCGATCATCTCCTTCACGGTTGATGAAATTTAAATGTTGTATTGAAAGGGAAAAGATTGCTTGCACAAAACTTGTTGTTTTAGATGTTCCTACTAGATGGAATTCAACTTTCTTAATATTGGATAGTGCATTGAATTTTGAAAAAGCTTTTGAAAGAATGGAGGAAGATGATGGATTTTATTATAAATATTTTGATGAGAATGAAGGTGGAAAAGAAAAAGAGGGGCCACCTACAAGTTATGATTGGGAGAAAGTCAGAAAATTTGCCAAGTTTCTAAGATCCTTTTATGATGTCACATTGAAGTTTAGTGCTTCGTTAAGTGTTACTTCCAATATTTACTTCAATGAAGTTTGTAAAATTGAGCAAATTTTGAAGAAAATGGGTGACAAGGAAGATTATTTGCTACGTAGTACAGCAAATAGTATGAAGATTAAGTTTGATAAGTATTGGGGTAAAGTTGATAAAATGAACAAGATTTTGATTGTAGCAGTTGTGCTTGATCCTAGGGCGCATTCTAGATCCATTTAGGAGTTCTTTAACTCCTCAAACAGTTGAGGCCTTGATTTGTACACAAAATTGGTCAAGCGAAGAATCTAGACTTTTGAGAGTTTACCAAGATAAAATTTGCATTGAAGAGACAGAATTCTATGAGGACATTGAGACAGGTAATAAAATATATATTATATTTTTTCTTATTAAATTTTATTAGAACAATTTATAGTTTATTTATGTTTGTTAATTGTGTTTTATTTTTCATTTTTTTCTTGTAGAGTTTCCTAGTAACTAGTATGGCAAGTCAAGCAACCGATGATTACATTACATAGTTGGTAAGTATTTTTAATACTTTAAAATATTACGTTCATTTGTAAAAGCTAAGATTGAACCTGGTCAATATTCACACACAGATTTACTCGGTGAAAGTACTGAGCACGCTGGGATTGCCTCACTTCTCACAATGTTTTCAAAAAACAAGAATGATTTTGGTACCACTTCTCAGAATGAAGAACATAGTTAGATGTTTTTATATGTTACCTTTTGGTGGGTAAGCAGTGGAGCAGTAATTGTTTGAGGGAAGCAGCAAAAAATATTGTGATCTATATTGTCTAGTACTAAAATGTTAGCATTTTGTGAAAAACCTTCTAACATGTTATGGATTAATTATTCAAGACGCACTGACAAAGTTTTCTAAATGTATTTATATAGTGTTATTATAAATGTTAGAAAAATTAATTATAGTAGGAACCGAACAGAACCGAATCTAAATGGTTCCAGAATTATATTTGGAACCGACGGTTCCATTTACTAAATACCCAAAAATTTCTGGAACTGAAAAAATCGAACCGAACCGACCAGCGCCCACCCCTATATAAAATAATATATATACATTTTTTTGGGGACAAAACTGGAAACATAATTCATTACAGCTGTAAGTTTTGTGTTTTTGAGAAAAAATTGTGTCGAAGGATGAATCCCATAAAAAAGTAGACACGGGAATAATAGAGAGAGCGTGTCTAGCATTCATCAACAAGTTAATCATCAAACACATGTTATAATGCTTTAGTTTATTGTTCTAACATTATGTTCTAAATTGGAATCTGCAAGTTTGTCGCAGACAAAACTTAAATTACATTAGTTGATCCACATGATTTAGCAGCTGAATTTATTGCATATAATAAGAAATAAATTAGTCTGAGTCTTCCATTTGAAAAGTATTTCTATGATCAAGAGGTGTTATTTACTCAATATAAGTAGTGGTGGGCTCGTTCAGAAGTGCTACTGGTAAATCCAGTGAGCTATTCTTGTAATTTTGATTTGTCAAAAGAAAACTATATAAAAGATTGAACTCCAAATTTAGAAGGAGTGGTCAACGCAATAATCTGACCTGTTATGACAACATCTTTCAGTTTTTGACCGTGGATCAAACTTCCGTAGCGTGGTCCAGGACATTCTCTTCCATATCCATATGATGGCAAAGGAGGCATGAGCGGCCAATGATTTTCATCCTGTGTCATGCAATGAGAGAATAAAGTGCATTAACAATAATGTGGTTGGCTCATAGAACAGATTATTCTGGCAGCCCAACAAAATTAACATATAAAACCTTGACAGGGTTATTTTTGAAGAAAAAAAAATAGAAAACATTGCACCAGAAGCTTCTCCATATTTCTTTCAGGTAATCCCAAGACATGTCATAGTAACAAGCCAGCAAGAAAACAGAAGCTACGGCAATTAAAACTATGAGCATGTCCAGAAGAAAGAAATTAGGTATTCATCATACCATTGAAAAATTAAAATATATCTCGGAACCAATCTTCAACGGCAAATTGTTCTAGTTAGTTCATATGCCCACCATGATCCAAAGTTTTGTCACGTTAAGGTTCAGAGGGAAAAAAGAAGCTTTATTAGAACTTTTCAGATAGGTTTATGGAATGTAATGGACCTTACCATATATCTACAATACATGAATTCTTTGTGTTAATCATTTGATATTTCGATTCTAACATATGTATGGAAAACATACTCATGCTATAATTATCTTGGAGAAGTTTCAATACATTTGATCATTTCATATAGCAAAATTGAAAATACAATCATTTCTGGAAATTTTAAGATTCCAAACTACAATTTGTTTCTTTTATGCATCTTTTGAAAATGACACTTTCTGAATTTCTATGGGAACATGTCAAAAACATGAAACCAGAATCTACAAGTTTCAAAGAAAAGTTATCTAATTGGCAATTGCAAACATGAAATTAGAGAGACAACTTTTACTTCCTTCTTCTTATTAAAATTGCTAATAACAGTTCAATGCTCAAGAGCAAATATACACAGCTCAACAATGTCCCATGTTCCCCAAGACCGAGAAATACGAATTTAGCTACTTCCTCGTAGTTTCCTTGAACAAAATTTAGCTCACTTTTACATGCCCATGTTAAAAAGATTTGCAATTCAGGTTATAATTTTAGGGATTCAGAATAGGGTACAGAGTGGAGAAGATAGGTAGCCAAACAGAATAGAACGGCCATAATGGTTAAACATACAAGAGGGTTAGGTGGGAGCATAATGAGGTTTGTCAGGAGTTTCCTGCATCTTGGCTAATTGAACTGACAATCAAGTATATAAGGGAATTCCATCTTATCCAGCTCCAAAGATGCCATCCCACTTCTAAGACAAGGTTAAAACTGCTGTTCAATCTAGCTCCGATGACAATCCGTAGGAATGTTAATCACACAGGGCTATAGAAGACAATCAAATAATAAGAAGTCTTAGTTATACAGGAACAAGAGAGCATGTTCGATAATTTGAGAGTTGAAGAGGGGAAAGTAGAGTTTACACTTCTAATTACAGTATCAAGTTCCGTCCGTATTGAGTTGATGGCTTACACTGATTAAGGCACAAATCCCTTATCTTGGATTGGCAAGAGTTTCAAGTTGGAATCGGATAGCTCATCTTTGGCCACCACCGCATCCCATTTGGGAGGGGAGGTGGGACTGGTTATCCAGAGACATGCCCTTCTCGATTCTCAGTTACGAAAAGTGGACTAGATTATTTTCAGGGTTTCAAGGTTTTATCCAGAACTTTATTTGGCATAAACTAACTACAAGATGAGGCAGACACCAAGGACAAATAATGTAAAGATGCGATGTCTTCCCAAAAGAGTTCTATTTACATGATTCATTTGGCAATTGTCAAAAAGGGGGGCTGCATGGGAATGAACTCCCATTCTCCAAGGATGAGTCATTTCTGATTAAAAAGGAAGTCGCACTACGAGAAAACTGATCCATATTCCCCCAAAGTGAAGTTTAGCACAGTAATTATAGCTTTCTAGCAAATTGATAACTAACAAACATATTCACTCTCTCTTTGCTTCTTTTTGCCATGTTTGAAGAAGTGGATGAGAAACAAGTCCACCAAATTTTACAACGAACATTGTGAGGTAAACATACTTTTATTACACAAGTCAACTAGATGTGGTTTAAGACGAGGTCAGCTTTTATCTATATAAAGGACATCAAATGTCGGGTAAGACTTTATCCATCCATTATCCATGCATTTCAAGCATGGACACCGTGGCTTTATAAAAATGAGACAATAAGATAACAACCCTGTCAAGGAAAGTCGGAGCATCCTAACAAACTCTAAGTAATTGCAATGGCGGTCAAGAGATAACATTCCCAAGCAGCAAGTTCGCAGTACCATTTTATTAATCAGATTTTAAATTAGAACCCAGAGGAATGGAATGGAATGTATTGTAGATGAATACAATTCCGAACAGGTCTCAGGAAAAATGATGCTTGCTACTCATCTACCCAGTGCTCACTATCACGCTCCAATTCCATGTTAAAAGAAGCTACTAGCAATCCCACCCCCCAAAGGTAATACTCGTAACCATATTGCACCCTTTACCAACAATAGCCACCTGGACACTTTGGTGTACTACAAGAAAAGGGATACTTACATCAATTCCAAGAAGAACGGAATTTTCCGCAAGAAATAGGGTCATATGGCTGGTGAGGTTAAAAGGAGCTGTGAGCCACCTTCCAGCCTCCACATTAAGCTGGCCGCCACCCCGCTTTCGAATTTCTGCAACCGCCCTCTCAAACGCCTTCGTATTTAACGTCACGCCATCGCCAACTGCTCCAAAATCCGTGAGATTGAAAACCAGAGATCGAAGCCTTGGGATGGAACGGGGGGGCGGTATCCAGAACCGATCGAAAGCTGTCCTTTGCCACGCGACAATTAGGATGAATCCAATGGCCCAAATGAGAGTGAGGGGGATCCAACGGGATGAGAAAAGCGATGAGAGTGAGCGTTTGTAGTCGAATCTGAAATTGTTGCTATTCCGGTATTGAAATCTGAAAGAATCTGCCATTGATTGTTGCGATTATGGAATAAAGAGCATCTAAATAGGGAATTAGATTCGGAGAAATGGTTAATCAGAACTGCAAAGATTGGAATTTCGAGAGTAGAGGAGAGTTCACCTTAAATTCACAACTTTTATATATTTTGTTTAGGATTAATAGCAAAACAAGCCCTTAAAAACGTTTTCAATTGCGATATACCCTCTTATCTATTCAGAATATCAAAAAAAACCCATATTTGAAATATTTGTGCGAAGAACGCCCTACCACCTAATTCCGTTAATTTTACCTTTTAAAAATAGTAATAAAAATTGAAAAAGTTAAAAAAGGAATAATTACAATTGTAATCCTAAACTTTTTTTATTTTTTTTATACATTACACAAAAATCTTTTATTGTAACACCCATGTTTCCAAACCTTTAGAACTTATTTTCCATCCCACCCCCAAACAAAAAATCTACAAAATTATTCCGCCAACTGTTTCTTCCATTTTCAATCCAAACCTTTCTCCTCCATAAAAAATTGGAACAATTCTTCCATAGTTCCATTAATCCTTTAAGACCCATTTGAAGTATGAAAAGAACCCAAAAATAAAGGAGGCGATCACTCAAAAGATTATGGAGTATTTGCTCTGGGTGGAGGAGATTCGGGTCATGTCGGATGAAGGTGGCTCAGGGCCGACGTCTAATGGGGATGCAACTGAGCTACTCGGCCTAAGACAACCCAAGGAGAACGATGGGGAGGATGCAGACAAGGAGAAGTTGAGGTCTGGGTTGAATTCTGTTATTATCAGGGAGTAGCCTAATGTTAAGTGGAACGATGTTGCGGGATTGAAAAGTGCAAAGCAGGTGCCCCAGGAGGCTGCGATTTTGCCTGTCAAGTTCCCACAGTTTTTCATTGGTATTTCACTTGTTTGGTCCATTTGTTTTGGTCAACGGATTTGCTTAATAATTTGTGTACGTGTTGTAGTGTGTGTTTGCAATTGAAGTTTTTAATTATTCTGTTGTTATTCAATTAAAAGTTTGATTTATGGTTGAGATTGGTGGTAATTGTTATATGGTTGAGATTTAAACAATTCTTTCATTAATGAATGTGACTGTTCATTTCCTTCTTTTTGGTAGGTATTTGATATGATTCGGGATGCACCAGCAATTATCAAGAATTCGAAGCATGTTGAAGAGAGATTTGAGCCAAGTCCGAAATTTCAAAGAGATGATAAAAGCTATACATTTACATGTTCAAGTAAAGGAGTCCATAATATCGAAGTTAATATGCCAAGGAACAAGTTTGGTGAAGGGGGCGAGGTCGGAAATCAATTGGAGCAACACGAAAGTTATTCATTAGTTTTCAGTATCATATTGAGATCTGTTTTTGACAATGTAAATGGTCGAATTGGAGGATTATATTTGAAGCAAAGTTGTAGCCCTTTAAGTAATCTTTCCAACGTACTTTGAATCACTTCAATCGGACATCGGTAGAAAAAGTTATGGTCGAAACATTAAAAGCTGTCCGGAGTCGAATTGGAAGAACTTGATGAAGACGGGACACGGGGTACTGGCGCCCCAACGCCACTTAAGGGCGCCCCTGTGCCATAGTGGACGGGAATTTTTTCGAGAATTTTCTCAGTTTCCTATTTAGACTTAAATACTTTCTTTTTAATATCTTTTACCATATTTTGAGTTCAATTTCGTGGCAACTAGGTTTCTTTCATACTTTTAGTATAAACTAGGTGCAAGCAACGTGCAATGCACGTTTGCTTTGCTTAATTTATATTTAATAGTTTTGTTTAAGAATTAATTTGTTATTAATAAATATATAAATTTTTTGGTTAATTAAATAATTAATGATGTAATGTTTATGTAATTGATAAATAATTAAATAAAGTGCTTTTCTCTGTCATCTCCAATCCAAAATCACAAACAGAAAACTCAAGGTATGTTAAGGGGTAAGAAGATGAGTTTACTTAGGCTCCGTTTGATTCTCATTAATGAGAATGAAAAATATAGTCGTTATTGGATCCCACACAAGAGATAGAAATTCAAAATTGATAGATTGATGTGATGGATAACGATCATATTTTTCATTTTTATAGGTTTTTAATGAGAAACAAACGAAAACTTAAACTTTGTACATAGCGTAAGTCTTTACTCTTTTTTAAATAATAATGCAATTCATTTTATCGCTAAAGTATGATATGTATTACGATATATATATATATATATATATATATATATATATATATATATATATATATATATATATATATCATGTGTTAGACTTAGTATTGGTAAGTGACGGGTAAATTTTCGAGGACGAAAATATTTTAAGGGGGTGAGAATGTAATACCCCGAAAATTTTCATAAAATATAATTCAATTTTTATATACTATATTTTAATATTTTGAAAGTTAGGGACTAAATGATACATTTATCAAATTATATTTTATTTGTGTCAAATATTTAGATATTGATGGAGTTATCGTAAATATATGAATATTGGTCTCGTTGGATAAATCGTAATTAGATACATAAATCAGATTCGAGAAAAAGTCGATTCGGATAAGTTAGCTCCAAGATATTTTAGTTTAAAAGAATTATCAAAAACTAATTTATTATTATTATTATTATTTAATTATAATTTTGAAAGTAGGGGTGGTGAAAAAAGATTTTCCGTTAAAACAAGAAATTTCGTTAGTTTTTCCGTTAAATCAAGAAATTCCGTTAGTTTTTCCGTTAAACCAACATATTCCGTTTAATAGCTACTTTTTATATATAGAAAGATATGATTTCTTTTCATTGTAACAAGAACACTTTTATGATGAATCAATAAGAATTTTCTCTCTCGAAACTTTGCTTCAAAACCTTGTGTTCTTCCATGAACATACCGAACTTATCAAGATCTACATGATTCTTGTAGAGTTCAAAACATCGGATTGTTTGGTTCTTCGTTGTGTAATCAAAGAGTTCAACGCATCGTTGTTATCGTTGGGTTTTTTGGTTCACTTTGTTAGTTTCAAGTCCAAAATCGGATCTAATTAGCGTTCTTAGGTTCCGCATCAATCTAGTTGTGGGTTTCGTACTCACCGTTGCTTCAGGGTTCGCATCAGTATTGTTCAAATATTTGATGGAGGAGGGGGGTTTGGATTGAAAATGGAAGAAACCGTTGATTTTGGGTTGGGTTGGGCAAGAAAGATAAGTTTTAAATGCTTGAAAATATGAGTGGTACAAATAAAAGACTTTGGTATATATTTGTAAAAAATAAAATAAAAAAGTTTATGATCACAATTATAATTATTCATTTTTAATTATTTTCAATTTTTACTATTTTTAACGGTAAAATTAACGGAATTGGACGATAGGAGAGTTTTTCTCACAAAATGTTTCAAACAGGAGTTTTTCTGCAACTTTCAATAAGTATGAGGTATATTAAAATTGAAAATGTTTTTAGGAGGGTTTCTGCTATTAATCAATTTTTTTTATTTCATTTCATGGACCTACCAATTTTCACGAATTTTTAGCACAACCCCAAGTAAATAAGTAAACCACGTTGGAATGAGAATATTATAATCATCACGTCGTCTCGTTAATTGAACTTAACTGGTGCAAATAATATTTTAGTTTGATTTTCTTCTTTGATATTGTAAAATTCATTCTACCGATTTCTTGTTGTGATAACAAACTTTGTTAAGACAATATATTCTTCCATTTCTTTTGCCAATTCTTATTTGATGCTATCAAAAATCTCACTTGATAATTCCCTGACGGCTGAGAATGAGCACAAGTTGAGGCGTCAAAATGTGTTATCATCGCCGCTCTAATATATAAATTAGAAAGAAGGAATGTATTCGTGAAACAATGAAAGACATACTAGAATATTGAATGGTGTCCGATATTTATAGAGAGAGACAGTACAATTCTACCAAAAATGTTATAAGTGTTATGAAATTGTAGGATTATAGTAGTAGAGTCCTTTTAGGATAGGTAGTTGAGAAGAAAGTGGCAAGAAAGTCGAGCGTTGAAGATGATGCTAGTGACTCGACGCCCGAGGATCGAGCTCACCATTTGACCCCCTGCAAAATGGGACACCACGGGATAGAGGGTCCTCGGGGTTGACTAATTATGTGCACATCACTATCCATTTTGATTTAGTTGTTTTCAAGCTTTCAGCTACTAGAGATTCATAAACATGAACAAAAAACATAAGCTTAATCAAGGAACCTTGTTTTTATACTTTATATCAAATTCGATGTAAAAGTGGATTGAATCGTTGAGCAGCCAGATGCCAAGACTCGAGGCAGCCTAACACGGCTTTGGTCCGGACTGGCACAAGTAAAATAGGGCCAGCCAGGGACCAGGGACCGACATTAGGTGCTCAGGCTGGTCGCCCATGCAGGCCTGCACCCTAGTAGAAGGGAAAAAAAATGATTTTGCCCCTAAGCCTGGAAATTCAAAGCTGCACAACCAAAAAAATATCATCTTTTATTTTTAAAATAATTTTCCCAGAAACACATAATTTCATTTAATCACCGTTACTGGCTGAAATAGTTTTTCAAAACAATTTCCTTTTTGCAATTTACATAAAAAATAAATAACCTCTTCAAAGAGCAAAATAACCTACAACCATTCTAAACCAATATAGTTCTATCCCAATAAAGGACCAAATATAGCAAATAATTATTTAGTAGATGACCCGCGATGCACTAGAAGAATTTCAGTTTTCCCTTAGCAATAGATGCCTTTGCCTGCTGCAAGTGACACGAGGCTTTCCGAGCTCCGGTCAATTCAGAACATGAATCGCTAGCCCCAAGAGTCACAGCGAAGTAAAGATAAATAGTGCACAGAAACGCAAGGAGGGCAAGGGCAGTGAGAAGAAACCGGTGTCGCAGAAAAAGAGTTGAGCAGCTTCCCAGTTCATCACTTCGTGAGTACTGTTTCTTAGGAGAAGAAGAAGAGAATGCAGTCTGTGGCTGTGACCTCCGATGAGGTGAAGTTATTGTGCTATCAAGAGCCATAGCTTGCCAATTTCTTTCCACTGCCAGACAATAATTCCTGCAAGTGTTCTAGTTAACCGAATAAGTAGGCGAGCTTCAGTGAGCACAAGTGCATAACTTCATCAAAAAGCAGTACTATGTAAATTATCAAAAGAGTAACTCAACACTAAACCTATTTGATTGGTCAAGCATTATTCTGAAGTTCAAAGTTACGTGATCTGAGTGTAACTGCTAGCTCTCCTAAAAAAAATTTCAACCATCCAAATTTTAGCGCTAAAAGCTCTACATAAAGACATTTTAGAAACAGTATTACAATAAAAATGATATAGAGACCATTACAAATAACGGCTATTGTTACAGGCTGAATTTCAAATAACTAAAAAACCATAGTGAATCTTATTGGGCAACTATTCAACTCAATTCTCATTCAATCATTCTACTTAGGGCTTGTTTGGCATGGCTTTTGAACCCGTTTGATTAATTTTTTGAAAGTATTTCTTCTAGTTAGAAAAGTTTTTAGAGGAAGCTGGTCTAATATAGCTTTCTCTAAAAGCACTTCCGAAATATAAAACTCTTTAAAAATTAGTTTTCAAACAAAAATTAAGGTAACTTTTTCATGAAGCAAATGCAAAAATCATGTCAAATGACCCCTTAATGCAGTTACTAAAGTAGACGAGTCCAAATATCACATTTGACAGGATATTACAACGAAATAATGTAGTGCTATTGCTAGAAACGACGACATGCTGAATTTGATAAATTGATCAAACGAATGAAAAATAATAAACATGAGTTATATGAGAAACTATCAAGACTGAAAATCAAGTGGTTTATACAACAAGAAACTAAGCATTATTATCAAATCTCAACAAATACATTTGAAGTCGGCTACATGAATCCTTCTTCACCATTCCCTTCTGTTAGTTAATATATCTACTAGGAGATCCAAAAGTTTTTCTACATTTGGTTTAATTTATTCAATAATAGAAATAACACGTACAAGGAGGTCATTTGTTTACAAGGAGTCGGTGAGGTTAACGACAAAACGTAGAAATGAATTACAAGTTATCATTAGTTGATTGTGATTACCTAAATTAGACTCTAAAGCATAACCAAAAGCTCTTAGAAGAAAAAGAAGCAATCCTCACTCCTCATAAATCACTAAAATCGGAAACAATTTTCCACTCTAGCAGCACAAACTTCACTCGACACAACCCACATTGATAGATGGTAAGATGAGGAATGAAATCAGAGAATTCTTAGCTAGCTCAAAATTCAACATGAGATAGAGGCAGATTGACAAGATAAAAAGCATCAAAAGGACCAGGCTCGAAATCTACAAATAGTTATTTATGCAGTGCAAGTTGTTCTATAAGTATTAGATGACCACATCCATGTATCCTCAAGAATAGTCTTCAAAATAAAGATCTCTTTTTGGTAATCTTCCAAAGACAATATACAATCATACTACACTAGATACAAGGGAAAGGATTCATACCACCTTGGGGCTAGCTAGAATGCCAAATAGACTTGGAAAAATCCCTGATTCACCTCTTATATATTCTTAAATAAATAGCAGTTAGCATAGTTTTTCCTCCAGAAATTCACACTTGATGTCTATAAGTATTAAAGTAATGTGTAGTCCAGCAACCACTCATTGTTCATGACCTTCTTTGAGTAAAAATAAACACAATCCTGAAGCTTATTTTGAGTAGACAAATATTCCCACTAGCAGCAAGCCAGCAATTTTTATGAGTTAATCTTCTTTAATAAATTATTGTGTTATATCGTCGACGTTGGCCCCATAAACATGAAACCTGAATTTACGCCTGGCTAAGTTTCCACACACTAGCTTACACTAAATCTTGTAGGATGATACATGCTAGAGGAACAATAGAAATCAGCGGGTCCTTACAAGTTCTAAGTCCAAAGAAAGGTGATTACACTTTAAGAGCTTCATCTAAGCAATGCTTAGTTGAGAATAATCTGATGGTCAATAGCCCTAAAATTACATCAATCTTGTTACTATTCTTCTTTCATACTTTTCTTCGGAGAACTATATTTCAATATCTATTGTCTTTATAATATGGATGGATTTACCTGGTACAAATAATCCATAGAAAAATAACTTTAAGAAGCATTTAACCCACATGCTTTTTGCATATAATATAAGAAAATGTGTGCATAACTCTATATCAATCCAAAGGCATTAATTAAATAACAACGTGCAACCCAAAATTCTCCGGAAAAAGCATCAGTCTGGCATGTTTGTGAAACAATATTTTACCAGATCAAGAAATTAGGACAAAATTCACCTATAGGAACTGATTAATCAAATACATCATTATTCATAGTTTTTTGTAAAATTAAATTGTTCTAAACTCCATTTTACATCCATCCATTCAGAATCAATATATAAAAGAATACACACAAAGAATTTCAACAAGATTCAATTAACCTCCCAGTTAAACAAAATTGCAGCGCCGGATATCAAATCATCACGATTACACAACAGATCTGCGAGAACCCATAATTACAAATCACTTATACAAAATATATGTACACCCATAGATGCAAACAGCTATATAACATCATAAATGTCAAAAAAGAACAGAATGGAACTTACGAATCAAGAAAAAATGACAGAGAAAGGAACCTTCAAACACACGATTCGAGCGGGGTAAGAGTGGATGGCCTTCAAGTAATATAGGTTTCCCTTTAATCAGAAATCTTCGAGAGAGAAAAAGGGAAATTAGATATGAGTTTTCCTTAATTATGATTAATTTATGCTTCTTTTGGGTTGTGTCTCGGCTGGATACACGGATAAAGGGAGATGCCGTCGTGAACCGACCACGCACTTTCCAAATTTCCTCAGGAGAGAGAAAATGGAAAAAAAAAAAAAAAAAAGCGAAAAGCCACTAGTTTGAGTTTGAGACATTGACCCTATGAGAATTGTCGGGTCAAATTAAGCCCCCGATTGATATTATTCGGATAAAATAATATTTTAAATAATGATTTTTTTTAAAAATATATGTAATTAAAAAACAAAAAGAAAAATGAATTTACATATAAAATATTTTTTAACGTGAATTTATGATTAAAAATTAGTATAGAAAAAATTTTAAATAATAATTATCAAACATGAATCCTTTCCCTTGTATTGGCGAAATGCTCCAAAGTTCACCTATTTTATCAAATACTCTCTTAACTTTTTATTTTGGTGCAAAACTCTCTAAATCATTCAAACTTTGCACAATACAAGTTTTTAATCAATTTTCTCCATAAAAAGCCTTATAAAATGACAAGTTTACACTCCATGTTTAAATAAATAAAAAAAGGAAAAAAAAAGCATTGTTGTAAATTATATGTTTATTAGTAAATAACCATTATATTTTTGCATGATACAAGATGACATTAATAATTATTCAAGACAGCCAGTGAAGTGAGAACCACTTGATAAGCACTCCACGTAGAGCACCACATGATAGACTGTCTACCATCATGAGACCGCCTACCACTATGAGACCATCTACCTTCATGAAGCCGCCTACCACCATGATGCCGCCTACTACCATAAGGCCATCGACCCCCATGAGCTAGTCTACCCCCATGAAGTTGTCGATCCCCAATGAGGTCGTCTATCCCCATGAGGTCGTCGACCCCCATGAGGTTGTCTACCACCATGATGTCGTTTATTACTATGAGGCCGTCGACCCCCATAAGACCGTCTACCACCATGAGGTCGACTATCCCATGAGGTCGTCTACTACCATGAAAGCCTCTACGTTTACATAGGTCGTCTACCATTATAAGGCCAACGCTACACTTAACCATATAAATGGCAATAAGATGGATAGGAACCACTCAACAGCAAACGTGGGTACAACCAACCACTTGAGGAGTGTGGGTCATTGCACCAGAACGTAGGGGAAATTGGGAGGTTTACGTGGGACACATGGCACCATTAAATGTTGATCGCATGCGTAGCAACATATGCCTAAAAATACATCCAAGGTAAGAAAGGTATGGACTCTTAAAACTCGAACTATGTGAATTCGCATTGTACTATCATCACACTCTTACAAATCGGTTATTGATTCTCACGCCAAAGGTACAACGGGGGAAAAAGCCCCGACCTTATTTTGCATGTAGCAACCGCTGACTGGAGTAGTTGGACCACCGCATTCAGAAAGGTAGTTGTAGGTAGCAACCGCTGACTGGAGCAGCCGGACCACTACATTCTGAAAGGTAGACACGAAGGACAATTCACTACCATTTCATTGACGTCGTCTGTGGGAAATCACTGAACAAAATAGCTATGTCAATGAGACGGACTAGGAGTGAAACACTCATGATCGGAAATACATCAGAGACGGAGTCGGAGTCTGTCGCAAGGGGTCATGACCCACCACTGCCACTGCAGTACGTAACAGTGCCTTGGAGACACAATTGGCCACCATGATGACGATTTTGTAAAGTCAGAGCAGAAAATTACAGCCCCTCCGCAGAGTTCGTCCGGAGGCCATACGTGAGCAACCACCCTAGGTAGCTCAAACGGTTATCCCGCCTGTTACTCAGCTAACGACATGAGACATGGGGGCTTTAGTGTTGGTGTTTCCACATATTCCACAACCCGTGACAGACTTGCAAAAGAAGATAGGGGAGATGATGACCCAGAAGATAGATAACGCATTGACCAAGAGAAAGGACCGGCGCAGGCATATGGTTCTGGAGGAAGATCCATTCGTCCCTGAAATTATGGACGTACCTTTTGTCGAAAGGCTTCAAACATCTAATGAAAGAAGCATATGACGGTCACAAACCCGCTGGACCAATTGTGGACCTTCGTTGACTTAATGAGTCTCTATGCAGCCCCAAACACAGTGATGTATAGACCATTCCCCCAACACTCAGGAGTGAAGCTAGAGATTGGGTAGCCACCCTGGCACCCAGGTCTATAAAGACTTTTGATAAACTTCCCAAGAGTTTCGTGACATACTTTATGAGCAGCAAGAGGAAACGAAAGATGGACATTGGGTTTATGTAAGTTGTGTAAGAGAAAGATGAATCTCTGCAGGAGTATTTGGCTAGGTTCAGTCGGGCAACACTGGGTATAAGGGACCTTCAAATGTCCGTAGTAGTGACATCGTTAATGAATGGGACGCGGAACTTGGCCTTCAAAATGTCACTCTCCAAAAATCCCCTAAAGTCAATGCATAACCTGTTGAAGAAGTGGACAAGTATGTTGATGCAGAGAAAGTGGAGAAAGTCACGAAAAATCTTAGAAAGGGATGGGAGACTGGGAGCCATAAGCGAAAGATAGGCAATGTGCGAAAACCCGTTGACAAAGATAAACAAAAAAATGAGCGCTTAAGTCGGGGGTAGCCTCACGACCAATTGGTCAAGCAGAGATGGGAGGAGGTCAAAGCCTTCACCCCTTTGAACACTCTACGGGACAAGATACTAATGAAAACTCGAGACATGAAAGAACTTGAATGGCTGATGCCAATGGCAGCATCATTTGGTAAACTGGATAAGAGCAAATATTGTCATTTCCATGAGGACCATGGATATGAAACTAAAGAGTGTATACATTTGAAGGAGGAGATCGAGTGCCTCTTGAAGCTAGGCTTTTTGACTAAGTATTTGATGAATGGTCGAGGCAAGCAAAAGGTCAAAGATCGACCGCTGCCTAGGGCCGGTGTTATAAATGTAATTGTTGGAGGAATTGCAGCGGGGGAGACTCGAACTCCGCTAGAAAGAGCTATACACAAACAGCTGCGGTTTGTTCTATCTAGAAAAAGGCTATATTCTATCGGAGCATCACTTTTGATGAAGAGGATTTGATAGTTGTGGCGACCTCCCACGATGATGCCTTGGTGATTGTGGTGACATAGCGAACTATGATGTTAGAAGAGTGTTGGTCGATGGTGGGAGTGCAGCGAACGTCAAGAGGCATTCGAAGGATTGAAAATTTCTGTCGAAAGGTTGAAAGTGGTGTCCACCCCCCTTCTAGGATTTGGAGGGGCTGCTGTGATACCAGAAGGAATCGTGGAGCTACCAGTGACGTTGGGTACCTACCCTACAAGTGTGGTGATCTTAACAAACTTCTTGGTTGTTAAGACCTCTATAGTGTACAACACAATCTACGGTCAACCCCTGTTGAATGTTTCAGGGGCTATTTCCTCTACTTACCACCAAGTGATGAAATTTCCAACTAGACGAGGTGTGGGATGTGTGAGGGACGATCAACAATCCTCGAGGAAATGTTACATGGATAGTATACAAACGAAGGGATCACCACTAGTGATGATGCTGGACCTTGAACCTCCAAGGGGGGGGGGGGAAATTGAACCCCTCAACGCTACGAAAAAAATTTGGTGGTAGGAGGATGCGAATTTAGCATAGAGGCAGGTCATGGAATGTAAAGTACCTCAAGAAGTACTATTAATAGACAAACGAGCATGAAATTCAAGCGGCATGATGCTTGCCTGTAAATATAGTCGCTAGGGGAGTTTTTATTTCTTCTTTTCTGATGTAATGACCGCTTGTAAATATTGTAGCTAGGATTTTCATGATGTAATCATGCAATAGGCACACCTGATTAAGATTTGTTTAAATGAAAAGCCTAAGTAGCGGCAGATGATGAGGGCGCTACGGAAGGGCTAGCCTAGCTGGGACGTCCCGATGTGCCTACTGAGTCCCAAATCTTGGCAAGTTAAATTATGTTATGAGATATTAGTTTATAACTAATTGAAGTGAAGACTAAAAGCGGTGAGCAAAAAAGCCTAAAAATTAACTACCTCAAAATCGTTAGGGGCTGGTGGTGAACTTTCAAAACCTGAAATGGTTAAGACTCAAAATCACATGACCCCGACCTCAACGATCCAAAACAGCTCGACATATTGCGGTGAGCAAAAAAACCTAAACATTAGCTAGCTCAAAATCGCTAGGGGCTGGTGGTGAGTTTTTAAAATCTGAAATGATTAAGGCTCAAAATCACCGACCCCGACCTCGGCGATCCAGACAGCTCGACACATAGCAGTGAACAAAAAAGCATAAAAATTGACTAACTCAAAATCGCTAGGGACTGGTTGTGAGCTTTTAAGACCAAAAATGATTGAGCTCAAAATCACCGACCCTGCATCAACATCGCTCGACGCATGGCAGCGAGCAAACAAAGTCAAGAAGTTGGCTAGCTCGAAATCACTCTAAGGGCTGGTGTCGAGTTTTTAAAACAAAAAATGGTTAAGGCTCGAAATCACCAGACCCTGCATTGAAGACCCGAGATTGCTCGACATATGGCGATAAGCAACAAAGTCAAAAAATTGGCTAACTCGAAATTGCTCTAAGGGTCGGTAGTGAGTTTTTAAAACCAAAAATTGTTAAAACTCAAAATTATTGGACCCTGCATTCAACAATCCAATATTGTTTGACATATGGCGGAAAGCAACAAAATCGATAGATTTGTAACAAGTACGACTGAGTTCGACGGCAGAGGTTGGGGGTCTTCGAAGTTATGAACTGGTTGAGGCGCTGAACCACTAGACTTTGCGTACTGCTACTCGTCATAGGATAACAATACTAATAAAATCAGTCAAATATCGACAAATGAAATGTGAAAAGTAAAATCACAACCGAGCTGGGCGCCAACGTGCGCGGATCAACCGCGTGGCATTCGTTTTACGCCTATATAACCAGGCGCCTACCTGTTTGCTGTCATGTTTGCTAGCTATTAATATCAAATAGGAAGAGTCGTGCAAGGATGGATGGAGAATCGAAAACCACCGTCACGACAACCTCGTGAGGGTCAGTTCCGGAAAAGCGTTTCATTAAAAATAGGGGTTCTATAAACGTAGCGATCCACCCGTTTATATTTTTTGAGTGACTTTTCCAATTTGGATGGGGAGTTATATAGGTTATAACACTGTGGAATTCCAAGAATCACCTCATCGCCCGCATCATCACGCTTTATCTCTATATTTTGGCTTAAGGATTTAGTTAACCGAATATGTCATTTTGGGAGAATTGGTTCAAAAACTTGAAACTCGATCGGATGTAGTGAAATGTCTGACTCAGAACAGAATTGGCCACAAGGAAAATCATTGACAGGGTTCGTCCCATGACCAGCAGCGTTTTGGCTGGTCGACCAGTTATAAGGCTGGCCAAACGTTGACCATCAAAAATGCTGCTGGTCGACTGTCGATCAGCAAACTCGCTGGTCAACTGTTGACCAGTAAGGCCGGTCGATATCGAACCCGAGTCGATCGGCCCGTCCAATGATGGGTCGATCGACTCTCTTGCCCCCCATTTGCACTTTCAACGGATGAAGATAAGATGAATGTTTTATACATGATATGAGATGAAGGAACAAGGGGAGAGGAAATTGCCTTGTGAGAGGATGAAGAGTATGAGGAATTCGATAAATGAAAAGAAAGAGTGATATGGGAGGACATACACATCTTTGAAATATTGATAGTTTTGAATTTTTTGAGGAAAATTTACCCCAAAAGCAAAGCCCACTTATGGGGTGCTACTTGTACCATGTTTTCATCGCGTCAATTATGTTGTTTGACCTGTTCATATTGAACGTCGACGAAAAAAAACTTTAACCAATACGGAAGAAGTGAAGACGTTATCCCTTGTCGATAAACATCGGCAAGGGATAGAGGGGTTAGTGATACATGATGGCATTAATAATTATCCAAGATGGCCAGTGAGGTGAGAACCACTTGATAAGTACTTCACGTAGAGCACCACATGATAGACCATCTACCACTATGATGCCGCCTACCACTATGATGCCCTCTACCTTTATGAGGCCGTCGACCCCCATGAGGCCGCGTATCACCATTATATCGTCTACTACCATGAGGCCATCGACCCTCATGAGGTCGTCTACCACTATGAGGTCGTCGACCCTCATGATGTTGTCTACCCCTATGAGGCCGTCTACTTCCATGAGGTCGTCTACCACCATGAGGTCGTCGACCCCCATGAGGTCGTCGACCCCCATGAGGTCGTCGATCCCCATAAGGCCGGCTACCACCATGAGGTCGTCTATCCCATGAGGTTGTTTACTACCATGAAACCCTCTACGTTTACATAGGTCGTCTACCATTATGAGGCCAACGCTATACTTAGCCATACAAATGGCAATGAGCGGACAGGAATCACTCAACGGCAAACGTGAGTACAACCAACCCCTTAAGGAGTAGGGGTCATTCCACCAGAACGTGGGGGAAGTGGAGAGGTTTATGTAGGACACTTAGCACCATTAAATGTTGAACTCATGCGTAGCAACAAGTGCCTATAAATACCTCCTAGGTGAGAAATGTATGGACTCTTGAAACCCAAACTACGTGAATTCGCATTATACTATCTTCCCACTCTTACAAACAGATTACTAATTCTCACGCCGGAGGTACAATAGGGAAGAAATTCCTGACCTCATTTTGCAGATAGCAACCGCTGACTGGAGCAGCCGAACCACTGCATTCAAAAAGGTAGACACATAGGACAATCTCACTACCATTTCACAAGTTATTATGACTATTGTATCATTTGCAATCCCAATTCTAGTCAATAAATATAAGGATTTGGTTCTCAATGAAATACACACAAGTTTATTGACTTCTTTATTTTTTTTCCCTTTTCTTTGTAGTTCATAATACGTTATTAGTATGAAATTCTAGTTAATTGAGTTAGCGGGTGAACTTGGTGGTTATAGATGATGTTTTGGTGGTGTGATATAGATGGAAGTCGTGTTGGTGGTTGTTTGATGGACTTGAAGTGCAGGTGAAGTCGGTGATTCTGGATAAGTTGCAAGTGGTGGTGGGTTGTAGATTTGAGGTAGTGACGACAACTTGAGTGGTACCAATTGTGATAGAGTGGGGTGAGATGAAGAATGAGTGTGACATGTAATATGTATAATTGTGACAAGTTAATTGGGTAATTTGTGACTAATAAATAATTGGGGATATATTAAATGTGTGATTTGTGACTAAAATACGTGATTGTGATCCACAAATTCTATCTTTGTGATTGTAACCTTGTATAGCATGTGACTCGTATGTGATCATGACAATAAATTATGTGTGTATTGTAATCATGATATGTTTAATTAAATTATGAATCACAATATTTTATGAGAAGTCACAAAATGTGATCACCTAATTTTTGAAAAAGATTCACAAGTTTTTAATTTTTGAAATTTATGTGGTTATGTATGTTTACCATATTTAAATGGGTTGGTATTGGGTCGAAAAGTTCAACTATAACTCTAGGCCTATCTTGCTGGATCACATAATTAATGGTCCAAACTTATTAAAAAGGAAACTTTGAGGGGGTAAAAATACCATTATCTCATAGATGAGGGGACATATTGCAATTTAGAAAATCTTCCTACAAAAGTATAATTTGTAGTCCAAGTCGTCAAGCAATTCTACGCGGTTTGAACATCTCTTTCCTCAAATTCATATTGAGGTATACTTTGATATTTAATTTTTTGTGTATGTATAGATCATAGATGCAACCAAATTCTTTAATAAATATACAAGGGTATATCTTTGATATTTATTTTTTTGAATTATTTGATCCTAGGGTTTTAAATTATATTGCGAGGCCATTTTGATCATTGATTGTATAGAAGATGTGGGCAGCTTCCTGTCTAGCGTCGTGCTGTGCGGCTTGCGCGTGCGACGCATGCCGCACGGTGGTGTCAGGGATCAGCCGACGGTCGGCTAGGATTGCGTACTGTGGTCTTTTTGCACTTTCCCTGATTGTCTCTTGGATTCTTAGAGAGGTTGCAGCACCCCTCATGGAGAAGATTCCTTGTAAGTTTTCTTTTCGGAGAGAGAGAGAGACATGTATTGTTTTCGTAGCGGAGTCTTGTTTGTAGGCTCATACCTAATAATTATGTCTTGACAGAATTGTAGAACTTTATGCCACTGTTCTGGAGATTTATTATGATAACAGAAATTTAATTAAATTAATTTTTTTTGGGTTTATTGGTTGTGGCCTTGAGAATAAAAATGATTCCCTGAGAGAAGAATGGTGTTTTTTTAATCATAACTGGAATTTTGTCTTGACGTGGTTGGATATTAGTAGCAAAAAATCGTTTTGACATTCATTTGGTGCTACTAAGGTTTTTTACCTTGTTTGGGTAAGCTTTTCTTAGGTGGTTTAGTTTTGATTATGGAAAATTTAGTAGTTCTGTTGTGACTTGAAAGACAACTGGCTGTTTACTAAATCAAAACCTCTCTTTAAGCTCTCAGTTTAAAAAGGTAAAGAAAAGGGAAAGATTCTGCACAATCAATTATTTTTAGATAATTTAGTCATGATAATTATTTTTGGATAATTATTTTGTCAGGATAGATGTATTTGAATTTGATACCTTTCTATATGCAGGGATCAATCATTTTCACAAAACACCAGATAGAGAGTGGTTTGAAACAGATGCTGTGCTACGAGTTAGCTTGGGAAACTTCCTATTTTTCACAATCTTAGCTATTTTTATGATTGGTGTGAAGAACCAGAAGGATCCTCGGGATAATATGCACCACGGAGGGTGGATGATGAAAGTTATTTGTTGGTGCATTTTGGTAATATTGATGTTCTTTCTTCCTAATGAAATCATCAGCTTCTACGGTAAGCTATAATTTTCTGAGATTTACACAGTAAATTATGTCTTTCTTTTGTTTATTGTGTTCCTTGTATCTTTTTTGGTCACAATTTGGAAAATCATAAAATATGGACCAACTCTTTTTAAGTGTTCTACATTTTGAAAATTAATATAGATTGAGACAACTGCTAAATGCTAACCGACCATGATTTCATGGGGTTGAGATGTTGAAGACTTAGCAGCCTAACAAATATAATATTAGTTTTATCTTTTATGGATTGAGCTTTATTCATGACTGAAATCAAGGAAATTTTCCAGCAACTTGTTTTGATTTGTTTGAAATTGAAGAAAGAATTGATTGTAAGAGGGATCTATATTTTAACTTTTGGTTTTATCTGCTTTTGCATAGTTGTGTTCTTTATTAGCTGTGTTTGGTTGGAGTAAAAGTGAGGGAAGGGGGGAAATAAAAGTGCATTTTTGAGAGAGCAGATGTAAAAGCACATTTCCATTCCAGATTTTGAAGGGTTGGATGCCAAAGTTGAAAAGACTGAGTCAACATCAATTTGAATTAGAGTACTCCGATAATGTGTAAACTGATAAAAAAAAAATTATTTCTTTTCACGGTATTTTTTTTATTAATATCTACTTCCCCTTACGTTTCTAGTGTACCATTTAGTAACCAGTGGTATCACAACCAGTGGTTAAAGAATTTAAGCTTCTCTTTCAGAAAGTGGTTAATCTTTCCCATTCCTTTCCTTGAGTTAGACACTCCAAGTTTTCGCTGAGCGCAGATTTTTATGGCTATGACTTAGAGCATGTTTGAGAAGTGATTTTAATTCAATCATTTTTGGTTTAAAATACTTTTTATTCACACATTTCATAGGATCCACTTATTATCCACGCATTTCAGACTCACTTCCTATAATTACTTAAAATTTAATTTAATCACTCACCAAACACGCACTTAAATGCTTCTGAAAGAAAACAAAGTTAAAAGAACTTCAAATTAAGGTTATGTACTTTTTCTAATAGCAACTTATGAATGTTTTGTTCCAAGAAGTGGATGGAAAGGGAGCAAAAGTGTTACTATAGGCTTTAGAGGAACTGAGGAAGTACGTTTTCCTTGTAGTGCAAAGAATAGAAGAAAACCCTTATCCACATCCTCACTCACACTCACAGGCGAAAGAAAAAAACCGCCACTCGATTCAATCATAAAATCTGTATGGAAGAAATTAAACGGTGGGATTACAGGGGACAAAACATTTTCTGATTTTACTCTCTCCAATCTCACTAAGCAAGCTTTTCCCAAATCTTCTGTCATTATTACTTATAAGTGCATTGTTAGGAGGATGTGATTTCTTTATAATGAATGTTGTGTTGTATGATCATAACTTAATTGTTTTTTCTCTCTAGTGTAATGAGTGGAATTTATTTGTATGTAACTTTGACTAGAACTCGTCACCTTTTAACTCCTTGCTCTCTTAGATAAATGTGGAATTTCAAGTATATTTTCTTCTTATTTTTAAGTAGCCTATCTGCGCACCAAGTAAAAGGTTTTACCTCCTTGCTCTCTTAGATAAATGTGGAATTTCAAGTATATTTTCTTCTTACTTTTAAGTAGCCTATCTGCGCACCAAGTAAAAGGTTATCGTGCTATGAGGATCATCCTTTATTTATTTCTGGTTTCAATCATGATATGATTTTCATTTTTGGTTTGTATATACAGAGGCATCATCAAAATTTGGTTCTGGACTTTTCCTTCTTGTTCAAGTTGTGCTTTTGCTTGATTTTGTTCATGGGTGGAATGACAAATGGGTTGGTTATGATGAGCAGTTTTGGTGAGTTATTATTATTATTATTTTTTATGCTGAGCTTGTTTTATTACTTCCAGGTTACTCTTCGTAGATAAAAAGAGATATTTTCTGCATTAGAAATTAATCTCTCTCTGCAGGTACATGGCTTTGCTTGTTGTTTCACTTGTATGCTATGTCGCAACCTTTTCATTCTCGGGACTTCTCTTCTATCTGTTTGTACCGTCTGGACAGGATTGTGGGCTTAATACGTTCTTCATAGTGATGACCTTGATATCGGTGGTTTTGTTTGCCATTGTCACACTGCACCCATCCGTGAGTTTCTTATCTTCTACTATCTGTTAATAAATTAATAGACATCTTCTCTATTTGTCTTTGTTAAACTTACCATGCATTATTGTTTATAATGCTGTTCTTACCTAAAATGTATAATGACCTGGTGATGTATATGAATGACTATTGTAGCTTAAAATTTTTGTCATGCGTACATTAAACGTTGAATGCCTGATTCTTACGTAGTTTATTCTGTTTTCTGGTTTGTCATACACACTCAACTTATTATATAAATGGAGACAGAGTCTTATCTTTATTGTGTGAATGTGTGTATGTGCACCAGTGTCCTTACATTATGTGTTTCTGTATGGCTGCACTAGATTCTCTGGTCTTCATATATGAACATTGTTACTAGTTGCAATGAGGATAGAAACTTTGTGGTGGAAAATGAATTTGAGTTGTTAATTTATTAGAACATTTTGTCCTCCTGTGGCCAAAGGACATCATTTGCTTCATTACAGAAGGCAAGCTCTCATTTGATATGATGAAGTGTAGTTGCACATCGATAGTTTTCTGACTGCTGCCTTTTAACTATCACTGGGAGTAAAATGGTGATAAAGGCGAAGCCAATTGTTAATAAATTTCGCCTCGACATCAGATTTGTTTCATCTATATATTTCTTAGGGATCAGGAACTTTGCATCTTGTTTTTTGATTTGGGTCCTGAGGAACTTGTATCCGAAGATGAAAATATTTTGAAATATGCTTTTTGTCACAGTTTTTAGAACTTGGGAATTTTGCAATATATGTGATAAATTCCTTTCTATTTATTTTGGTTGATACCTTTGGCTTGCATCTCATTAGTGTGCTATTAATCCATTAGTTTCATGTTTGGCTATAGTTTTGTTTTAGTTATCTTGTTTATTGTGACCTTCATTATATTGATCTGATCAAAGTAATGATGCATGAAGCTTTTACAGACATTCATTTTTCTGTTTTGTGTAACAAGTGGTATGCTGATAGTGTAATTCATAATTTATGTTGTCATGATGCAGGTTGGTGGAAGCATTCTGCCAGCTTCAGTTATATCTTTGTATTGCATGTACCTTTGCTATAGTGGGCTCGCCAGTGAACCTAGGGATTACGAATGCAATGGTCTTCACAAGCATTCGAAAGCAGTTTCCACAGGCACTCTTACAATTGGGCTCCTTACAACTGTGCTTTCTGTTGTCTACTCTGCTGTTCGTGCTGGATCTTCTACAACTCTACTTTCCCCTCCAAATTCACCCCGAGCAGGTTTTGAATTTTTCACACGACATAAATTTGCTTGCTTTTGATTTAACTTCCATGGAGCAATGTGCTTGAATCATATCCCTGATAGATGCTTCTTGTTCTTAAATGAAGAAATTTCTTTATCTTACTCGACATTAAAGAACTTGAGTTTTAACTTAGTTTTGTTTATGTTTTACAACAATAGTAATTTCCTCTTGTTTTTGTTTATGGTGTTTGGGCTGGGGCTGGGGCAAGGGCAAGGTTTCTTGTACGGGTGTGCAAATGTGATGCTTCAGTTTCTAATTTCTTTTGTACAAGATCATCATTTTTCACTACATTGTTTCTGACTTGAAAGGGTTTTTTTTTTTTTTTCACCTTTTTTTCCTCAAGGAGCTGGGAAGCCTTTGCTACCACTGGACAAGGCAGCAGCTGAGGAGGAGCGTGTTGAGAAAGAAAAGTTCAAACCAGTTACATATTCATATTCCTTCTTCCACTTGATCTTTTCGTTAGCTAGTATGTATTCTGCAATGCTCCTTACTGGTTGGTCAACATCAGTTGGAGAGAGCGGGAAGTTAGTGGATGTTGGTTGGCCATCTGTTTGGGTTCGAATATTAACTGGGTGGGCAACTGCTGCTTTGTTTCTCTGGTCTCTGGTTGCACCAATTATCTTCCCCGACAGGGAGTTCTAATCATACCAAGTGATATATAAAATCAAATTTCTGTGTAGCATTTCGTGCGTGCCTCGGTTCTGAATTAGGATTCAACGTATTCTGATGTATAAATTGGTCGTACTTCTCTATTACTCATGAGTGCAAATAAATTACATATCAATGCGTGCTTATTGTATCCAGTTTCTAAATAAACACAAGCTGGTTTGTATTAAAGTTTTTTTAAAAGCTCAAGTTTTACCTTTTAGCTGCTGTAAGCTGAAACAGAATAGCGGGACTTAACTGTGCATTTGAAATGTGAGAAATAATAGATTGGAAGATTGACTCAGTACTGTCCGAGTCATCTCAATAATTTATAATCTTTATATTTGTCCCGGGAACCTTCGTTGTGCCAAGAAATTGTGGTATCGAGTACTAATTTTCGCTCCAAATTTTTTTTTTTTTAATATATATATATATAGGCATAGGAGTCGGCAAAAGTACCAGACCGAACTGAACTAGAATTTGTGTTGAGACGTGTTTTAGCATGAAGACGTAATGATTTGCTCATTTTAGTATGGAGTTTCTGTTCTGATTGTGGGTTCTTGCGGAAAATTGAGTTCCATAATTAGTGATGGTTCAATGGTTTTCAAGGTGAAACCATATTGTGCTCGCCCCAATTTTCGACAGACCAATAAGTTCATCCATCTTTGAATGATTGGCATTATCTATTGCCATTTTGCATTCTACAACATCATATAGATTGCCACGCTCGATTATTTTCCATCACAGTTGATGGATTATCAAAACTCATAATAAACATTTCTTCATTCAAAACCGTGCCTTAAACAGGACATTAATTCACAATGTACCAAAGAGCAATGTTCCTCCGTACAAATTAAAACACAGCAGGGGAGAGATCAATTTTTTTTTTTTCTTTTTGGTTTTGATTAACAGTCGAACAAAAGTTGATCATCCTCAAGAGGGATCAATGTGATCCGCAATTGAAGCAAAACAGCTTTTATGAACCCCCCAAGTTAATCTGTGCGAAATAAAGAATATAAATTTATGGTTTTCCATCCACTCAATCCTCAAAATCTCCAGCATTCTCCAATAGGTAGTTCACCGCCAATTCTTCATTGCGGTCACAAGCTAAAAAGGCCTCGATAACAAGTGCTCTATCAAAACCCATAGCTTCCATCTGTATATATTAAAGAAACAATTAGAATAGGTCATGAAAAAGTTGAGGAAGAAAGGGCGAGGAGTTTTTGCATACTCGCTCGATGGCTTCCTGCTCTACTGGTGTGACACTAACAGCATGGGGCAGGTCCTGCTCAGGCTCGTCTAACATATCCCTAAAATAAAAGGTGGAACATAAGATCAAAACACGTGATCTGGCCAGACGATGTCCAAAAGAAACACACATCCAGGAAATTCCACTACACAACTAGTTGCACACGTAATACTAGAAATCGGATACTCGAATGCGAATAGAATAGACATGCCGGTAAGAACAGTTAACTACCTCAAAACACCAAGTCAATATTCTAGCACACAAATAACCATATTCTTGACAATGTTTAAGAAAGCGTGATCGGGTATTGAGGCATTTTTCCTTCATGAGTCAGAGGCATTTGAAGGCATAAGCCTCATGCCTCATAGTAAACCAAAAAAATGTCAAAAATTATTAAAATGCAAAATAAGCTCATAATACATCATAAACAATCTTCAAAATTCATAATAGAACAAATTAAAGTCAGCAAACAAAAGAAAATCTATAACGAAACTATTATTGTAGTTGGTGGGAGCAATGGACTATTTCAAAAGTGGCTCTATGAGAGAATTTTTTACCGTTAGTGGACATAGGATTATTCTCAAAATGGATCAATAACAATTATTATGTTTCGTGAGACACAAGTCTTAAGGTGGTGCTGTGAGATGTGTGCCTCACACAACTGATGTTTTTTTTGCACGCCACACTTTGAGGCATGTTTCAACTAGGGTTTTAAAATTATCATTCTAGAGCAAGCCGTTCGAAGCCAATGGCAAAGAAGGATATCCAGAAAGAATCAGAGACAAACATGGTGCTAATTTGCAGAAATGATAGTAAAAAGCATGTTTCAAGAGAAAACCAGAAATTCAGGTTTGTATTGTACCATATTAGATTTTATGCAAGTATATAAGCCCTTACTCTTCAGAACCATCGACAGGTTCATTAATCAACTGAAGGAACTCTTGATGGTGGTCTTGTATTAGCCTCAAAAGTTGAGGATTTTGCTTTCCAAGCTCCTGAAGCATGGGCTGCAGAAGAAGAACCAGATTATAGCTTTAGCCCCTATTTGGTACACATTAAAATTTTCATTATCATTCTTCTACTCATTTTTAACGACACATTTTTCAATAAAATAATATTTTCCATCACATCAATAATTTTTTCTTCTTTTTCAACCGTGCATCCTCCATTAATCTATTATTCCAAAATACATTCTTCCAAAATAATGTGGCTCAAACACACCCTTAGAATAAATATTAATGAAATGTAACCACAGCAGAATGATGTTGAATGACCTGTAAAATTTGTGGATTTGCCTGAACCATTGATCGCAGCGCCTGGAACTGGAGTCAAATAAGAAAGTTGATTAGAATTCCACGATTACAACAACTTCATATATATTCATTAAGATTATAGTTGAACACCCAAAAGAATATAAAAACAAGATCAAATTGAATTGAAACTAAAGAAAGAACCAATATCTGAGGCCATGATTTAGTTTATCAAAATAATATATATAAAACGCAATCAGAATCCCACCTGTTGGTTGTTCCTGAGGAAATCTAGGGATCCAAGACCAGTAGAACCATCACCAGAAGGGGCCTCCTGGAAAGTTTTAGGCACGGATAACATGAAACACGGAAAAGGATGAACTCAATGTTAGAGAAGCAACCATAACATGATGACAAACCTGAGGAAACAAATTCAATGGGGATGAATTTGGCCCCACTGAAACAGGTGCAGCAGGGGCTGCACCTGTTGCAGCAACAGAATCCACCGCAGACTGAGGCACAGGCAATGCAACTTCTGCACTTTCAGGGATTCCCTGGTTAAAGAAAAAATATAAGATCCCGTGGGTTACTTTCAAGACAAAGTGTAGAATAGGGAAGGGAATTAGAGCATACAGAATACAAATAATCCACTGCTCGCTCAGGATTGTTATATGCAGCTTGAAGTGCACGTTCAACTGTCTGTTTGTCCCAACTACCACCACCCATATCCATTATTTGTTGAATAGTATGCTCAAGATTATTATTGGCAACTAAGTTTGTAGCAGCCTCAGAATAAGTATCAGACGGGTCACTGCCACAATAAATAATGATTTTTATCAAATGCCTAGAGAAAACTTAACACAGCACTTTGATTTATAAGAACATAGACCAATTATCTGAATACAAATATTTTATAAACATACACAGCAATAGCAGCATCGGAAGCAGATGCAACACACTTAGGAGCCCTATAAAACAGTATTTGCATAATTTAGTATGACAAAAAAACTTAAGCAACAGAAATAATATTATTAATCTTAGATAACAACTTACAATGCTGGTGGTGGTGGAGCTTCAGGTGCAGATATAGGATTAGAAGTTGGCACAGAAGTAGGTGCAGGCTGCTAAAAAAGATTATGTGTGAAATATCAACTCATTATACGAATAAAAAATTTAGAAGAATAGACCTCGAAGACAGGAAATGGTGCATTTCTAAAACAATACCTGGGACGATGTCGAACCAGCAGAACTCAAATTTTTGCCCTGCACATGTAACCAAGAAACAAAAGAAAGAAAATAGTTCAATGAAGACTCTACAACAGAACTCCCAGGTTCCACATTCCAAAATTTCCAGTAGAAATTAATATCAGGTAAAAAGAATAGCATCCATTGACGAGTATTTCGGTATCAAATATCAAAGTATAACATGAAACTTTAAGCTATCAAAATACAAAGTGCAATGCATTCTCAGATTCAAAGAGGACCAAGCTCTTACTTTGCTAAGCATGACCACTAGAAACCCATCTTCAGAGACTTTGTTTTCGGCCAATGTACTTTCATCCTTTAGTACTTTCCCATTATGGATCAACAATTGCTGACCACATGGATAATTGTCTTTGCCTTGCACATCCTCAATATTTTTCTTAACCGCGATAATCTAGTACAAAATCCCAAATCAATCAACACTTGGAAGTGAAAAAAACAAGTTTAAGTAATCCAGAAAGCCATATGCAATTTTACAAAATTATAGTACATTTACATATGCATAACCAAATCATTATCCACAGAAATCAGAAATTTAGCATAAATAGTTACATTTCCAAATCCAACGAATAAAAAAATTTAGATTCATATTATACAGCTATATCGTTCAGATTTCTTTAGATTCAATATAATTCATGAGGTTAAATCATTTTACATCAAAACAATGTTATACATGGCTAACATAATTTGGCTTGCTTGCATGATAATTGATAACCCATTATGAGATTATGCTGCTTACTTGATGGGAGGCAGCAGTTGTGGAAATTAAAAAGATAGGGTCCATAATCTAGCCAATAAATAAGGGCCCCTGATGCTTTATTTTCCATCAACAAAAAAGGCATTAGGCAAACGTCAGTCAAAACTCATTATCTCTGAGAAGTGAGAACTATCAGGCCTTTTCAAACAGCAGGGAAACTTCGCCCAAGCCCTTTCTTAATTGCTCCTGGTTAGCCCAACATGGAAAGCCTATATAATGCCAGTGTTATTAGCCGGGTCTTTAGAGCCCCACCCACTTATTTAATGTGGATTATCCACTAATGTTCCATTCAATCAATTCATCAAATTGATTTTTAACCTTTATTTTTGTGTTTGACCGCTAAAACATTAGAGAAATATGAATGAAGCTTGAAATATACATGCAATTATTTCTTAATTAGTTATACATCTAAGACACTAATGCCAGTGTTAACAACCTGGTCTTTTTTTTTTTTTAGATAATCGTGGATGTCCGGGTCAGCTTGCCCGCACCTCAACTAATCCCACGGGGTCTTGAAATTTACGGCCGGATACTCACCTCAGTGGCCATAAGGGAACTCGAACTAGTGACCATTGATGAGCAAACCCAAAACCTGACCAATTAAGTAAGGCTTATTAGCACAAAACGTCCCTACGTTTGACAGTTAGTGTGCAAAACATCCCAACGTTTCATTTTTTTGCATTTTCGCCCCTATTTCAACGTTTCAGTGTGGAAAACGTCCTTTTCACTATTTTTTAGTGTAAAATGACCAATTTACCCTCAAATTTAAATAAAACAAAGAAAATGAAATGAGAAATAAAAAAATAAATTGTAATTATACTCCCAAACTTTTTAAAAAGTGCAAGTGGGTCCAAAAGTCTTATTAAAAGACTTAAGCACAAAACGTCCCTATGTTTGACACTTAATGCGGAAAACGTCCCTACGTTTCAAACATGTTTGTATTTGCTCAATAGCACAAAATGTCCCTACGTTTGACACTTACTGCGTAAAACATCCTTACGTTTCATTTTTTTTTACATTTTCGTCCTTATTTCAACGTTTCATTGCGGAAAAAACGTCATTTTCACTATTTTTCAGTGTAAAATGACCAATATACCCTCATATTTAAATAAAACAAAAAAAAGGAAAATAAAAATAAAAATAAATTACAATTGTACGCCCAAACTTTTTAAAAAGTACAAATGAGTTCAAGAATCTTATTAAAATATTCAAACCATCAGTCTTTTCCTCATCTCTCAACTTTATCCTCCCTCCACCTCCTAAACCACCAGACCCCACCATTCAAACCGTTAATGCTGGCCATAACTATCAGCCACAGGATTGTAGAGGGAGGTGAGATGGTTTGAATGGTGGTGGGGTCTGGTGGTTTAGGTGGTGGAGGATTGTAGAGAGAGATGAGATGGTTTGAATGGTGGTGGGGTTTGGTGGTTTAGGTGGTGGAGGGAGGATAAAGCTAAGGCAGGAGAAGAAGACTGATGGTTTGAATGTTTTAATAAGATTTTTGAACTCATTTGCACTTTTTAAAAAGTTTGGGAGCACAATTGTAATTTATTTTTATTTTTATTTTTGTTTTATTTAAATATGAGGGTATATTGATCATTTTACACTGAAAAATAGTGAAAATGACGTTTTTTCCGCAATGAAACGTTGAAATAAGGACGAAAATGTAAAAAGAAATGAAACGTAAGGATGTTTTACGCAATAAGTGTCAAACGTAGGGACATTTTGTGCTATTGAGCAAATACAAACATGTTTGAAACGTAGGGACGTTTTTCGCATTAAGTGTCAAACATAGGGACGTTTTGTGCTTAAGCCTTTTAATAAGACTTTTGGACCCACTTGCACTTTTTAAAAAGTTTGGGAGTATAATTACAATTTATTTTTTTTATTTTTCATTTCATTTTCTTTGTTTTATTTAAATTTGAGGGTAAATTGGTCATTTTACACTAAAAAATAGTGAAAAGGACGTTTTCCACACTGAAACGTTGAAATAGGGGCGAAAATGCAAAAAAATGAAACGTTGGGATGTTTTGCACACTAACTGTCAAACGTAGGGACGTTTTGTGCTAATAAGCCATTAAGTAACCCCTTGAGATTAACAGCTGGGTCTTTAGAGCCCCGCCCACTTATTTAATGTGGATTATCCACTAATGTTCCATTCAAGCCGGTTTATCTAATTGATTTTTAATCTTTGTTTTTGCGTTGATCGCTAAAACATTAGAGAAATATGAATGAAGCTTGAAATATACATGCAATTATTTCTTAATTAGTTATACATCTAAGACACTCAATGACATATGCTACATGATTTGTATCATAAAGATAATCATGGTTAATAGATGCATAATGAATCATTAAATGATATTATTAGCATATTACAAATAGTTTGTGCTGTCATCTAATAATAATGGTTAGTATATTACATTAAAGTATCCACAACATCTCAAGTGTAGACAGTCATATATCAATGATATCAAACCAGCATTACGAAGAAATTGCTGCCTTTATGACCTGATTAAAGATAATGGACTTAGTATTAAGGATGAGATTTTCCTAGGCCCTCAGGTTCGGAGAATTTACTAGTCTTATGAATAAAGCTGAGTAATTCATACATGATGTGACCTCTTCCTACAAGAACTAAATCAACATTGGTGGATTTAGACAAAGTTCACTTCATAGAACTAAAGCATGTGCTTTTTCAGTCTATCGTCAAATCTCCGACAAATGATACATTCAGTGTAGCAGCCATTACTAGTAATAACTTGTATGATCAAGATTTGAAAAGAAAGCATTCCCTTTAATTGGGGCAGATGGACGTTGATTTCACATTTTGTTTGATCTAGAGGCAATATAATCGCTCAAATATGATGCTCATAAAATCTTGTGTCAGTGAAAGCATCAAGGTTCCTATTGTTGCTTGAGGGCATAACATTTACAATAAAAGATCAATTTATTGCTTATGGTAAAGCACTGGCCACCACCCTCAAACGTTTAGGAAAATATTGGATCTCTAAGAGTGAGTGAGCACATAATGAAAATGAGGAACATTGCTTCTTAAGTCCTAAAGGTTGAGATTCCTAAATCATTCCTAATGACTTTATTCTAAACCTCTTCCAAGGGAATAAGGACCTTCCAATATTTATTGCAACACGGGTAAGAAAAATTGATAATAAATGTTCCAACCGCGCGTGTTTCAGTGAAAGAGAGACTAGAGCATGAGAAAGTTGAAACCACACATATGGTAACATATGGACGAAAATCCCAATAATTGTACTAGTGTCTTAGGCATGACGAAACAAGAGAACTCAATTCAAATTCTTGCTATAAAGTTGCTTCTTCTACCAGAAAAAAGGGAGCACGCAAAGAAAAACTACTATGAGTACCAAATGTAGTTCGACTTAATTTTTAATCTACTGTCAATTTAAGTACTCACACACAAAAAATGCAATATCCCCAGCACAAAAACGTATAAAATTCCAAGAAATAACAAAACCAAAATTCAAATCCAGACACTGAACATTATTAAATCTAAAATACTATCATCCAGAAGCCTACACAAATTTAAGTAAATCCAAACTGAATTACATAACAGTAAAAAAAAATAAAAATCAGAACTTTTACATTCACATAATTAAACAAAACACAAAAACACACACATATAGAAAGAAAAAGTGGGTAACTAACAGTGTCGGTGGGATGAACCCTAATCTGGAAATGGCTTCCTTTGAGGGTTTTCACCGTGAGTTTCATTTCGGCAAATTGCACAAATACTTTACTTTCTTCCCAAAAAAATAAATAAATATGGAAATGCAAACAAACCCTAGCACTTTAAATTCCGGATCGAGAGAGGAAGAGCATATGTACTGATAATATATATAGCAGAAATTGAGGGTTTTCAATTTCAATTTATAGCTGTGATGAACTCAACATTTTTGTCAGGGGAATTTGTTTAAAATGTCTGATAAATACGCAGCGCTCAATAATTTTTTGTCAAATAGTATTCAGTTTATTTTAGGTTAATTGTGGGTTAAGTATTTGGATGATCATCCCACCTTGTGTAGTGTTACTCTTCGTAATTGAACTTAAAAATGTGTCTAAATAGTCACTAAATTATGCATCGTATTATCAATTCATCACTCGAGTGAAAAAATTAATTAGGTTCAACAAATGGTGTCGACTTTAGTAATGGATGATCATTGAGATGCATTTTTAAATTTAATTATTAAGCCTCTCAAATCAACTTATGTGAATGAATAAAAGAAAGAAAATGAAGGGAAAAGTGAGGAAATAGAAAATTAGATACTTCTGAATCGAAAAAAATAAAACTTTTACTGATATTCATTCTAAAATAAATTGATGACATTAGTTTTCAACTGAAAATTTTGCTGCCCAAATGGAGAATATATGATGTTAGATTGGCTCTGAATGACTTGCGGAGTCATTAAATCCCCAACTAGCATATCCCCTTCATCGATGAAAAGTAAGTTCAATTTTCAGATCAATAGGTATCAATTCATCATATCTCGAACTTCGCATAAATATCCTGGAAAGAGAGACAACAAAAATACTCAAATAAATTGATAGAGGAAAATTAAATAAACGTACAAAATGTTCAAATTAGTGTCAAGGTAATCGATGTCCATTTGAGTTTCTTTTTTTTTTTCCCTTCATTTTCTTTAATTTCTTCTTTTACAGCTGTGGATTTGAGGGAAAAGAAACTATTACTATTTAATAATTAAACTTAAAAATATATATCAAATGGTCACTGAACTATGAATCATGTTATCCATCGATCACTCAAGTCGACGTCATTTGTTGAACCTAACGAATTTTTTCCATTGAATGATGGATAAGTTACACGGTGTATAGTTTAATGACCATATAGTTATATTTTTTTAAGTTCAGTTATGAAATAGTAACACTTAATTAATTTCAGTGATCATTAAGATACATTTTTAAATTCAGTTAGGGGCGGGTATGAATTAGGTTGAGTCGATTTTTGCTTCAACCCAAACCAACCCAAAATGATCGGTTAGATCAAAATTTAATTCAATCCAACCCGTGTAAAAGTTAAAACCTAATACAATCAAGTATCACTTGGGTTGGGTTGAGTTGGTCGAGTTGTCAACAAAAATTAAAGTCGCCCAATTTTTTATTATACTAAATTCGAATAGACAAGATTAAATAATAAGCAAATAAATAAATAAATAAAATTATTTGTTATTTTATTCAATCCTCATCAGCCAACTCTATAAAGATCAAAGTGCATTTAAAATGCACTAAGGTAATTACAGTTAAATTATTCACTCAAACTTTTTAGGCATTTTTTTTTAAAGTAGACGGATTGGGTTGGGCGAATTTTTTTGGTTTTCATAAGTTAACTCATAACACGACCCAACACAAACTGTCTGCATAGCCAATCCACCCTACTCGTGTAAAAACAACAAAAAAACCAACCCAAATCGGTCGAATTGGTTCGATTTTGGTGATTTTGATGTGTTCGATCAGATTTTGCCCACCCCTAAATTCAGTGACCATTGAGATAATTAACTCGATTTATTATATTCAAACCACAATTTTTGCTTAGTGTAAAACTTTGGTACATACTTATTTTTCATTGATTTTTAAATCTCAACATTCTATTAATTAGCACATCTTATCTTTGATGATGGTTTCCGTTTTTTTTTTTTTTTTTTTTTTTTTTGGCGCTTTAAAATGAGGAAAAAGTAATTTGTCACACTTTTCTATTTATTATTTTTTTATAAACATGATTGATAAATAAGTTATTTTATGTCTCTGAATGGACTTGTTTGACAGAAATTAATATAACACATGAGATGTGCTAATTAGTATAATGTTGAAGATAAAAATGCGTAAAAAAATAAAATTAAGGACATAAGCGTTACAATAAGCGAAATTTGAGAATTTTAAATGAATTAAATTGTGATGTAACAAATAAAAAATGTAACATGATTACGTAAATATAATTATCCTTTATTTTATCGTGTTAAAAGTCTCAAATGCCCTTAATTTGAAATCTTTATAATGTCCAATCTGTAATCAAAATTTATCCAATCCCCATACATAAATCTCAACTTTCATTCTCACTTTTCATATTTAATTTAAAATAAACGGCAAAATAATATGCTGCCTTTTTAAATGATTGATTGTCAATTTAACTAATTTCGTGTTTATTTTATTTTATATTATCTCGTATCCATATGAAAATTAATGAAAACAAGTTTTTAATATATTTGGAGTAAAAGTCGAATCAAAACAACGTGTTTTCGTTATAAACAATTCAATGACATTTTAATCAAAATTGCGTCCATTTCACTTTATATTGTCTTGTACCTACATGAAAATGAACTTAGAGAAGTTTTCATTATATTTGGAGTAAAATTGAGACCATGTGACCCAAAACGACTGCTATCACTAAATGATCGTGTGCCGTTTCAACTATTTTTGTGTCAATTTCATTTTATTTTCACTCATATTCATATGAAAATGAACGAATGTAAGTTTTTACTACATTTGAAAGTCAAGGTCGATGCAAAAGTTTATTCGATAGTGACCAAAATATTTTTCCGTGAGTAAACTACACTAGGCTTCATTGAGAATGAAGGTAAGTAACCCAAATTTGACTATATTTCAATAATGAGACAAGATACTTAATAGATTAGCTTGTTTTAATTGTACGAGTCTTCTAAAATGTTTCAAGATATGATCTACTAGTTTGGAGTGAAATCAAGATCTCGTAACCCAGAACAACATGCTGTCTTTTTAAACGGTTGGGTGCCGTTTTAACTAATTTTGTGTTCGCTTCACTTTATATTTACTCGTATTCATATGAAAATGAATGAATGTAAATTTTCACTATATTTGAATACCAAGGTCGATAAAAAAGTTTATCCGATATTGACCAACAATATTGTTCCATGAGCAAACTACACTAGACTTCACTACGATCGAAGGTAGGTAACCCAAACTCCATTAAAATATTCAATAAATTAGCTCGTTTTACTTGTATACGTCTTCTAAAGTGTTTCAAGATATGATCGACTAATTTTGAAGTGAAATTGAAACTTCATGACAAAAACGATATGCTAACGTTTTAAACGACTATTTGTCATTTCAACTAATTTCATTTAAAAATCCATCCATTTTACTTTATGTTCACTTGTATTCACATGAAAATGAACTAATGCAAGTTTTCCCCACATTTGAACACCATCGTCGATACAAAGATCAGGCGACAGCGACAAACACTATTGTTTCATAAAAAAACTACACTAAACTTCACTATTAACAAAGATAAGTAACTTAAATGTCATTATATTCTAATTATGAGATAAGATACTCAAGAAATTAATCTATTTAAATTGTATATGTCTTTTAAGATGTTCTAAAATCTGAATAACGAGTTTTATAATGAAATCGGGATCTCATGACCCAAGCGTGCTGCAGTTTTAAACAGTTGGGCGCCATTTCAATTAATTTTTTTTTTTATCTATTTTACTTTTGGGCTTGTTTGTCTCCCATTTTGGAAGAAGAAATAGAGTTTTGAATAGTATTTTTTGGAGAATGTATGATTGAAAAGTAAAGTAATTTTATTGGTTTGTGTGTAGAATATTTTATTGAGTAAATATGTGATGAACATTGTTTACTGTAACAAACAATGTTTGAGAAAACGGAAGAAAAACAAGGGCTTATATTCACTCATATCCACACGATTTAAACAAATGGGTGCAATTTTAATTAATTAGGCGCTTGTTTCACTATAAATCCATTCATATGATCTTACAAATGAACACAAGCACATTTTCACTATATTTGAATACCATGATGAATACAAAGTTCACACAATAATGATCATAATGAGAGGTTTCAAAATAGGGAACTTGCCATCACAAGGCACCTGCCATATGATCACGATTCACGAGGTATATTATAATTACTGCCATGCAATTGTAGCACTTACTACTAAAAATATTATATTTTCATCTCCACAATAAAATTTGAGTCAACTTTGTTGCTAGTACCTTTGAGTAATAACTATGGATCAATCGCATGCCACTATCATTTGATTCAATAACTTAACAAAATATAAATTGGTACAATTATTTGAAATTGAAACATTAATATGATTGCGAGGATCTTGTAAAAAAATCTTTCAAGTGTAAAAAAAAAAAAAAAAATCTTGTAATCTTTTTTATGCGTAAATTTATTTATTTTCTATGTATTAGCCCGGTGTGGGAAAATATTGGCACAATGATAGATTGGGCCTTTAATGAGAATAGGCTGAAATGTGGCTGTTGGGCTGACCTTACTTTATTAATTGGAGGCCTTATGAGACTTCTCCCTAGGCCTGGATCAATTTGGAAGGCAGATTTTTCTTTCATTTCACGCAACTCTCTCTCTCTCTACCCTCTCTCTACAGATTTCAAGTTTGTGGACTTTAAATCAAAGATTCTTTTGTGAATCAATTGTTATATAGTCTTAGTGCATCTCTTGGGTGATTTGTAGTAGGCTATTGTTTTGTATTCTTGAGTGGATACCGATTCATGTATTGGAGAGGAGTTTTTCGACTTGTTGATGAATCTTGAGTGATTCGTTGTTGATAGCTCGGTTGTAAAGAAGAACGGTTCTTGATCATTGGTTAATAAAGTGATTTCTTCATGTTGGCGGAAGCTCAAAAGGGGATTATGATTTTTATCCGAACATCTTGCCTTAGGGCAAAAAATCTCTCGAGTTCTTTTACTATTTTCAGTTTCTTGCATTTTATTTTTTGTTGATTGAATGTTTGTTTTGGCTAATTTGGAGTATTGAATCTCTACACCCGGCTTGGAGTTCAGATCCGAATCCGTCTCTACAATCTTCCATGAATAACGATGCTTGGGTAAGTTTTCCATTCCTCCAATCAAAAAATACAAAATGATCATGCTAAATAGAATGAATAGCCTCTATGTAAAATCGTCAATTGAAATTACATGTTTAGAGGTACAAGAAAAATAACAAAAATAAAGCAATACGAGATGCTCAAACACTGATACCTTAATAGCATTCTAAGTGAACATATGTTTGATCAAGTCAAATTAACACCTTGTGGAGACTTAAAACGACAAGGAGAATCAGTTTAGTGATAAATCATTTGTCTGTCATATCATATCATAATGCCTGGTAGAAGATGATGTGGGCTTCAACCCGAAGATAAATAATATTTGATTAGCACAAGTCATAACAATCATTTAGAGTATGTTTGGTTTGCTATTTTCAAATTGTTTTCAATTTTTAATTTTGTAAAATGCTAACAACGTGTTTGGTATGATATTTTTGAAAATAAGGTTAAAGTTATAACAAAAACTCAAAATGCATTTTTGACGTTTTGAGTATTTTCAATAAAAATATTGAAAACACTCACAACATGAAAAACAAGTGTTTAAACAAAATTTTAAAAATTAAAATTTTGAAAAATATAAATATAAATTCTAACAAATAAATTTAAAAACTTAAAAAAAATAAAAGAATTGAAAAATAAAATATAAATTTTAAAAAATTAAAATTCTAAAGAAAATTGAAATATAAAAATTTCTAGAAAAATAAAAATAGTTCAAGCTTTTAATGATTATTTACATAATAATTCTAATTTCTTTTAAGTAAACATAGATAAAAATATTCTCAATCCATGTCATTAATTTTTATTTTTATTTCTTATATTTTGAACTCAATTTGTTATTTATTTTATTTTATAGCAAGGAAAAAATATTGTAATATTTATCAATGAAATTATATTATTTGATAATATATTAATATAAAACCGTTCCATTTTTATTGATTAATCATTTTTTTTTTTGGAATAAAATGTCATAAAACAATATTTCAATGTCAACTTCAAGAATTATAAAATAAATGCGTTAGCAATCTTAAAATAGTTCCCTAAAAAAAGTAAAATGAACTAAAAATTGGAAATTGAAACACAAACCAAACGGCCTTATTTTTCAATGTCAACTTAAAAAATAAATAACTTGATTGATTGAGTCAATTTAACACACTTCAAAATGTAGTATAAATAATGAGGTGCTCGAAGATATATACAAGTAGCATTTCGATTATTTTTATCAAGTCAAATTTACACCTTCCAGAACCTTATCACGACGAGTAATTTGATCAAATTAGAGATCAATGTGAAATCTATTCTATAATGACTCTTAGAGAAGTGGAAGATAATTTCACAATAGCGGCCCAAATATGGTTAAATGCTTAAAAGGAAAAAAAATACATGAGAAAGCTATTTCACAATAGCGGCCCAAACATGGATTAGATGACTTAAAACAACTTAACTTACTATATATAGCCTTACAAGAATAACATAAAAGAAATAAACTGCAGCCCACGTTTTACATGCCTATTAATGTGGTAAGGGACTGGGAAGCACACAACTAATCCTAAAGAGTCGGTTTTATTCAAACCACTAAGCATCATAACCTATAGACTGAATACTAACTTCATTCAATTTATACTTGGATCCGTGCAAACTCCCAACAGACCTCTTAGTTTCACGAACATATCAAGCTTTAATGGCTTGGTCATTATGTGGCAACCTGCTCTTGAGTGGGACAATATACCAGCTTTACAACTCCATCTTTAGTAAGTTCACAAAGAAAATGAAATATGACATCTATATGCTTGCTTTGACCATGTAATACAGGATTCTTTGAAAGCTCAATAGCAAAACTATTGTCACAAAAAACCGTTGTACCACCACTTTGAGCATGATTAATACCCTTCAAAATCCTCCTTACCCAAACTGCTTGACAGGCACATGAAGCTGCTGTAACGAACTCAGCTTCAGTGGTAGACAAAGTGACTATTGGCTGTTTCTTAGATGACCAAGAAACAGCTCCTGAACTTAACAAAAAAATATAACCTGAAGTACTCTTTCTGTCATCTAATCTTTAGTGTAGTCACTGTCTGTATATACAACCAGCTTCTCATCTCCTCATTTTCTATTAAGTATCCCAAAATCTGAAATCCCTTTCAGATATCTCAACATTCTCTTAGTTGCCTAAAGATGAAGCTCCGTGGGACAATCCATATACCTACTAAGAAGACTCACCACAAACATAATGTCTGGCCGAGTAGCAGTCAGATACATTAGACAGCCAACTACTTGCTTGTAGCGACTACTATCCACCCTTACTACATTCTTATCCTTCACGAGTTTGCAACTTGGAACAATTGGATTATGAATTGAATTGCATTTATCCATATCAAACCTTTTCAGCACCTCCTATCTAGTTTTTGCATTACTTCTATACCAAGGAAATATCTCATTTTTCCAAGGTCTGTCATGTCGAACTCATGCACCATAGAATTTTTAAATTCAACAAACACATGCTCATCATTGCTCGTAAAAATGAAGTCATCAACATAGAGACAGACAATTAAAATTTTACCTCCTTCTCGTGGTTTGATGAACAAAGTATGCTCATAAGGGCACCTCTCAAAACCTCCTTTAGTAAAATATGACTCTATCCGACTATACCAAGCTCGTGGAGCTTGTTTTAGTCCGTATAAAGCCTTCTTTTACCTGTACACTCTCTGTTCATTACTATTCTTCCCATAACCAGGAGGTTGCTCGACGAAAACCACTTCACTAAGTTCTCCATGGAGAAAGGATGCCTTTACATCTAGCTGAAAAATCGTCCACTGTTTTTGAGCTACAAGAGAAACCACCAGTCAAACTGTCTCCAAATAGGGGCAAAAACCTCAGTATAGTCCACGCCATGTTTATGGGTATAACCCTTTGCAACCAAACGAGCTTTGTACTTCTCCACCTCACCATTTTCATTGATCTTTGTCTTATACACCCCTTTCACTAGCAGACAAATTTGTCAATTCCTAAGTATCATTTTTAGTTATAGCTTCAATCTCCACATCCATCGTTGTTCTCCACTTTGCATCTTTTACTGCCTCTTCCAATAGAATTGGATCATTGGCTGCAAACATGGCTAAATATGCCATCTCTTCTTCCTCGGATAAACCTTCTCCAGGTACATAATCCCTCATCCGATTTGGTTGCCTTTTCGGCCTTTGTTCACGAGAATCAAGTGAAGGATCTTCACCCGAGCTAGATGAATTTCCTTCATTTGACCCATTCGAGCCATGTGTCTTACCTTCCTCAATTTTGCTATGTTCATCAATTTCAGCTTCATTTCATTTCCATCTGCTACACCTGATTCTCTATCATTGTTGCCCCAATTCAAGTCAGCCAAAATAACTTCCTCATGATTTTTGTGCCAATCCCAAGTGATGTCTTCTTCAAATACCACATCTCTACTTACTATAATCTTCTGAGAAATGGGATTATATAGCCTATATGCATTTGACTCCTCACTGACTCCAAGTAAAACACATCTTACACTCTTGTCATCGAGCTTTGTCCTTTTACAATCAAGAATATGAACATGAGATATGCACCCAAACACACTAAAGTAATCCGCTGATGGTTTGAATCTACTCCAAGCTTCTTCTGGAGTTTTGTTCTTCACTACAAGAGTTGTACTCGTGTTAAGAACATGAACTGACCAATGTTTTGGGAATCTTCTTTCTTGAAAGCACACTTCGAACCATATTCATGATAGATCGATTCTTCCTATATGCAATGCCATTTTGTTGAGGGGTGTATGCAGCTGTTAGTTGTCGTCGAATACCATTCTCGCTACGAAATTAGTAAATTCAAGTGATGTGAACTCATCCTTGCGATCAGTACGAAGACTTTTTATACTCGAACTTGTCTCTATTTCAATACGATTCTTATATTTCTTGAAGGTAATGAATGCTTTTGACTTCTCAACCAAGAAATAAACCCCAAGACTTACGACTATAGTCATCAATAAAACTAATCACGTACCTTTTGTTGCTGTTGGACATAGGGTTGATTGGTCGACATATATCAGCATGCACCAGTTCAAGAATTTGAGAGGCTCTCCATGTGCTTTCCATACGAAATGCCGAAATGGATCTCGTTGTTGCTTCCCCACCAGGCACTCTTCACATACATTTGACGAGGTCTCAAGACAAGGCAATCCTCTCACCATTCCCTTTTGTTGAAGAAGTTTTAGACCGCTGAAGCTTAGATGACCATATCTGCAGTGCTAAAGTCGAGCTGGATCTTCCATGAAAGAATTGAAACAAGCTTCCTCCTTCAATTGTGTTGAAGTAAACAACTTGAACATTCGATTTGAGGACATTGTAATCTCCATATTCAGCTTTTTCTTTGGATGATAAATTTTGCATATTCCTCATTGTATAAGGATTGCAAGTCCCTTCTCAGCTAGCTGACAAATGCTTATCAAGCTGTTCTTTAATCCTGGAATATAGAATATGCTAATAATAATATGTACAAAACCATTCACCAGCATTTGGAATTTACCTTTACCCATCACATCCATGCTTGAATTATCTCCCAGTTTTACCTTCTCCCTAAAATTTCGTTCAAAATCTGAGAAAAGCTCCATCTTGCCACACATGTGATTGCTGCATCCAAAGTCGAGAAACCATAGTTCTTCTTTGTTGACTTTATTGTCATTCACGTATGCCATCAACAACATTTCTTCACTACTTTCTACATAGTTTGCTCTTGCTTCCGTTTCCTCCTTTGGACGTTCATAATGAAAATGTACAAGCTTATGGTAGTTATAGCATTCAATAGTGGTTTTGTCAAAGCTACGCCTACCTCCTCCTCTTCCTCGTCCTCGGATTCAGCCACGGCCTCGTCCTCTTTCTCCTGAAGACTCTCCAAAAGTAACCTTCAATGCTTGCTCTTCCATAGCATGAGCTTTTATGCGTTGCTCATGTACTAAAAAGCTACTTTGTAACTCGTCAATGGTAAGGACATCCAAATCATTTGATTCCTTAATAGAGCGCACCACATAATCATACTTGGGTGTCATGGATCTCAGAATCTTCTCGATTACTGCTACATAGTCCATTTTTCCTTTATTGGCTCTCAGCTTATTGACCACAGCAAGAGTGCGAGCAAAGTACTAGTTAACAGACTCTCCTTTTGGAGAGCTTGTTGCTGAGCTCGCTGCACTCGTTTTGTTCCTTGATACTTCTGCTTTAAGGAATTCCAAATGCTTTTGGATGTATCATTGTTCAAGATGGTTTCCATAATCAATCTATCTATGGCTTGGAAGAGATAATTCATCTCCTTCATATCCTTCTCAATCACCTTCTTTTAGGCTCCACTGGACGACACATCATTTTCATTCAAATATAGATCTCCATACTTGTGATTGTTCCCAAGGATCCAATATGATCACTTAGGTCTATGCTGTCACGGACAATGCTCTTTGAGATGCAAAGGAGCAATTATCGTCCAAATCTCTAACCTCATGCGGCATCGAGTTTGGATAACAAAGAACTGTAGCACTGGGGACATCTATACTATTTGTAGAAAGATCTCAAGTGTGAATCTATCGATTGATCTATCTATTCTTATATATATAATCTAGCATGTCCATTTTTGAAATGTAAAAAACAAAATTCCATTTTCCCTAACTTTCCATCGATGTGAGTTCTTAGGAAAGATCAACTTGTTATCTCTAGAGTAACTTTTATCCATCGTGCGACGGCCCTTCCACTCGCACTGTCAGATCATTGAGGTTGACTTTCGTCCTTGCTTGACGGGTAGTCTTGCAATCAAGCTCCCTTCTACCTTTGCATTTGAGGGCCAATCTCCGTCTTGCTCGAGGAAACCTTTTCACAAACTTGTTATCTAGTAAAAGTAAAGATTTGAATAGAAAAATTAAAAATATTCATAGTTGAAGGGGTTGTGATAATTTTATTATATTAATGTCGATCATTTATTCGGCATCAAAGAAATTCGAAATTTCATCTCTGACAATATTTTTTAGTTAGAGATAGTAATATTCAAGCGGCTGAATATTTATTCTAGAAAATGCTTATTTGACCTAGTTATACCATGTAATCCTTTAAAATGTATTACGAGTGAGCTATTGAATTAAAATTCAATGAAGTAGAGCACACAAAAATCAATTAATTTATTTGTATAAATGCTAAAATATGCATAACTTGAAACTTTTATTGCAATTAAAATGTGATGCAATAAACTATAGTATGAGTTTTACCCTCATACTTTATCTCAAATTAAATGAATGGTATGAATATTACCCTCGTACTTTATCTCAAATTAGACGTATGTTAGTTTTACATAATTCTATTATTTCAACAATTTTTTTTTTTTAGTTGAACACATTAAATTTTTTAAGTTGAATACATTGAAGTAATTGTTAAATTTTATCGAGTCCATGAATGATAAATCATTGATTAAATTGTCGAATAAAAAAATTTGGGCACTATCATATAATTTTATATTGACTAAAATCAAGAGATATCGATAAACAAACTCGAATATTTGATATTGTCACAGGTAAACCAATGAGGTCACAATTGATTCTATTAAAGAAGTCGACTATAAAAAATACCTATCTCCTTAGCACAATTTACAATTTTCATCGTAGTGTGCATTTCAAAGAGTAACTCTTATCAAATCACACTCATATATTGTTAAGTATGCCATTCTAACTAATTATTCTTTTAAGGGTTCGAGATAAAGGAGAATTAGAAAGAGATAACTTTTCCTCCTTTTCACCTCACTTAACAAAGTTAGAAGGTTGTATTGAGAAAATGAGTGAATTGCTCCTTCTATCCAACTTGAGAATTGGACACGTATTTAATAGGGTTCTATGGATGTTAAAAGTGTCCTTAGGGTGAACTTGAAATTCGTGCGGTTTCGAAATAATGAGGTCCATGTTTTCATTTGTCACGTTTCACTCAAAGTTTTTTAAAAAATAGTGCACTAAGTTGTTATCACACATTTACATTTAGGCCCTGTTTGATAGGCGATATTTTTTCTGGAAGTAGGAAAATATTTTTCTACTTCCACTTTTTGACTGTTTGATATGCTAAATTTTTCACGGAAAATGTTTTCCTCCCTTTTTCTAAGTACAACCCTTTGATGCACAAATGGTGGAAAATGTTTTCTCACCTATTAGGTGGGAAAATATTTTCCAACTTTTTTTTTTAGCAATGGCAACCAATTCTATCAACCATTGTAAAAAGAATTTTCATTTTTATTGACAATTTCTATGCAAAACAAAGTCAAACGAATATGGTAATTTTTTCTAATTGTTTAAATTTTTTTTTTTTACTTTTTGGTAATTGGAACAAATTCTAAACCCAATAGTAGAAAATATTATCACTTTAATGGACAATTTCCATAAAAAAGGAAGTCAAACGAATTTCAAACTTTCAACATTTTCCATAGAAAATTATACCAATCAAACACACTTAATTACAATTCCCCGTAAAACAAGTTCTAGGCAAATATTTTCCCTGGAATTCGTTTTCTTTCCACCCTATTTTCCATGGTGCAATCAAACAGACCCTTAGGGTCCATTTGATTGGAGGGTGGAAAATGGGTGAAAAGATTTTTCTAGAAATTATTTTACTGAGAATTGTAATTAATTGTGTTTGATTGGTATAATTTTTCATGAAAAATGTTGAAAGTTTGCTGTCCGTTTGACTTTGTTTTTATGAAAATTATCCATTAAAGTGATAATTTTTTCTACTATTAGGTCTAGAATTTGTTCCAATTATCAAAAATAAAAAAATAAAAAATAAAAAAATTTGAAAAATATAATAATCATACCGAATATCATTCGTTTGACTTTGTTTTACATGAAAATTGTCAATAAAAGTGAATTTTTTTATTATTATTGTGTCTAGAATTTCTTCCAATTGAAAAAATAAATAAATAAATAAATAAAATCGAAAAATATTTTCCTACCAAAACATCAAGAATTTATTTTCCTCGAAAATGTGGAAAATTTAGAAAGTTGGAAAATATTTTCCCGAGAAAATTTCATCAATAAAAAACTACAAAAGTTGGAAAATAGAAAATATATATTTTCCATTGAAAATCCGACCTATCAAACGGAACTTTATATAACACATTAATTATATCCAATTTCTATGCATGAGAAGGCAAAAATTTTATAGACACCAAAACACATTTTGACCAAAAAATTAAGGGCACGTTCCCTTTACCATTTTCAATCGTTTTTTGTTTTCGATTTTTTAAAACGGTGAAAACGTGTTTTCTTCCTTATTTTTGAAAACAAGTTAAAAATTTATAAAGAAAATCCAAAACGACACATTTGATTGTTTTCAATTATAATCAAGTCAAAATTTTCAAAACATGTTTTGAGTGCTTTCAAAACAAATTTTTAAAATGTCAAAAAGAAAACATTTTCAACAATTTCAAAATTGACACTTAAAACACAAAATTCAAAACTCAAAACGCAAAATTGAAATATAAAGAGAATCACTCCTAATTTTTGAGAGGAATTATTTTTCCCACTCAAAATCTTTGTTATAAATTGCCCAAAACAGGAAAAAAATAATAATAAATAAATAAATTATGTTTGCAAGCCTAGTTATGTAATGATCAACACATCGGTTTATTATTCCCCTATAAGATCACGAGTAAAACTCACGAACAAAATAGAGCGTGATACAAGTTAGACCTTCCATGAATAGAAATTGCTAATTCCAAACTAATCCTTGTCCTGCCAAATCTTGTACAACCATTTAACCAAGTTGTACAATAACAAATTTATACATTGTGCATAGGAAATTGCACCTTCAATCTAAATAATACAAAGACAATATCCTTGTAATCAGACACAAAACATAGAGGGGAAACCGAATAAGAGCGATCAGAGAGAGAGAATAGGGAAAGGCGGCTTCAATTTTCTGATTACGAAGATAAAATGGAGGGGAAAAATCAGAAATTTGAAAATGCGAAGAAAATTTTGAATGAAGAAGGTGCAAATTGAAGAACTAGATTCATGGGTTTCAAGAAACAAGAATTCAAGAAAATAAAAGCTGAGAGTTTTTGGGATTTTTAATTTGGCTGAATTGAATCGGGAGCTTCAATAAGGTCAACCCATTGATTTTCTCCTCTGTTTTGTGTTATTTTTCTTCAAGTTCGAATCTTATGTTCATTTATGAATCATTTTTTCTTCATTCAAGTTTAAATTCTGTGAATGAAAAATCTGGACTTGAAGTTGAGAATTCAAGCTTGAAGCTTTTATTGAAAAATTGGCATTTGGGTTATTGCGCAATTTTGTGGAAATACATAAACTGTGGCGGGCTTACTTAGAGTTGCAGGGATGTATCTTTAATGGGTTTATGTAGTTTAGTTAAATAAATAATTTGTGTATTTGAGTTTTGCTTTTTGGGCACAGTGTTGGAAGTTTGGAAATTTTCGGATTGGGGTTTTGGAGGGAGAGTTAAATGTAATTGAAAATTCGAGATCTCAGGGCGAACTATTGTGTGTAAAGATTAAGTTTTTGGAGATGGGGTTTGGTTTGGCATCGTTTGGGATGTTATGGGAAGGATTGAATGTTGTTTGGAAGTTGGGTTTTTGGAATTGGTACGAAAAAATGCTAATTTAGTTCGAGATTCTGTATCATTGTTGTCTTGAAGACTGCTTGTGTTACATGGATTTTGAGTGTTGAGAGAGAGAGAGAGAGATGCAACCGCCTCATCAACATTCGAGGATCAATCTTACTGACTTTAAAGTTCAGTTAGTGAGGAAACTTGGGCCGGTGGGGTCCAAGCAGTATTTTCATCACTTGAATAGCTTCTTGAGTTTGAAGCTGAGTAAGGTTGAGTTCAATAAGCTTTGCCTTAGGATTCTTGGGCGGGAGAATATTCCACTACACAATCTGTTTATTCGATCAATACTGAAAAATGCTTGTAGTGCAAAAGTCCCACCACAGGCAATTTATAGTGATGATGTGAAGCACGGTACACAAGTTAATAACAAGGAGATTCCGACTGATTGTTGTCATCAAAATGGACCTCAAACCACCATGACACTGGCTTCTGGTTTGCCTGGTTTGGTGAATGGAGGTGAAATACTGCCAGTGTCACCCAAAAAAGCCAGGACAGGTTCCCATGATAGGAGGACTGGGGAACGTCGTAGTGCACTTGGACCAAATGGTGAAACAAGTTTTGCATCTCAGCACTTGACTGCTGCACAGTCTAGTGATTTCAATGTCATCTTGGACAATGGGAATCTGAATCCACTTGATATTGGGAGGCCAATGCAGTTTCATCAAGAACTCATGCAGCAAGCAGAGAATGAAACGATAAAGACATCTAATGGTCCAGGTTTTGTACTTAGCAATGACTCAACTGATTTGCTTGTTAGAGATAAAGGGAAAGAGGTCTACTCCAGGAGTCTGCTTAGAGCTCCACTCGGGATTCCACTATGCCCAGTCAGCATTAGCGGGACCTGCAAAGCTCTGCCACTTGCAAGTAGCAGTAGATTTTTTAGCACATATAGCGATGGTGCTTTGTTAGACAGTCTAACATTAAGGGAGAGAATGGGGCAGATTGCCGCAGCACAGGGTCTTGAAGGGGTGTCAATAGACTGTGCCAATATACTGAACCATGGTTTGGATTGTTACGTGAAAAATTTAATCAGGTCTTGCATTGAACTTGCGGGGGCTAGGTTTGGGCACGAGCTAACAAAAAGTAATATCCACAAGCACCAGGCTTATATGAAGCTTGTTAATGGTGTCAGACCAGGTCATCAACAGCAGATGCAGATTAGTGGTCGGCCTTTGGATTTTCAAGAACAGAGAACCCACTGCCCCATTTCTTTGCTGGATTTTAGGGTTGCCATGGAGTTGAATCCTCAGCAACTAGGTGAAGACTGGTCGTTGCTACTGGAGAAAATATGTACACATGCATTCGAAGAATAATGCGTCTTGATCTCATAATTTCTCTCCAGTTGAGTATAAATAGGTCCCTGTTAAATCAGAAAGACAGGCTGCTGATATTTTCCTATTGGACCACTAGATGGCCACGATATGGTGATTTCTCGATTATTGACCATTGAAGCAAAACTCCGTCTCCTACAAGATGACAGGGACTGGAGCGGGTATTGGTATTTTATCCTGCTCACACAGTTTCACTTTGTTGGGAAGTATCCCATCATCAGCAACCATTCAGATGAGAAGATGCTCATATTCAGTTGCAATGTTGTGTGATTACCTTATTTCTGACTTTTCAATGTTCCACTTTCTCTTGTAATTACCAAGTCAAGAAAATTTAGAACAATTTTGCAGGAATAATCTGTGTAGTTCAATATTTCTGCCAAAAAATGGTGGAATTGTATTATGCAAGAGCAATCCAAGATTAAGATTGATTGGTATCGGAATATTAGCAACACACTGTAATATAATTTGTCTTTTCCAGCTTTATACCAGAGTTAACATATTCGTTTTTGTATATATCATGATCTTCATAGTGTATTTCTCTGAACTCATTGGATTAATTACATACGTTATCATATGGGTTGTTGAAGCCATTTTCTTGGCTTGACTCTCATAACTACTGTGATATTGTTTGCAAGTGATATTGTTCTTATTTGAAGAAAATGGAAAGAATGTATAAAAGAATTGTGTGACTTGCATACACTTACAATATGTTACAGAGATCACAATGAAGAACCATATAAAGTATCTAAGAACTACTAGCCAGTGCCTTTTGGAAACAGCTCGTCCGTGAGCGCTGGAGCTATCCACTGTATTTGGTAGAAGGTTGTCTCCCATAAATCATCTTCTCCTTTCTGTATCAGAATCTGCTCATTCCTCATAGTGGTGACAATCTTTCTAAGTAGATCTGGAATCGCATCTGGCAATTTTGATTCACCGTATACTCCCAATTCGACCTTCATACACGTATCCATTCTCCTTAGTATTCCCAACCAAAATGTCCTAAAGCTAGGGCTTTCTGATATCGGTTTAAGGAAATGCAGATACACTTCTGTTAAAACTTCCATGGAAATCTTAAGAGTTTGTTCCATGCTTCTCGTTTCCCTCTCCGCATTCTCTCTTCTCGAGTACTCCAACATCTTTTCATGTAAATCATCGACCATCGCAAATATCACATTGTAAAACGAGTTAATACAGTTTGCTGGTGTGAATAAGAGTTCCTCGGCTTGTATGAAGCTTTTCTGAAGAGATGTGACAGCATGGTTTCTTACTTCTTCTCTCCGGGCTAAGGTTGTCTTTCTAAGGGATTCTCCTAACCGTTGAAAAAATGTCATGAGATTATGACTTCTTGCATTTTCTTCTGCAGAAGACCTACTTGTGTTGCTTATAAAACTTGCATAGCTTCCAGTATCTGAATAACCACTTCTATGCCATTGGACGAGCAATTTTGCCGAATTTGCCATCAAATCCATTATTTTCGTGTTCTTTTCGACTGAGCTGTTTCTGAGTGCTACAAAACCAAATGCGCAGTCAATGCAGCAGGAATAGTTTGTTGGTGAAATGTGGGTTTCATCAGACATCAATGTGATTAGGGCCTCAACCCCCTTATCATATGTTTCGGGATGACGTCCAGTAACTGATAGCAGATGCAAGAATGACTTCCATCCCAGATGTGTTTGCAATTTCTCTGGATATTCCATAATGATTTTGCTTGCCGACTGCACTAGGAACTCACAACAAGTATCGAGGATATCTTTTTCCATCGTCCATATCAGAACTATGGACTTCAACAGGAGCTCCTCAACTTTGTCGAATTGGCCCAAAGCAAGAAGTTTGAGGCACATCTTCATCTGGGCTACAATGGCCTTCTCACCGAATGGAGTAGGCGAAAATAGAGGAAGTTGTGTGACCTCCAGCAAGTAATCATGATAATGGGGCCAAAATGTTGAGAATCTGTGTGTATTGGCAGAGGCGATGGCACAGATTAGATCCCAACAGAACCCAACAGTATCTTCCTCCTCAATTGGAGTGCTGAACTTCTGGCCTTTACCAGCAGCAGCAAATATAAGACAGCGCCCTAGATTAAGCAATGACTCATCAGGTAAACTTGCACTAGTGCTGAAGATGCTCCCAATACGACATTGCTGAATGAACTTGAGATTCTGTTCAAATTCACTAACACCATTATTTAGAGCATCTTCTACACTCTCCAGTGACAGGAAATTTAGAAACCGGCCCATTATGCCATAACTAGAGTGTCGGCCTCCGAATTTAGGATCATGACTGGGAAAAACGACACCAGATTCCAATCTTTCATTTGCTGAAAAGTCCGAACCCGAATCTGAAGCATTATCAGGTTCAATAACAGATTGAGGAAGTAACTTGAGCCTTTTCAGCTTCAATAAACAGTCAATGATTGTTCTCCAACCTCCTCGGATGGAATTCTTGAACGTATTTGCTATTGTGAAAACTGCCAAAGTAGCCATTTTTGGTTTCATGTCATTGCCGAAAGCATACAAGGTTTCTTCCGCAGATGCATAAGGATTTAGCAACGTCGTGAATTTGCAGAATGAGGAAAGGAGTTCATCAAGAGTGTCTTCAAGTCCATACTGAGCTATTCTAGCTATTGAAAACATTGCTTCTATGCATTCATGGAGGATTTCTTCTTCATCAGAATGTTCAAATATTGCGGCAAGTGTTGCCACTGAGGGTCCAGCAATAGAAGCAAACATATCTCGTCCCAATCTACGATTAAATTCACATAAGATGAAAGGTTGAATAAACATGCCCCTGTTGATCAGCTGGATCCATCTATTTGGATTCATTTCTACAGGTGCACCAGCACCCGATTGGCCTTGAAGCACGATTGCATTGGTTAAAATGGAATGGAAAAGCTCGGATAGATATTCTCGAGGGAGATCGTTTCCTCCATTGATCTTTCTATTGTTTCTGATGAACTCCTCTTCTGTCATTTTCTTCTTGACTTGAGGATTGTGTAGATCAGTGTTGAGCATAATAAGTGAATAGCAAAGGATAAAAACTGCATCCTTAGTAACAAAAATTTCCGAGGACTGCTGATCATAAAATCTCTCTGAGAATGCTTCAAGAATTCTCTGGATCTTCTGAGATTCTCCGGGCAATCTGAAAGCCTCCAAGTAAGTTCGAAGGGCTGTGTCCAAAATCATTCCCGTGAATTGGAAGGTGTCTGAGAATTCTTTGAGGACTTTAATGTGGAAGTCATCGGGATCACCGAGATAATCCCCTATCACGGTCTTGTCTAGTCCGGGTGTGTAACGAAAGAATATAGCATAAGCTTTTGGATCCGGAGGATCTGCAATCAACTTCGAAATTTTCAGGTATTCTAAACCCTTTTTATCATCGCGATTAAAATGATTTCCAGCAATCAATATCTTTCTTTTTTGAACCTTTCTCACTCTCACATAATCCACCCAAGTCTCGACATCATCATCTTTAGACTTCTCTTCCCAGAAAGGTCTATATCCAGAGATCTCAACTGGGTATGGGCCAGTGGGGCTCGGGTCATTTTCCTGGTCAATGTGATCTGCAATGTTGTGAAAAATGACTACGAGCCCTTCAAGAGCTTGTATCTGTATACTTGTCGCAAGGCCACCAGTGGGAAATGCATACTTACAAAGCAACTTGCCTGTCTCTTCAAACACATTCCGAAAAGTTGGGTCACAATCATAATTGACGTAGACTTCAATTATGAACGTTGGTTGCCTGCAGAAATTTATGAGTCCTTCAACTGCAACTTCCTGAAGTTGGAGTGAACTTCCCGGACTTGCAATTCTAAATAACACGAACGAGAAAAAAGCTTCCAGTTGTAGACGAATAGACCTGAAAAGAGAAGGCAATATCGAGTTACAAACTTCTGTATCCAGAAAAAGTCCTGAAGAATGAATTATTTGCTTATTGATTATGAGTTCTTACTTGCGGTGGAAATGATATAGATTGAGGACAGTACTACAAATCATGGATAAAACCAGAGGGCTCGAGCTCGCTCCATAGTGGATTAAATGATGAAACAAATCGTCCTGGATCATTCTCAGAAGCTTGGGGTGCTTGCCTATACTATCTCCACTCAATTCTATTGCTGAATTGATCAAAACCAACGCGAAAAGCTGAACATTTTCATCTGCAGTTTGAGATATCAATCCTTCTGTCTCCATAACATCCACTACATTCAATAAAGAGCACAAGAAATGAAAGATATCGATAGCAGCACGGATTCCATACCCCAAATCCAAATTGTTATCCTCAGTATCTGAATCTGAATTCTCCCAATCCTTCACCTCAATATCTGGCAATCTAGAATATATTATCTGTATCAGCTCATGCATTGTGTACCTTGCGCTGCGTTGAAGCAAATCGCCCCTGCTGGCCAATTGCTGAACCACCTGGAAACATGTATTAACAATGGTGCAGGCTGCATGATCCGTGAGCAAAACTGAAGCCCGATGTCTCATAATAGCAGTCAAGACCTGTAAAATCTTCATCATAACTGCCTCTTCAGAAACCGAGTTAGTTCTCTCCAAACGACAACCTGTAACTGCTGTCACGGCTGAATTTATTGCGCCTTTTGCATCAACTGTCCTTTCATCAAATATCCCCAGCCGGAGTATTTTCAAGATGGATTGAAGGGCCACAGCCGTTGCAGTAGCTGGAATATCATCACTTTGTATTACATCAAGAAACGGAGACAGATACAATGATGGATCAATCCTTCGCCATTCTTGTCGAGGATTGAACAAAAAGGCTCTTAGAGATTTTAAGGATTGTAACACTGATACATCACAATTTTCATCAGGATGGTGATGAAATTGGGAAGTCGATTCAGGGCCACGGCGAATTACTGCTAGAACAGCTCCTACTTCTGCGTTTAACATGCAAGACAATCCTAGCTCTTTGGAAACTTGTGTATTATCCATTTACAATATTATATATCAAATATCCCTTTATATATATACATACATTCAGCATTATATTAAGGCCAATGGCTTCTCCTTTGATTATTTAACATTCAATTCATTCATGCAACCTGGAGAGGGAGAGAGAGAGAGAGAGAGTTTGCTGAAGAAGAGGTTTGATTTTTAATTTATTTTGAAAAGTTTGTTTATGGATTGAATTTTAGTAGTTAAGATATAGCATTTGAATATTTCCACCATTAATCTCTCCTTGTGTTTGTATGTTCAGTTATACAATCTGTGATAGATTTTTAAGCTTAATAACTAACTGATTCAAAGGCAAAATAGTTGTTCCTAATTTCGTGTACATCAATAATTTGAGGTAAACTGTTGGCTGAAAATTCATATGAAGTAATTTATTATGTTCAAGAACCTAAAATTGGGCATCAAGTTTAGGACGACAAAGTGCCTCGTCCCTGGCTCCGGGTAGGAATGAGAAAATGTCCCTGCTCCGACTCTTATTTTTTATTTTTTGTTGTTTTTAAGGACCGACTCTTAGAATCTACCAAATATTATATGCAAATTATTTTTCCCCTTACTTGTACCACGGTATACCTCCGCCAAAAGTGAGGATATTCTCAATAATAATTCTTTTACGATTAAAAAAAAGGGGTATTTTTGTTTTCATGATCGAACACAGTGTTTTACGATATTCAAGTTGATCTTCTCACGGTATTACTTGGTGCAGTTCGACTAAAAAATTGGTCACCATTCGCTGTTGACGGAAAAGGAAAACATGTTTGTGGTGGAATAAATTATTTTATGTAAAAAAGTATACTAACACCCAATTTTACTTAAAAGCTATTTAAGTAAATAAAAAACTATATTTAAAATTGTGGTGTACCTAATAAAATTCATAGTGATAATAATTAAAAAAATTTCTTATTACCTAAAAGTATTTAATAATATCAAAATTACCATTTTCTAGAATAGCACATCTTAATATCTTATTCTAGGTGTTTTCGAAGATTTGAGATTTATCAAAGGAAACGATGGCCACATATATATAAGGTTAAGGTTAGGGGTATAAATGTTATTTTGAAACCTTTTTTAAACTTTTATTGATCCGTTTGCGCAATTCGAACTGCCTTAATTATTTAGAATTATCCATATTGTTTTATGCGTTGAATGGCTAATTATTTTATCTTGTTATATCCACACACATAATTGAATCAAAAGTCAAAATCAACACTTGCAATTGTTAAATTGACTCATCGGAGTTCTTATTCATGATAAAACATCATGTATTTACAAAAGACTTCATTTTCAAGACGTCCTTTCAAGAATCTAATGTTTTCTCGTACCACATCACGTAAAAACATTAGATACGTCTTGTAAAGTTTCTGCACAACTTCCTATCCAATGGGGGCATTACTGTCGTAGTAAGTGAACCACACAAGCAACATTATTTATTGAGAATGATTTATGAAGGATGGAGCTTCACCATTGTTGGACCGCGAAAAATTCCTCCAAGACCATCGATTCTTGCGCTTGTCATGGCGAGTTATACTTTCTGTTTCTGTTCTTAACATATCCCACATTATCTGCACATCCTCGTACCCACAAGTTTGGATGTCATCACGAAGTTTCAGAAGCCCGCCACCTGAAAACAGCAGAAGCATGGATAAATCACAAGTTTTTTTAATTTCTCAATCAAGATTCAAAGACGGCAATGTTCAAAAGAATACAGCAAAATAAAGTAAGATTCTATGCTTAGAGCATCAATTATTCTATGACACTGTTGAAATTGCTGCTAAGACAATGAGGCCGTCCAACGATAGGTCATAATCGATCATCCTCTGATGCTGCTTTTGCCCCGAAAAAAAGATATGGATATATATCATCTCTAGACCTTATTTTTCATGGTTGACTCATCAAGGAATTAGATTCCTTCAACATGAGCAGAACTTTATGTTATAGCTTTATTCCAAGTTTTTTGACAATAATATACAGAGGGACATAGAGTAAATTATGAGATACACGTCCTTCATGGTGTATACAAGGAAAGGCAGAAACCTACATGCATACTAAGTAGGATACGACTTCGAAGTATTTCAGTACCAATCCAATATTCGAAGAAGCTGAGTTCTTAACTTTAACCCTCCACCCCAACGCACACAAACACATGTATAACGAATAATCCAACAATATTGACCGAAAAACAAAGAGCGTGTTTGGTACATAACATTGAATAAGATTTGACGATGACACTATAATTAGCATACAAATCAAAGGTGCATAGTATGTCTGATTTCAAATTCGAATTATTTCAATATCAATCCAATATTCCAAGTCCCACTTGTTGAGCTTACACACAAAATAACAAATAATAGTCGAACAAACAAGGTATTGATTATGGTCCATTAAAATTGCACAAAAGTGGGACATTATTTTGGCAGTTAGCAGCTTGATTTAGTACTAACTTGGGTCTTAACACACTTTAATGTCTTTTAAGTGGAACTAATCTAGTGGATGTAAGCATCCTTTAGTGGATATGTTCACTATATAGTATGCCATAAATAATTTAAAAATAGTCGAAACCCATCATTATTATAGACTATGAAAATTTAGTACTTGAAACTGTGTGCATAATAAGAACATATCTCATTCAAAAGTTCTCAAAATACCAATAATCAGATTAGGATGCAAATGTAGAAAGCCATACACGCTCAAGGCAGTGGATATTGGCATCATCAGAATTTTTGATCTTATACACAGGGTGCAATGCATAATCCAAGAGGCATGACGTAAACTAATCGAGTAAACAATCATCCAAAATGACTCTCAAGTTATAATTAGCTACACGGTGTCTAATTTTTTAGGCGACATGATAAAAGGGGCCCATTTAAGTTGACGATACATCCCTCAAAGGCAACCAACCACCTCACCATCAAACAAAAGTGTCGAGCTTGCAACCAATCATAGTCTTGGGGTCCACCCAATGGCTCCTCTGTATCATATTAGAACTCGACTTCACATCAATCTTTTGCCCCGGTCTATTAGTCATTTGACAGTCGAACACTACTCTGGTCCAACCTATTACAAACTCTAGCAAGGGACAGGACACGGGGCGAAGGTATGTGAAATCCTGATACTTAACTAAAACTCCATCCAATCAATTTCTCTAATAAAACACCAACTTCATTAAATATCACAGAGTATTCGGCTACCGGTCAAATTTTCCCAACGGTCGAGCATTCTACCGTGTGTTCTTGCGTAGATAGGGCAGCTTTCTCTTAAGTCATCATGGAAGTCAAAACAAGAAAAAGACCCCTTTATTCTGCACTAATAAAAAGAATGAGGTATCTTCTACATAAAAGTAGCTAAGTAGATTATATCAAGTTACTTTTTCTTTGAAAACAAGAAGGCCCAATAAATTGCTTGAGTATTTCTTCATAACTTCCACAGTAAATTATGTCGGAAATTAGCAGATTAATACCGTTAAAGACACAATTTAAATTAATAATATTCTTTCCCTTCTCAATAGATTAATCTTTTAGATGCAGTTATGCAACATATCCAGTCGCCTATTTATGAAAATTGTGCAGTACTACGCCTTTCATGTAAAAATGAATGTGGAACGTGAGGGGCGTAATGAAGAGATAATTAGGCCATGTTTGGTACGGATTAAAATCAAATTTTAATCTAAGTCAAAATAAAATAATCAATATTAACCACATCTTTCATGGTCTCACAAATTTTGAACCACACATTTCAAAAATTTCTATCACAATCTACTAAAGTCTAATTTTAATCCCCGCCAAACACCCCTTGGAAGCATAAACTTTTCAAAGGAGATTTCAATACTTATATGATCAAAAAATAACGAAAAACAGAACATGAATATGTTTTGCCATAAATTAAAGAAAAAAACTCCAATTTTTTTTATTAATTTAAAGAAACTTATCAGATTTTCCACCTTTGCATCCCAATATCAATTATCCCCCACACCTACTGTATCTACTCATTAATATCCATCCGCCTCTGTTCAATTTAGCGTATAAAGTACGTCTAATTTGAAAAAAATATATTTTTTTATTTATTTAAATTAAATCTTTAGCACAAAATTCCACATACAAGCTGAATTTATCTTTTTCATATTATAACACTTGTATTTATTAAACCCGCCTCCTGAAAATTCCATTGCCATCCCTACATACATATCCCCACCCCGTTGCCATACACACAGACATAGAGAGAAATGACTGACCATTTTTGCGACTCTTGACGCGGGCAGTAAAAGCACACCAAGCTCTTCTAACAGGGAAAACCATTTTCTGCCACCACTCCATCACCTTAATCTTCACTTTCCTCCGCCGATTCCTTCCGCCGAGTCGACTCAATACCACCCTTAACCCGGCCAGCCCTACTCTCTCTCTCTCTCTCTCTCACACACACACGGTAGTTTTGAGAGAGATTTGTGTGAGATCCTGAGAGTCTTGTGAGAATTCTATTTGCTTTGTGTTAAAAGTTTGTTACTTTAACGGTTATAGTGCCGCATGGGAGTGGGCTCTGTATTTTTAATTTTTTTAGTTGGGTAATTTCATAAATGGTCACTAACGTTCAAGTAAAATTTCAAACTGATCATTAAAGTAGTCTCTTGACCTATTTAGTCACTTAAAATAAAATAATATTACTCTTTAGCGACATTCACTCTAAATCAAACATCGGCTTGTTTTGTCCATATCGTGAAATTGCAAATATTCAAAATAAAACTTGATTCTTAGGAGAAGAAACAACGCGTCCAACTAAAAAAAATAAAATTAATTGCTCCCTTTAGTCCTAATATTATGTAATATTATTAATGATTGAATGAGTTAATAAAATACTTCAATGATCAATTTGAACTTTTTCTGGAACTTGAGTTACCATTAGTGAAATTAATTCTTTATTAGTTTTTTTCACTTTCACGTGACGTTATATTCCGGTTTTTTATATTTTATTTATTATTTAAGAAATGAAATTTTGTCTATGTACTTGATCATTTTCATGATTTTGTAATCTTCGTTGGCTTTTAAAAGTTGAATCTAACCCCATTATTGAGGTTTTGAGAATAAATTCCTTAAAAAGTGAGTTTTTTTTATTTTTTATTTTATTAAGATTGTGGTTAAAATGTAAGATTTTTTTTTTTTAAATTTACGTACATTATTATTTTATTGAAAAAATGTATGATTGTAAATAAATTTAGATTTAGTTTGTCGCTAGATGAGTGGAAAATGAGCAAAAAGTCACTCAAAAATTTGTGTTCCCATTGTTTGAGATTTTGTTCAATAAACCCAAAAAAGAATATTTCCCAATTTCCAATGTAAGTCATGTTTGGTAGAGATTAAAATTGGATTAAAATTAAAAAATTGGCCGTTATTGTTGACTTTTATTAGACGAGCGTGACTCAATAACGGCTATATTTTCAATTTTAATTGAATTTTAAACCGTACTGAACGTGCCCTAAAATTATTTAAATAATAATAACAAATAATTAAGTCTTATTTCCAATCAGTTCAACACGAATTCTTTCATTAGCGCATCATTTATGTGATGTGGCAAAATTTAGGTAGGTGTTGACGTACCAAAAGTCTTATAACAAAGTCTTTAATAAATTCAACTTCTTAAGAATAAATGACGATGTTATCAAGTGTTTGTTTGTGAAAGATTATTTGAAGTGATTTTTTATTTTTTATTTTTTTTATTTTTTAAGAATGTATGGTTAACAAATATGAAAATAATTATGGGTTCACATACAAAATCAATTTATTAAAAGAATATAAGATTAAAAATGATTTTAAAATAAGTTTTGCCAAACAAGTAGTAATTACAAAAACATAAGGACACCCAAATGAAACATTATTTCAATCAGTTGAATAAAGATGATTTTGATGTGTTTCTATTGTTCATGGATCATTTTGTACCAAAACATTTCAATTTATAATTTGGTCCCATTAGATATTCTGTGTGTCCGAATTTTTGTCCACGTGGTTTTTCTTCAACGAATGAAAGGGATTGATCATCTGACAAGCTTTTGAATTTCTTTGGTCCTAAAGAATTAGGTTTTTACCATGTGTACATATATCAAGCCACATAACAATGGGACCCATCCCATTGTGTATTTAAAATATAAAAAATGCACGGACCCCATATGCTGCGAGTATTTTGGCCCATTTCTATTGATTTTCCCTTCTGTATGTCTAGTGTGTTTCAAATAATTAACCAATTACGTGCGAACACTTGGAAGAACAAAGGATATTTTTGTCTCCCAATTAATATTCCCAATTATGCTACTTGTACAATCCTTTTAACAATTTTGGTTGATAATTCACACTTGACAATTCACCCATATATATACACGATCCCAAATTCCCAACTCGGAAAAACTAAACGGTCGTACTGGCAAATTTTGAATTGAAACCACATTTACAAGTTGGCTATTTCAAATGATCGAACCGGTAAAACATTTTTTAGTTTTTCTAGTCGAGCCAAATAGTCCAATACAATTTTCAAAACAATGCTTGATGTTAGATAGATTTGTTGTATTAAACTTTGTTGCGCCTTGAAAAAACAAAGGACCCACGCATGGGCACAATTAACATACGTGGCGAACGGCTCGGGGGGCTCACGCCTCATACATTGGCATGTGACGACCCAGCTATACGCAGGAGAATCACTTTAAGTGTGAATGACCCGTTTTCCCCTACATAGAAGACATGGACCGACCCCATTGCAAGAGCCGGATCAAGATGAGGCGGTCACGTGATCTTGAACAGATCTTGTGCCATGTGATTGACAAGACAAATCATTATTATCGCCGCGTCATCCTATTTGGTCAAGTCTAAAGTTCAAGTTAGGCCTTATGGACACAAAAATGATCTAGGAATTTAAGACTATGATTGATTGATGTACACAATAAGAAAGGGCATTCATTTAGATGAAGTCACGTGCACTATCATCTAGCAGACCACATTCATTTTGCCCAAGTATAAAAGCTCAAACTTAGTGCCATTAAAATGTAATGCAAGTTTAGACTCAAAGCTATATTCTTGCTTCACACACATTTTACTCTTCCACCCTAAAGTCGACCCTCATTTTACATTGGAGACTCACGTTTAAAGTTCTCCGACACTCAGAATTACTTCTCCAACTGACTTGATCGTCGGAGTGAGCACAACCAACTCCATCACCGCTGGATAAGGCCATGTATGACTAACGATTTGTTCAAGCGTGCAGGAATCTAGCTTGCGTGAATGTAAGAGGCATTGTGATATGTTGATCACATCATTTGTACATTTTTGGGGTCAACAAACTCGATTATAGTAAGAGTGCTTTTAATTTCACTACCTTTGATTTTTTTAGTTGTAAATAAAATTCATTTAGATTTAGGTTTTATATTTTATGAAGTGAGAACTATTGTTTAACCTAATCCAAAAAAATAAAAAATAAAAATTGATCAACCTAATTGATTGAGATATCATAACCTCTGAATTTAAAATCATAAGAATGTATAAATGCGGTCAACTACTTTTGTTAACTTATTAAACTAGGCAGTTCCTTCTACATTGAATGCCTTAGTGGATGTTTGGTGAAAGCTAAAGATTTACTTGGAATTAAGTTTACTTATAAGTTAACAAAAGTAGGTTTCAAAATTAACATTTTTTTATTGATCAAAGTTGAAAATAAATAAGCTACTTTATATATATATGACTAATTATAACAATCCAACGAAAGCACTATATCTTACCTTTGATTATATTATCTTCGCCAGTATTAGCTCTTATACAGGCAAGTATCAACATGCTATATGAAGTATTAGCGTGCTAGGATGGCCGTTGAAACCATCGTGAAACTTATTCGTTAGGTCATGCTGAGATGCTTCATTTGGTTAAAAATCACATCATCGAACATACTATAAAAAACAACGTAATGTTAATAAGAGAAAAAAAAAATGTAATCTATATAAACATATTAAAAGAAAAATCTACTTAAAAGTAGATTTAGCATTCTTATAATTAACATTTTTATGACTTTCTTAATATTATGAATGATTTAAAATGTAGAAGGGCCCATTATAGCACTAAGAAAAATATTGCAAAAACGTGCTTTGACATGCTTATGTTCACATTATGGGGTCGGCTACACTGTCTAATCATATTTCAAATTAGTGATGATTGTAATTTTTTATACTTATTTCATTTTAACCCAGAAAAATTAAAGAATTTAAAATTTAGAGGTCAATTCGACCATTAGAAGTGAATGGTCACTGATGTGTACCTTGATTATTTCATCATTTATATATTTTTGTACAATCTCTCGCACAACTTATAATATACTATGCATCTATTATTACTATTTTTAATATTTACCGTAAAATCTAATTCACAAACTTATCGATAACGTTATTTTAAATCATAGTAAATTCTTAAAAAACAGAAAAAATAAAACATGATGTATTGGTGGGTTTACAATAAAATATTTTACACGTAAATCTAAAATTTTGCCATACTTTTTAATCACACATTTTTCAAAAATTCACTATTCTAAAATTCATTTTTATTAAATAACGGTAGACAAACATGGACTTAGGTGGGCTAGCTCATGTTAGCAACATGCCTGATTTTGGTCTAGATGCAAATGGATTGGTTCGGACCGATCCAACCATTTTGGTACCTCTACACACTCAAAATTTCACAGCCAAACCGATTGGTTCGAACCGATCCTATCATTTTGACCCTTTACATCCTCAAAATTTCACAGCAATGAAAAACAAATGTGTGGTTAAAAAAATAGGAAAAAATTTTGAGTTTATGTGTAAAATATTTTATTGTGCGACTGCGATTGAAAATGAATATGTAGAAAAACATGAGACAAGTAAAGACTAATAGCACAACGATTGTTACTTTTTTGAAATAAGTAACACATCCAAACATCTTTCACATGCTTATGTTTTGTGGTGTCCTTGGGTGTGTCTTGTTTTACTAATCTCTACCATGAATTTTTATGACAAACAAATATATAAAGCTTCCGTTATTGGTTCGTCAAAGTTCAACTAGCATAGTTAGTGCTCGACAAGTCACCTCTTTTGGTACTTTCAACTCCCAATTAAGCTTCTTCTAAATATCAACACTCCAATCATCGAAAAACATCGAAATTGTATCTAAAAGAATTAAAATATATATATATTAGATATTTTGGTAGTAGATGTCGCTTTCAAAAGAACTAACTTATTTATTTTTATTTTATTAATTAAAAAAATATCTATTTTAAAAATGAGTCTAAATTGCTTATTGTAAGACAAGCTTACCATCACAACAATTATTCTATATTGATTCTTATTTACTTATAAGTGAAGTTTATTATGAGTAATTTTACACTAAATATCATTTCATGGCTTGAATTAATACTAATATAATAACAAAAGTTTTTTTTGAATACCAAATGTGTCGTAAAAGTTTTAAAATTAATTTTCAAATATTAGAGGAATTTGGATTATAAAATATTTATATACATGAATTGACATAAAAAGAAAATAAGGTGGGCTTATTCTTCTTGAAATGATGGTTTTTAAGTTTCAACCCTCTCAAGTGATGGCACCTGAAATTCTTACCACTCAACACAATTTTTATTTGATAAATCATATTTTAGTTTTAGTTGACCTCCTCAATCTTTGCTCATTGTTGTAATTATTTTCTTAATTTTTTCCATTGAATTCTTATCTTCAATCTTCCACTAATAAGTTGTCTTGTCCTTGAAGATGATTTATATCGAAATTTATGGTTTTCATATTTTGAAATGAGGGAAAAATAATTTTGTAACAATTTTAATTCATTTATTTTGAAAAACCATAATAGAAAAATTAGTTGTTTTACGTCATTTTAACGGACTTTTGGATATAAAACGGTTAACAAATACAAAATATGTTAAATGATGGAAAGTGAGAGGATAAGATTGATATGAAAAATTGTTAGAGACATAAATGTAATAATTAGTAAAGATTAAGAACCTAAAGTACAATTAAAGCATGCTGCTAAGAAATAAAAATTATGGTGTGAATATAATTACCCTTTGAATTATCCTATAAGATTTGAGGGAAAAAATAGAAGATAATGATTATCACGAGTACATGGTTTACTAGACTCAGACCGAATATTATTTAGTCATAATCAAATATAAATAATAGCTCTTGACATGAAGAAAAATCATCATCATTCGTTGGTTACTAGCAACATCTTGCAAATGTCAAGGAGAAAATATGACTTTTTAAATTAAATTTCGAATTAATAGATTCTATGAAATGAAATGGTTATGCCGTATGCAAATAAAACGATACTCGTAAATTTACAAAGTCATGTAGAGTCGTTGCCGATTTTCAAAAGTATGAATAAAATGTAGACACCTTGCTACAAAAATATTAAAAGAAAAATAATAATCAAAATTGATTTCGGAAACAAAATAAGTAAATAAATCATTGATCAACTAAGCCATCTTATAGGCTCAGAGACTAGCCTATGGTCTGCATCGAATTAGTCATCCAAATTATCATTTTGAATCAATATGGTAGGACCAATCATGCCTCAATTTTGAAAATAATTTGTATAGTGACAAATAAAGCACTATAGTCTTATTTTCTCTTATTATACTATAAATGGCCTTCGCATCAACTCAACACCCCCCCCCCCCCCCCCTAACAAATAAAAATAAAAACATAAATAATAAAATATAAATTCAACTTTGATACTGCAACACTAGTTATGTCTCCTACATCTGACGAGGCTCCAAGAGATCTTGAAGAGATATAGAAGAAAATATAAAATTTGGAAAATTCATATGAGACGAGCAAGCGTTCGTTTTCAAAGGTTCATAGAGCAAATTATAATGTAAAAGATAACAGTCATAGTCCAACTTCTCTACTATATTACGTCCTTATTTGATAGAGATTATAACTGATCTTTTAATAGATTTTGATAAAAATTGATGGAACGTATGGATAAAAAGTTGTGGTTCCTATTAAATATCCAGTTAAAAATAATTGCTAACTTTAAATTAAATTAAAATATAGATTTTAATCCATGTCCAACATGAGCTAAGTAAAAGTTGATGGCTCAGTTCGTTTCGACTCGATTCGTCTCATTCAAACTCTCGCCTAAAGTGGTGTTTGAAATCTTGATTCCAGAATTAGTAAAATTCAATACATGAATGTGGTAGGCTCGTGATAGTAACAAATTGTTCTAATTAGATGCAACAATTACAATTAAAAGTGTTTGCTAGCGTTATGGTGATACTAAAGAGAGATTGTCAAGATGCCATCTTTTCTGATGACAGGGATTGAAGTTGCAGGATTACAGAGGACCACTGAAAGATAATCGATGGATTAGAAGCACATTCAAGCCCTAAGTGGGACCCACAAAACCAATATCCATATTCAAGAAGAGACTCCACCGTGATTTTCTATTGCTCGCTTTATATTTATTTCCCTTCAATTTCCTTTCTTTCAATACCCATAACTCAAGGAGCTGCAGTTAAACACCATCTTACCAAGTCTTTCTGATTCCAATTCCCCGCCAGACATGATTACAGGTTCAACTCCCATTGCCTGGAAAACAAATTCATTTTGAAATGTTTTCCCTTGCTCTTTTCCACCCCAATTTTGACACAAATGTAACAGATTTATCAGCGTAAATCTTGAAAATAAGAAAACTGGAATTCACAAAAAAAAAACGAAACTTGTATTCAATTCCATCATGACGGAAAAACGTTCAAAAGCCTTTAAATAGGCGTTACAAGAAACCCTAAAAGCATAGAATAATAAAACATTCCAAAAATAGCGAAAACTCAAAACGGGAAATACGGAAAATAATTATTTGAAGGCCTAAAAGAAGGAATTGGCTAAAATCCCGAGATCTCGGGTCTTTGTCCCAAGTCCAATTATTTGGGTCATTTCCAATCAGCCTGTCAAATTTCAGCCCATTCCGACACCGTCGCGACAAATGACAAAATTTTCCCTGGCGTGGTCTTTTTTTGTTGATTTTCTCTCCAACACTTCTTCAAACTCCAAAACTAGTTGTCCTACTTCAGTCTCCCCCACCTGTGAAGAACTCGACCCCGAGTTGTAGTCCAGATAGAGTGAAATATCATCACAAAACTCATACAGATTAACTACATTAAAGGTGCGAGAGATGTTCATATCAGCAGGCAAGTCGACCATGTAGGCATTATCATTGATCTTCTTGACTACCTTGTATGGACCATATTTTCTCGACTTTAACTTGTTATAGACCCCACAGGGAAACTTTCTTTACGTAGAAACACCATCACCTGATCACTTTCAGCAAATAATTTCTCACGCCTCTTGACATCAACAACAACTTTATACTTTGCATTTCTCCCCCAACGGGGCTTTCACTTCTGCTTGAACATCACGAGCTTGCTCCACCATGTTCTTGCAACCATACTGGTTCCAGCAACTTTGGGAAGACGGGCTAAGTCTAAAGCATGTTTAGGCGGCTTCAAATACATTAAAGAAAAAGGAGATTTACCAGTAGCAGTGTGAACTGCATTGTTATATGCAAACTCAGCCTGCGCCAATGCTACATTCCACTTCTTTGGCTTATCTCCACAGATGCTGCGTATCAAATTTCCTAGCTTTCGATTCAGATTTTCAGTATGTCCGTCGGTTTACGGGTGTGCTGTGCTACTGAACTTGAGAGTAGTGTCCATCCGGCGCCACAATGTAACCCAAAAATGACTGAGAAACTTCGAATCCCTATCGGAAGTGATGGACCGAGGGACTCTATGTAGACGAACCACTTAACGAAAAAACAGTTGGGCAACATGAGATACATCAGAGGTTTTCCGGAAAGGGATAAAATGCCCCATTCTAGAAAACCCGTCAACCACCACGAACACAGAGTCTACCCCACGTTGAGTACGCGGAAGCCCCAAAACAAAATACATAGATAGATCTTCCCACATTGCATTTAGCACAGGAAGGGGCATGTATAATCTAGTATTTTGAACCTGTCCTTAGACGATTGACAGATATAGCACTTCCAGACAAAGTTTCCCACGTCGTGTTTCAACTGAGGCCAGTAATATCGCTCGCCCACTCCACTGATAGTCTTGTCATGCCCTAGGTGGCCACTCAAACCTCCGCCATGCAACTCCCGAATCAGTTTCTCCCTCAAAGAGATCCGAGAGACACACAACTAATTACCATGAAACAGGTAGCCATCAACAATATGGAACTCCCCATCTGTTTGCTTCAGGACACATTTCTCCCATACATTGGCTAAGTCTTCATCATCAGTATACAATTCTTTCAGAAACAAGAACCCAACAATCTCTTGTTGCATAGTCACCAGCAAACTTGCATGTCGACTTAATACATCAGCCACTTTATTCAGAACCCCAGATTTATGCTTCAGAACGAAAGGAAATTTCTGCAAGTAGGTTGACCATCGAGCATGCATATTACTTAAACTCCTCTAACTATTCAGGTATTTCAAAGTCTGGTGATCAGTATATAATATGAATTCCCGCTAAATCAAGTAATGCTCCCAATGTTTTAGAGCACGAACAATGGCGTAAAATTCTTGATCATAGATGCTCCACTTTCGCCGCGCATCATTGAGCTTTTCACTGAAGAATGCCACTGGTTTCTTCTCTTGGGAAAGAACTGCTCCAACCCCAATTCCACTAGCATCACATTTTACCTCAAATAATTTCTCAAAGTTGGGCAAGGCAAGGGCAGGAGTAGTGCACAGTTTTTCTTTGATCACTGCAAAAGTCGTGTCAGCTGCTTCACCCTAATAGAATTTCCTTTTTTCAGACACTCGGTTATAAGTGCTATAATGCTGTTGAAATCTCTAATAAATCGACGGTAGAATGTCGCCAACCTATGGAAACTCCTTACTTTTCCTACTGTATTCGGCGTAGGCCACTTACGAATGGCTTTCACCTTCTCTTTATCCACCAATATTCCCTCCGAACTGACTATATAGACCAAAAATAATAATTTTTACGTCAGCCAACTGCACTTCTTAAAATTAATAAATAGTTTATTTTCGGACAACACCTCCAACACAGCCTGAAGATGCTCCATATGATTACTCTCACTCCGACTGTAAATCAATATATCGTCAAAATAAATGACTACATACTTTCCAATGAAAGGTCGCAATACCTGGTTCATAAGCCGCATAAGTGTGCTCAGCGTATTTAATAGTCCAAAGGGCATAACTTACCACTCATAGAGTCCATCTTTCGTCTTGAAAGCCGTTTTCCATTCATCACATGGTTTCACCCGAATCTGATGGTAGCCACTTCGCATATCAATTTTGGAGAACACCCTCGAACCCTCCAACATATCTAGCATGTCATCTAACCGTGAAATTGGAAAACTGTATCTGACTGTTATCTTATTTATTGTGCGACTATCAACACACATCCTTCAACTCCCATCTTTCTTTAGAACCAGCAATGCGGGAACAGTGCATTGGCTCATGCTCTCGCGAATAAACCCATTCTTCATCAATTTATCTACATTTTCTTGCAAAATCTGATTCTCTTTCGGACTCATTCGGTAGTGTGGCAGATTCGGTAAACTCGTTCCTGGGACCAGATCAATGTGGTGCTGAATATCTCTCAAAGGTGGAAGGTCATTTGGTAACTCCTCAGACAACAGTTCGCCGAATTCGCTCAAAAGAAAATGCACCTTCTCAGGTACCACCGCCCCAGGCTGAAATTTCTCCTCTATCATGAGAGCTCGTACCACTACTACATAAACCTCATGTGCTTCCCTCACCTCTGACTCCAAATCAGTTACTGAAATTACTAAAGAAAGTAGAGATTGACCTTCTGTTGTAACCTTAGTTGAGATAGCTAAGTTCTGTTTTGGGACCATTGCGATCTTTCTGTTATCCCAATTGAAAACATACACATTATCGCGCCTCCTATAGGTCACATCCACATCAAATTGCCAAGGACGCCCCAACAACACATGGCTAGCATCCATGTCGACTACATCACAGACCACTTCATCTTGGTAGTGCTGACCAATTGAGATAGGGACTTTACACACTTCTGTCACGCTCACCTTAGGCCCTTTCTGGATCCACCCAATCACATAAGGTTTCAGGTGTTTTTCAACCCGCAACTTCAGATGCTCCACCAGCCTTTTGGACACATAATTCTCGCAACTACCAGTATCAACAATCAAATCGCAGACCTTACTTTGCATACTGCAAAACAAGCTTTAAAAATCTTATTTCTCTGCGAGGACTCCTCCACCTTTGTTGAGCACATGACACGCTGAACTACACAGTTTACAAGCTCTCCCCGCTCTTTTGCAATTGCTGCCTCATCCAACAGTTCTTCTAATTCAGCCCTTTCTTCCACATACTGCTCCTCTTCAACATCCTCTCCAGCACCCACGAAATTCACTGACCTCATGGCTGGGCATTCATTCGAGCGATGGCCTGGCTGGCCACATCTGTAACATTTAAAACCACCCAGTTTAGCATACGAGTTTGGCGCTCGTGGTGCTTCTTTTGCAACTGTTACTGGTCGAGTCCCAACTTGGTTATTATTGAAAACAACACTTCTTTGAACCTGATCTGCATCAGGCTTAGACTGAGTCTGGCCATCACTTGGTGTGAACCTGCCTCTATTTGCCATTGTATAAGATGACTCGCCCATGTCCTTCTTGTAATTGGAAAACGACCAGATGTTTTCTCCATCAGTTCTGCTTTCAGTGCCATGTTTTGTGCCTCATCTACTGTCCACACCACTTGTAGACCTATCTTATATCTAATAGACGGTTTCAATCCTCCCAAATACCTGGAAACATGTTGTGCCTCAGTTTCGCTTAGATTGTTACGGACGGAAAGTCTGGACCACTTCTCAGTATAATCTGCAACGAACTTATTTCCTTGCACACAATTCTGAAAACTTTGAAATATAAACTGCTCATAATCAGGCGGCAAGAACCTGTTCATCATAAGTTGTTTCATCCGCCTCTAAGATCGAACAGGAACCTTGCCTTGGCCCCGTCTATCCATATGCAATCGTTCCCACCAAACGGAAGCCCCACTTCTCAGTTTATATGAAACCAGTTTGACTTGACGCTCCTCCGTGACCTCAGTAAAATCGAAGAACCTCTCGACCTCTGAGATTCAATCCAGAAACTCCTCAATCTGCAACTTCCCATGGAACAATGGTATGTTGGTGCAGATCCTATATTCTGGCTGGTTTCGCTGTGGTTGGTTCTCCGCAATATCCTCTTCAGAATCTTCATCGCTGATATCATCATACGGCCTATTTCTCGCTGCTCTAGGGTAACGCCCACCCCAGGGTGGCCAAGGGTGATTCCCTCGACAGGGACATGGGGATTGACAGGATGAGGGTTAGGTTGTCGCTCCAACAGACGCTGAACCATAGTCTCTAACCTTTCCATCGACTGCCGTTGTTTGTCAATTGCTACCCACAGATCTGTATCTGTATCCCTGCGACTAGCGTCGTGAAGATGATTTCTTCTGACTTCGCTGTTGTTGGCCATTGAACAGGGCAAATCCGAGCTTTGATACCACTTGACGCAGAACGGAAGTAACAGATTTATCAGCGCAAATCTTGAAAATAAGAAAACTGGAATTCACAAAAAAAAAACGAAACTTGTATTCAATTCCATCATGACGGAAAAATGTTCAAAAGCCTTTAAATATGCATTACAAGAAACTCTAAAAGCATAGAATAGTAAAACATTCCAAAAATAGCGAAAACTCAAAACGGGAAATACGGAAATTAATTATTCGAAGGCCTAAATGAAGGAATCTGGCTAAAATCCCGAGTCCAATTTTTCGGGCTGTTTGCAATCAGCCCATTCCGACACCGTCGCGACAAATGACAAAACCGCCCCTGGCACGGTCTTTTTTTGTTAATTTTCTGTCCAACACTTCTTCAAACTCCAAAGTTAGTTGTCCTACATTAAATTTCCTGTCAATAATAAAATTCTATTCCCTAGAAGAGCCATTACATGAAATATAGGTGAAGATGTTAACTACACAATATCATTATTCCTCTACAGTGGCAGTCCTCATAACGATGGGATTAAAAGATATAAAAGAGGATGACTTTATTATTTAACCAAATCAAATTCTCTCTAAATACGTTTCGACAAAAAATCTGATTTGTGCAGATTCTTCCCCCAACTAAGGAAGAGATCTCAACAGAATTGCTACAAAAGAAATTAAGCACAATTTTTCAAAGAAATATCCCATCTGTTTCTCGGGCGTTAAAGGATACGTGATATTTTCAAAGTTAATGTGAAGACGGGGAAAAGAGGCAACTTGCTCAACCTGACAGTAGAAAAATTTAGAAGCACTCTAGTCTACATGGGAATTTATCTATTTGTCTTTTTTACCGCTTCCCGTTACAAGTCTTATGACTGTATATTTATATTCAATTTTACATCGATCTATTATGATGTATATTTACCTAGAATAAGAGGAACTTTGGCATTAAGAAGATGAGCAATGCAGTTCTTCAGAATATGGCATACTGCATTATCAACAAACATATGTCAAAGAAGTATGTCTCACAGCAAAATGTGAATAAAGTTGATGAGAAATCTAATTCTCTGATAATCAGCCAAACCACATAAAATTACCAACTTGCTAAATAACTCCAGCAAGAAATTCAGCCAAGCACAAATTTAAAAAAAAAAGTATAACAAAGTAAAATCAGAGATCCTATATTATTTTTTTGGTGACTCCTACCGTATGGAAATACAAAGCCAATTGTATAAGGTAGAGAGACTATCCAAACCTTTCTGCTACAGGTTTAACCCAAACCTTGAAGATGAATGATTGTGATAAGTGTAACTGCACGCTATAAGAAAACACATAGATCTTAATATTAGAAGCTCCCAACGGTATGCTATATTTTATGGCTGATTTTAAAAGGCTCTATGGGGTTGTAACGAAGCTGATGGTATTTTTACTTACTTCCACAGTTAGGAAATGACCTAGGCCCCACAAGTTAAGAGAATTTTATATCTGCTAAACTTTCTTCTGTGTATTTGTAGTCGACTAATGCAAATTATGTTAAGAACTTCCTTGTTCTGAAATTTCTGTTCTCTTTGAGGAAAACCGACTATAAGAGCATTGGTTCCTCAAACTAACCTAGAATATGTTGCTCTTTCAACGTTTGATCATGTGATCATACTTTCTTGGATAACGTATTTTTTTTTATAGGAAATTACATACAAACACACTCCTACGTTTTAAGATCCAATTTCAAAAATCAGATCCAAAATTTGTTTATTCAAAAATCAAGTTATAATTAACAATTTTAATATTAATAATTATATTACAAAATCAAATTAATCATTTACCTATTTTTTTTACTCTCTCTACCCTCACTGTATCTTTTCTCTCTCACTTCTCTCTCTTCCACTTCGACGAAATGGCACTCCGGCATCGGAGGTGCAGCCGCTGCTTTCTCGCAGTAGTGGCGTGATACTTCTGCCCACGGATGGGGCAGATCTGCGTAGCGTGCCGTCTCGCAGCGGCAACACCTCTACGCGATCCAAATATGTTGTTATTCTTTTTTTGAGTGGGCGGTGCTGTTGTGTTGTTGTGGGTGTGGTTGCAGTGCGATGGTTGGGTGTGTGCGCGTGCGTGCGGTGGTGGTGGTCGTGATTATTTTCGTACTGTGGTCGGGAGATCTGCACCTTCGTGATCTAGTGTGGGACGATGGTGGACTGCACGTCATTGTCGAGATCTGCACCGCCGCGATCTAGTGTGGGATTTTTGGGTTGTATTTACAATTGATGGATGGGGGCTGTGGTGGTGGTGGTGGCAGCGATTATATTGGATCTGGAGATGGATCAGGCAGCGACGGCGCAGCGAAGGTGGTGGTAGTAGAGGCTCTAGGGACCTTGGCAGGGAACACCCTTTGGCTGCTGCGGTAGTGGTACAAGTATTGATGGTGGTGTTACATGTAGTAGGGAATTTGGTGGTTGTAGTGGTATGGTGTTTGTGTGGTGTATGTTGTGGTGTTGGTGGTGATGTTGCTACGGTATTCGAGATAATGGTTTTGTTGCAGGGAGGTGGTGGTGGTGGTTTTGACAACAGTTGTTTGGGCTGTTGCAACTATGTGGTAGTGGTCACAATTGATTTGGTTGATTGTGATCAATAAGTTGGTTGGTGTGTGACCAATAAATAATATGTGACTAATGAAATAGATAAATTGTGACCAATAAATACCGTGTGACCTTAAAATTTATTAATTTGTGACCTAAATATCATTTGTGATCAATTAATTTGATGTTTTGTGTGACTATAAAATATGTCGTGGCTCATAAATTTTTTTGATAGGTGACCAATGAACAAATTGTTATCTATAAAATTTTTGATTTGTGATCGTAAAATAACTTGTGAAATATAAAAATTGTTATTTGTGACCAAATTACATGAAATTGTGACCTTAATATATTTAATAAATAAATTATATATTTAATTAATTAAATTATAAATAAAATTTAAAAAAACTTGAGATTAGAAATTTTAAACTTAGTTTCTTAAATTTGAAATTGGTCAAACTTAATTCATTAGTTATGTAATCTTCCCCATTTTTAGGGAGATGTATTTTCCAAATCATTCTTTTGCTCTCTCATATAGTCACCAATAAAAAATGAACTAGTATAATATTTTCTAAATTGAAAACTAAATCAATCAAATACATTTAATTAATAATTTTTATATAAATAAGTTCTAGACATTTTTATTTTTATTTTTATCATCAACCATCACATTTTCACATCTTGTCTCTATAGACAATTTTCTTCTAAAATATTTGTTACGAGAGCCACACAATCATATTTATCCCTCACATTTTTATGTAATCAAAATAAATAACCAATACAAAAGTTAAAACAAAATATTTGTCCATCTTTTCAATACAAGTAGAATATTTGGATGAAAATCATGATTAGAGACAAAATATGTTAATAAATTGAAGGTTAAAAATGACAATGCGATGATAAAAAAGTTGATAACATAAACGCAAAAGTGAGCAAATATCATAAATCTTTCTTATAATTAAAATGTGGTGCAGATATAAAAAATTGTTGTGTGAATATAATCACTCAATATTTTATTGTGACGACGTGTAATTAAAAATAAGTTTGAAAAAAAATATTTTGAAATAATGGTAAATAAATCGGGCTAAGTTGGGAATATTTGGCGCCACGCGTATATTATGAGAATCGGGTTAAACCAAGTCCCGTCGACTCAAGAACCATAAAAATTGACAGTTCGGTTCTATGGTTTAAAAAGTAATAGGATAGTAGACCAAAACCATTTAATTCAAATTTTAAGAATTTTTTTTATTTTTTTTATTTTTTTTTGACTTGGATTGAATTGGACTGAACTAAACTTGCAAGTGTGGAAGAAAAATAAAAATAATCAAATCTTTTTTTTATAGTAATATGTGGTTTTTTCCGTTAATAAACATTTCATAACTTATTGCTGGCTTAATTTAAAGATATAAATTCTTTCATTTAGCCCCTGTTTGTTTGCCATTTTAAACTTCATTTCTAGAATTTTTTTGACCGTTGATGGGCCAAGCCGGGGCCCACCTTAGAGATGAAAAGTCAAAAAAAGGGCTGAAAAGGGGTTTTAACGGACAAAATTTTCATTTTCTACTCCAATAATGCACAACAAACCCTCAATTTTACATTCCATCATTTTCACCCTTTTGTTCACACCCTAAAACAATTGAGATGGGAAGAAAATGAATTTACAAAATCTAATTTACGAGTTTATTGTGTATATGAAGAAAAAGGACCAAAGAGCAAGGGAGAGAGAAAAATAGAACGTATATGGACTAGGTATAACATTAAGTCAGATGGAGTCGGATTCATATATTTTTATAAGAGCATAACAAACTTTTAATATTTTACCATGTTTACTAATTATCGACCTCTTTAGGTCTACATTTTTCTTGGACATGACACAATTTGAACAAACTCAATATCGTTTTAGACTTGTCCATGTTACTAAATATCTATGGGGAAAGGCAAAACAGAGCTATAAATAAAGCGAAAACACAAACAAAATGAAACAAGATTCGAAGTATAAAAGCATAGAATTTAATAAATATAAGCTCCAATATTTCTACAGTTTGATTCAGAACTAATAAAATAAAAGATTGTGTTGATAACTGAGTATTACAAGTGCTGCCATCTTGATTCTAGATTGATATTATGGTCTGCAACCACCATGAGTTGAAGTCCATGTTCCTCCACATGCATAGCAGAATTCAACGCCACATCTGTGGCATCCAGAAAAGAAATGTAAACAACTCGACCAAGTAGTGAACCGAAAATGGTGAAAAAGGGTTCTGTAACTTATTCTTGGGACATAGTTTATGCTGTATCGGCCGGGTCCTGGTTGCACTAATCACATTCATGGCCTACAGTACATGACTAAGACCTATAAGAGGGGAAGGTTTTGGGCTCAACCCATTTAAATATAAGAATTTGAATCCCTGATGGAAAGCGTCAATATGGACAATAAGTTTTTTGACGACTTTTCCCTCAAACTTTGAGTCCCACATTCACCATTTTGATCATGTGGGGATCTACATTCACAGATTTAAACGGGTTGCAGACCCAGAACTTCACGTTTGAAGTAGATCCAAAACCACACTAATTGAAGTCTTGGGAGCCCAGCCCTAATTTTCACAACTTGGAAAAACCTACATCTGTCATCAACCTGATTGTTGTACAACAGGATATACATAGGAGAATATGTTTCAAGATTTTAATTACCAATGCACCAGAATTGATCACCATGGAAAAACAGTTCTTAATGAAGATTTACCACAACTGTGTGGAGACATGTTTTCCGTAATCAGTCGCCTGACTCTGGTCTCTACGACCCCTCCATAAGGAGGCGCCAAGTCTCCCATTAGGTCATGATGCATTGTTATCGTATACTACACAATCTCTTGTATGTCTAAAGCTTGTAGCACATTTTGTTATGAAATTATGACATCTAGACTATAAAAACACGTGCAATCTTAAACCAATCTTAGATGAAGTACTAACCTGCAACTGATATGCAAGCAGCCCTCAGTTTTTTCAACGATGAATTTACAGTTAGGACATCTCTGCCATTCTTTCTGCTTAGCAAGTTCATACACCATCAAATCTTCCGTCCCTCTTTCATTATCATTCAACATCTGAAACTCTTCACATTCAACTCCAGAATGCCATGACACTTTGCACTGAGCACAGAACAATCTCCGGCAATAAGGACACTCTGACTCCCTTATAATCTTATCGCTATCGTTGACCAACATAGCTAAACAATCTTTATATGGACAGTAAAATTTCTGCGAAGGAGGAATTAGTGATTCACACAGGATATCAGCCCACATTGTAACCAGGGCCGGTTCTGTGCTTTACAGGGCCCGAGGCGAATTCCCCAAATTGGGCCCCCACCCCAAGATCAACGTAAATGCAAAATTCAACAGTGCATTATGTAACGTATAGCTAATTTAACACTGAAGAGTAGAACAATTAAAGTATTCAATACAGAGACATAACGTGCGCCTGTGCAATTGATCCTACACGCTATAATTTAATATCATACAAGCCGACCAGACCACAATTATACAAGCCGACAAGGCTTCAAACATTTTCAAGACAATTACAAAATATCTCAATCATCTCACAATTAAAGTATTCAATATAGAGACATAACGTGCACCTGTGCAATTGATCATACACGCTATAATTTAATATCATACACGCCGACCAGGCCACAATTATACTTCAATTAAAAGACAATTTCAATATCAAGTTAGAGCAAGCCATTACTTACTTGAAAAGTAGAAAATCGACGAAAATTGAGGAATCACGCCCTATTCCAGCGTTGCATCGCAGTTATCATAAGCCTGAAATTAAATCATTCACAATCAAGCTATCTATAGACTATAGGTAAAGTCATACTTCAATTAAAAGACAAGTTGCCCAATTCAAAAGAGCATAGTAAATCCCCATTAAGATTCTTACCCGTCACCAGAATGGCAGAACTCCAACAAAAGAAATGTAAGATGAAACTAGACTTTCTTTAGCTTAATAACCTGCACATTCAAACAACAAATACTACAGATATTAAACACCAAAGAAGGCAACTTTAAACTATTAATCCATTATTAGTATGCAGTATTAAATGAGTAAGATTTCAGCCTCTATTTTCTTCTTCATAGTGTTCAGGCTATCTAATCCTGCCTTGCTATTGATGTTTTATCTATAACTATAAGTAGGATTAACTTCCCATGGAACTCCCACAAAACAAAAATAATAAGTTAAACCTTTTCCTTGTTGCCACTCCATCGATCTAGTTCTACTTTAAACTCCCAGACAAACGGCAAGAAATCCAGTACATTAACGTTATTAACAATGGTGTCAATGTTGTCTTGTCCCCTAACTCCTAAGAGATTATGCAGACAAGATCCAATAGAAAAGCTGAGAGTCTGAGTCGTCAATATTATGGTAATCTAATCACTAGTCAGGCCCGGACATTGCCATAAAAGCTTCAAACGTTGATTAATTAATCATTATAATTGAAATATAGGAAATATAATCTAGAAATCGCCCTAAACGGCCCACTGGTGACTGGCCCAGAATGACTTCTTTCAATTGAACTAAGAAGCCTTTTACATAGATAATAGATTCCTATTCAGGCCCTGCCGTCTTGAAACAACTCGAATTAATCATATATTCTTAACCATTAAGGAAGAAATCTTGGTGGGAAATACCTGACTTCCGAGTATAATGCCCTAACTTTCGAGCTTCACTCTAGCTTCTCGCACTGTCGGTTGTCGCCACTCGCCAGGGCCTTGACAGAAGTTAGGGAAAGCTTCGCCCCTTGGATTCTTGGAGAGTTGAAGTGTTGAACTTGGATGATTTGTTGAGACTTGTCACTTGAGAGACCGGCCGGAGACGAGTTGAGATTTTGAGAGTTAGTTTGAGTCTCTCAGAGGCGGGGAGGATTTGGGGCTTGGGAGGAGACGGTTTATGGACCTTTGTCTAGTTTAGATTTAGGTTTTTTTTTTTTTAAAAAATTGAATTGGGCCAAAATTGACGGGCCTCCTATGTTGGGCACTTGGGCTAGGCCTGAATTTTTAAAAAAAAAATTGGGAAGGGGGCCAAAAAATAGGCCCCCTCCAGTTCTGGGCCCGAGGCGGGGGCCTCATCCGCCTCGGCCCAGAACCGGGCCTGATTGTAACAACATCCTTATGCATGATTTCCCTACAATCATCAATGTCAAGAGTAGCTCTACAGTCCAATCCCAGGCACTTTACAACCGCGGTACGTTCTTGGATTGTTATCTCTACATGTTTGCAAATGCAGTCTGCACAAAACTGATGATTGCAGCTCGGAACTGTGAACATCTCATCACTATCTTTACTTCCGATACATATATCACAGAATGGTCTTGATGATTCTCCAGCAACTTCCTTGGAAACTTGTTCTGAGATCGGATCATTCCTGGGATTCTGAGAACAGATAAACGATGCCTTGACTGATTCTTGGGACTGCAACTCATCGGCATACACGGAATCTGAAACAGAAAGGATCTCATTATCTTCTCCTGCTTCGTTGAATAGCGAAGAGAAGTAAAAATCATCACAAGAAAGATCAAATGATTCAATCTGATTACTATCTTTAGCTTCATTTAATAGGAAAGATAAGCAAAAATCATCAAACAGTGGTTCATAATCATCACAAGAAAGATCAAATGATTCAATCTGATTACCATCTTTAGTTCATTTAATAGGAAAGATAAGCAAAAATCATCAAACAGTGGTTCATAAACATCACAAGAAAGATCAAATGATTCAATCTGATTACCATCTTCAGCTTCATTGAACAGGAAAGATAAGCAAAAATCATCAAACAGTGGTTCATAAACATCACAAGAAAGATCAAATGATTCAATCTGATTACCATCTTCAGCTTCATTGAACAGGAAAGATAAGCAAAAATCATCAAACAGTGGTTCATAATCATCACAAGAAAGATCAAATGATTCAATCTGATTACCATCTTCAGCTTCATTGAATAGGAAAGATAAGCAAAAATCATCAACCAATGGTTCATTTGATTCTTTTGCCATTCTGCACAATCCTTACAATTGGGGATTATGATAGTATTAAGGGATTCCTTTATTTTTGGCTTTCCTATCCATTTTTTTTTTAATATGGTAAATCGATTGAAAACTGTACTACTCTTAACTCAGAAGGACTCTTCACCTATTGGAACTTTTACTGTTCAAGCTTTTTGACTTCATCTACTTTAATAAAGAAAAAAGAAGACTTCATTATGTACGGATAACTAATTAGTATATTCATCTATAATATATTAACTAATAATATTTTTGGGATGATTTTAATCCTAATATAATTCGATTATTTTAATAATACCTTACTTTTTATTTTTCAATATGTAATAAATATTACAATTAATTAACATTCATATTAATCTAAACTCAATAAATATTAATTTGATGAATCTTGTTCTACACGAATCTTGAGTTATTATAAATGAATTTATTTCTATTTATGTATCTAGAAAATTTAATGAGCGTTTAAATTCATAAATTAGCAATTAATTATTATGTAATAAATGTAGTATAAGAATGTTGCTCATTTGTAGTAGTATTTCACATCACAAAAAATTTAAATTATAGAAGTTGAGTTTTGAGAATTTTTTTCCTTAAATTTCTATCCTAATTTTTTTTTATTCATTTGAAATTTATCAAATCCTCCCAACAAATTTGTGTCAAATATTACTTTTACAGTACTTATAAAGTATTTTAGAATAACGTGTAACGCACGCTTAACTCTGACTAATTATAATAAAATGGCATAGAATAAAGAAAAAGAATAATCTTATTCGTAACGAGTGACTACCATGCACTACGTGACATCATGTGTGCTAGGATTTTAATAATTATTTAAAAAATGAAACAATCAAATGAATTTCATATTAATAAAGAAACCATCACAAGTAAGATGCCACATTACAAATAGCATCACCTGAAGAAAAACAAAAAAGCCACTTGTACAGTACTTAGAGGGCTGTAAATTTTACAGTCCTTTCTAATTAGTGTGAAATTAATTCATTAATTAATTAATTAATTGGCCACACACTAATTAAAGAGGGGGTGTAAAATTTACAGTCATCTAAGTGCTGTAAGTCCAGCACTGTTGGAAGAAAAATATACAAAATGTCTCAGTTTTCCAAGGAATTATACTTTTCTCAATTTGGAGATTACTAAGAAAGTCAATGGTTCTTTTCTGTCAAAATTTTGCTTCTTTTCTTCTTCTAGTAGAGTTATAGCCATTGCTTGAGCCTTATTTTGAGAGAAAAATATATTCTTTAATAGTAATTTTTGAAGAATGTGTAATTAAAAGATAAGAAAAAATCTTTTGATTTACGTATAAAATTATTTTATTGAAGAATATGCGGTTGAAAAGAAATTTTGAAAAAATGAATTTTTGATTAAACGGGGCTCAAACAAGGGCATAATCTCAATTTACACGCACGAATTTGTTCACTAAATTGGTTTGCAGAATTAGATTTGTAGTTCAGAATATCCTTTCATAATTCCTTATTTAAGTTGTGATTGCCTACAAATAAATGAGTTGATTTCCATTGGGCTGTACAAAACACTCGAATCGAATCGGACTGGACCGAACCGAACCGAACCGAATCGATTCGAGTGGTTCTTCATAAATTAAATACTCGAACGAATATTTGAATCGAGTACCAATGGGTTTTGTTCGATTCTCGTTTCTAGACAAAGAACTGAAAAATAACAAAGGTCTATTATGTCCCCCCTCCCCAAAAATAAATAAATAAAATAAAGGGTGTAGGGATAAGAATCTGTAGTTCGAGCTTTAGTCTATATTGAACAAAAAGAGATTTCGTGAGAATGATAGCAAGCTGATCTTTCGCACGAACATGCTCGAAAGCTAGAATATTGTTAAGAGAACGCTTAAATATTGGACCTACATTGATTACAATTCCAAATTAAATGTCAATTTGAGCAATTAATGCTAGATTGACTACAATAAGGGGTATTGCAAATGCTTTGTCCAAGCCAATCCAACTTTGTTGGTTTTTTCATCATTACCTCCCAAATTGTTGTTTAGATATCTGTCAACCAAATGGAGTTGCTGCTGAATTTTATTTATCTTTTTGTTCCATCCTTGTCTATTTAGAGTATGTCAGTTTTAGTGAACCTCGTGAAATCTCGTCCATCATCACAAAGTCATCCGATGACTGCAGAAAGCATTCAAATGTAACATATTCTGTTTTAAAACAATATTGCACAACAAGTTACATTTGATTCTAAAGCGACATGCTAAAGTTTTAGTGAACCTCGTGAAATCTCGACCATCATTACAAAGTCATCCGATGACTGCAAAAAGCATTTTAATGTAACATATTCTGTTTTAAAACAACATTGCACAAGTTACATTTGATTCTAAAGCGTGTTCACATCAAAACTCAAATAGATAGGTTACATATGCTAAGAAAACCAACGATTTTCCTAAATATTTAGGAGGTTAGGAAAATCAATGATTTTTCTATTTAATTGCAACATATTTAATTCAATTATATTAGTTATTAAATAAATTGGATTAATTAAATATTGGACCGGGTTAAGTTTAAGAGATAGACCAAGCTCGCTTTGACTAACTAGCCGAGCTTTAGCTCGTGGCTCGGGGTTTTTTTTTTTAAATTATAAGATACGCCTTTTTTTTTAAAAAAAAAAAAACGATTTTGGGCGAGCCCATGAGTCAGCTTGTGGGCTCGGGCTTTTTTTTTTGACGAGCCGACTGCTCGATTGCCACCCCTATATGAAAGGCAACAAATTGAACATAAATAATTTAAAACTCTTTATTTCACAACTTTTTATTCTATATATTCATTTTCAACCACTTTATTCACACGAAAACTTTGATTTTGTCAAATAATGAATATCGAACGGGAGTTAAGGTACGTGGCGTAATTTTCGCAAGTGGGATATTGAACCACATCAACTACGGCCCAACTGAACTGACCCAACTCACATAATAATCGTAAAACCTCACTAATAATAATAAAACCATAAACCTCGCTGAAGAAACCGGCAGAGGGATATTACGAGGAAGGAAAAAACTGCCCTAGAAATGGCCAAATCCTGCAAGGGACTTGCTATGGAACTCGTCAAATGCCTCAGTGAATCCGATTGTGTTAAGGTGTGTGTATTATTATTTTTTTTTTTTTTCAAATTGCTGAAATTTTTGTATGAAGAATTCTAAAATTGTGTGGCTAAATGAATAGATTTGACCAAAATTTGAAACTCATTGAGCTCGAATCATTGTGTATGTTATAGTTGGGCGTTGATTTTTGTGTGTTCAGAAGTTAGGGTATGTGAATCGGTGGTCTTGGTTCTTACTCCTGATCAATGAAACTTGAAATAATTTGAGGGGAAATGTATTAATGTAGGTGGAGAACCGGCCCTATAGAGAATGTGCCAAGGAGCAGAGCCCGAAAATTTCAAGCGAGTGTGTGGGACTAAGAGAAACATATTTCAATTGCAAGAGAGGCCAGGTATGCCTTCTTTCTTTATGCAGGATCTCTCTCTTTTGCATGTTAAGGGAAGAATTATGTAATATGTAACTTCCTATCTGCAAAATGTCATGGCATAGCTGATTTTGTTAATTGATTTCAATGTGTTTTCTCGAGATACTGATATTTGACCTTCTGCTTGTGCCGAGCATTTTATACTTGTAAGTTTGAATGCAACTTGATTATTTTTAATTGTTGAAAAGAGAGTGTTTTCTTAGATGAGCTGTATAACTTTTTTTCTTTAATAATATGAGTCAACAGTATTTTTGTCCGAAACATTATGACAAGTCTTTTAGTAGACATTGAATTAAGCACAAATCAACAGTGAACTTTATTTGTTTGGCACGAGCCCTGAATAACTGGATTTGTATTTGCATTTGTATTTTCAAGGATGGTGATGGTTTTGGTTCTGGCTCTTATATATCACGATAGTTTGACTTTTGAGAGCCTCGTTTCTTACTCGAGGTTGCATCCTGAAAAATAATTTGCACAGTTTGAATGGCCTCTTGCATTGTTGTTTGTCTTAGAAATCTTAATGAAAACTAAAATTGGTGCATATCGCTGGTGAAAAAAATGTATTTAGAGATGACAATTTTTTCTTAACCATACCTGAATTGACTCCCCAAAAAAACTTTGACCAGGGATTGGGGTGGGTCCTGTGATTGACAATCAACTAAGTTGGGATGGCAATTCCCATACCCAGCTGGTATTAAGATACATGTAATATCACTAGAATACCATTCCCTGAACCCTAGTTCTTACCACGTTCCATTTTCCATCCAATTCTTGTATTCTTTTTCTTTCGCCCTCAATTATGCGAATCTCCATTCTGATGGCTTTTCTCCCTAATTCTGCTACTGACTTGTGCCATTTGTATTATTACGATATCCATCTCTAGGCCATTCTTTCATTATTATCTCCTGTTTGTTAGCATTGCCTCCTCTCTTGTTTGAAATGGAAAATAACCGGAAAGGTCTACAGAAGTGTATAGGAATTGCTGTTTGGGTGGGTGTGTGTTCCACTTTCTCAGAACTACCTCTTATTTATGCTAAACTTCAATTTTCACAAGTCAGAAGAAGGACCTTCTTTTTGGTGTTGACATATGATTAACGGGGATGTCTAAAAGGAGTATCCCACGGCATTTAAAATGTTCAACATTAGTGTTGTGTTTCGTATGGCAAAAGTTTGTTAGGTGTTTAAAAGTTTTGAACCAAATACAGATTTATTATTTTGATTATTCAACATTAGTTGGTGTTAAATGTGGCAATAGTGTGGGTGGTGTTTAAAATTTTTGGACCAATTAAGATGCATCAGCATCGCTAGAATCTTTGCTTTAAAAGCTTGTAAATTCAAGAATTTGACAGTAATGTTCCCAATTGGTTTTAAAATTGTGAGAGTTTTTGTTTCCATTTGCAACCTCTGACCGTAATTTCATATCTCCAACTTCTAAAAGAAGGCCAAGTGCACAACACTACTTGCTTTGTAAGTTTCTTGGTCCCTTTTGACAAATCATAATATTCCTTCTGAAAGAAATTGATATTTGTGCGTCTAATCACCCTTTAAGTGTACAAACTGTAGAAGCAACGGAAGACGATGTGTCCATAATCATTAAATTATAATACATTAAGCAAAATTTTCAATTTTTTCTTCATTCGTACTATGTTAAGTTATCATGAATGCTGGTTTCTGGGTCCTAAATCAATATCATATAATGAGGTGAACACTGTTACAGATCCACACTTTCAGAGCATTATTTGTCAGAATTTCTATTTCAGAAAACTTATTGTATTACAGAAAATTACTCTGTCAATATCGTACTATTCTTCTGCCTTTAAGTTGATTGTTAATTACATATTAAATATGTATATCATTCGTTGCATTGATGGTTATACTTCTAGCGAATTTAGGTTCTGATTCGTTTGTAACTTTGTTTAAAAAAAGCTAATTAATCTGTAGAAGTTTGAGTGGCATAGTCAATTTTTCGTTTCCAACGTAAATTAACACAATTTTTTTTTTTCTTTCCTGGATCCCAATCATTAGCATAAGATACGACCTAAATGATGAAGTGAACACTATAACTGGTCTGCATTTTCTGTTATGCCGATCATTTACCACGCATGGTGCTGTAAAGTAAGGAAACTGCATTTATTTCTTAGTTCACGTTTGAAGGTTCATCTATGAGATGGCTTCACGTAAAAATGTAAAAACAAGAAAATTGCCATTCTTTCTTTGTGCAACTTTTGATTCGAAAGATCTGACCAAGTTGTATGTTTCTTTTTATGAAGATTCTCGTAAACTAAATTACTTCTTTCATGGTGATTTCTGTCTTGACCTGGATCTTAAGTTATTAATGCTAAGTTTACTTGTGCTCCTACTTTAACCGTGTAAATTTCCCCCCTTTCTTCCAGGTTGACATGCGAGCTCGAATTCGTGGAAACAAAGGTTACTAGTTGTTGGTGGATCATTGGCGATAAAATACAGAACATTCATGAGATTTGACATCCAAAACCCGGCCCCAACCTGTTTTTCGTCCCGGGGAGGAGGGGCATATAGAGTAAAGACCTTGAAATTACACTGGCCAAGCTTGATGTAATATGCCTGTATAATGAAATGTAAAGAGATTCAAAGTTTCTAGTTCATTATTGGCAAGGTATATTATTTTTTGAGAATAAAAAAGACCAATCTAGGCCAAAAGATACCAGCATATTTGGTATATTGGACTTGATACTCAACTCTTATTCTTCCACATACTTAACGTACAAGTAACATATTTTACTTGGTTTTAGGCATGTTTTTGTGTGAGTGTAGCCTTTGCTACAACATTTGTTAAAACTTTTATAATATTTGAAGCGTGGATTATCTGATTGTAATGTGAATCTCTACAATTTATTATTACTTTTTATTTTGAAACTGAAATAAGAACTTCTATTACTTGAGATATCGGGCAACAACTGAGCTCAAATAATAAGGCATAAAATCAGTCCACGGATTAAATAATAATTTAGAAAAAAAAAAAAAAAAAACAACAGAGGCAAAGGTATGGGCAGTTATATATCTCTTGTGGGGAATAAAGTTGCATCCGTCACTACCAATTTTCACCAAAAAGTGATGTAATATCACTTGAAAGAGGAGCGATGATGAATGTTCTGATTCCACTTGGAGCGTTTATATCAATAGTAAACAATCAGATTTAGTTTCAGCAATATAAAGACCCAAACTTCCGCACCTGATAGGGAGAGTAGGTATAGTGACATTGTCTTCGGCACCTGATAGGGAGAGTAGGTATAGTGACATTGTCATCGGCTTAATGCAGATGGCAGAACCCTAGGTTTTCGAATGATAGTTTTAGGACTCTTAAAACATCGTTTAAAAGACTATAAATCTAAATGTTCTCTTGAAGAACATCACCGAGAATTTTCTTTAAATATGCAGTAAAACTTCGATAAATTCTTCGATCCCGACTTGGACCAGTATACTAAATTAATAATGGGCAACTTACAAAAATACACTTAAAATTAGAGGTTTTTATAAAAATTATTTTTAAAAATAAAAAATTGTGTAAAATTAAGTGTGACACAGTGTTACTTTTTGATAAAAAAAAAAAAAAAAAAAAAGTCACACTAAAGGTGTGTTTAAGCCACATTATTTTGGAAGAATGTATTCTGAAATAGTAGATTGATGAAGAATGTGTGGATGAAAATGAAGGAAAAATTATTGATGTGATGAAAAATATTATTTTATTGAAGAATGTGTGATTGAAAATGAGTAAAAGAATGAAAATAAAAAATTTCATGTGTACCAAACAGGGACTAACTTTAAAAAGTGACGGCGTGTCACTTTTTTATTAAATAAAAGGGACGACAATAATTCAAAAAAGTGGCAAATTTAAAAAAGTGACACAAATTTGAAATAAGTGACAGAAAGTAAAAATAGTTACAAATATTAAAAAATAGCAAAATTAAAAAAAGGAACAAACTCAAAAAAGTGATAAATATTAAAAAGGTGACAAAATAAATTAAAAAAAAAGTGACAAACACTCAAAACGTGACAATAATTCAAAAAAGTAACAAATAATAATAAAAATGACATAAAATCAAAAAGTACAAACACTAAAAAGTTATAAACACTAAAAAAAGTGACAAAAAGTTACAGTGCCACTTTTTTATTAAAAAGTGTTAAAACATTCTATGTACTTGAGTGAATTGTCAAGTATTAATCAGACTACAATAGCTCCAATTGAACATAGACTACCCACTAAATACTAAACGTCATTTTTAAAAGTTGAGTGTGACATACAATGTCACTTTTATTAAAAATTGATTCTTGTCATTTAAAAGTGACATAAATTTTTTAAAAAGTGACAAACAATAAAAAATATGATAGAAATTCAAAATAATAAAAAAAAGTGACAAACACTTAAAAAGTGTCAGAAATTAAAAGAAAAATGACAAATACTAAAAAAGGTACATAATTTTTTTTTAAAAATGACAAATTTAATTTGAAAAGTGATAAAACATGTTACTTTTCGTTCACATTGTCGATTAACAAAAAATTGACAAAAAGAACGGGTAAGATGTGCCAATGAATTCAAAATATACAAGAAACAAACAATGTGACGTGGATATTATGAATATTGCACAAATTATAATATTCAGATCTTATATATACAAGTTTAACTCCTTTTATTTTTTCTCTGTGCAATGCTTTTCATCACATTTCTCTCCTTAGATATTGTGTTGAAAAATCATATGACTTCCACTTGAGGGATCGGAGAACAAAGCAACAAATCAAAATCAGAAAAATGAAGATTACCAATGAAAGCAACGAACCAAACACCAAACCGGGAAATTGACTTGAAAACGAACGCCGATGGGTTGGACATGATATATCTATACTCAAACTATATTTGACCCCTCTTGGATTGAAATAATGCTTGTAGAGATTAAGACAAATTATTTGCAGAATTTAACACTCAAGCAATAAGTGTAATCCTCCAAAACTCAAGAACACTAAAGAAAAATTTTGGATATAAAGAAGAAAGTATAAATTTCTATGTTTTGAAATGATTTCTTTTCTCAAAATGTGGCTATAGCTTTTTGTGTGTTTTCAATAATGTTTTATTGATCACAAACTACCTATATATAGCCTAGTTACAATGTCATACAAAGTGGTGCCAAAAAACTCTCCAAAAGCCACCAAAAGTTGAACCAAACGGTCAAATAATGACCATTTTTTTCTTCTATGCGGTCGTATAGGATGAGCCTATGCGACCGCATAGTTGATTTCATATCAGGGTCATCAGTCCTAGTATAGACCTATGTGGCTCCAAATTTCATTTTTACTCTACATCATTCATTATCCGAATTTTATTAATTTTGAACAACATTTTAACAATTCCCCACTTGTACAAAATTTAATAAAATCACATATTCAAATCATACTTAAGGATTATATATCTTTTGATTTGAATTTAACCATAGTGTAATTCAAACAAGGTAAAGTCGGAATTAAAGGTAGCATGGAAGCTTTGAACCAATGATTCCATATGATAATACCGACAAGAACACACACAGAAGTATCACGTGTCCTCAAGTTCCTCAATCTTGATTAGCGTTATTATGGCATTGCTCCCATATTTTTCAACAAACTTGAAAGAGAAAAACTTTAACTCTCTATTGAGGCGGCACCATCTCGAAGTTTATCTAGGTGAAGTTCTTCCAATATCTTCGTTACTTTTTAGAGATATTTGTATTTAGTACTGAACTTCATTAAGAACTTAAAGCTCAACCCTCACTTCAATAACAACGAGCATTATTTGATTAGAATAGGGTTATTGCAGATTACATAATACTGAAACTATCCATATATCAAATGACTTGTTGTTACCCTTTGAACCCGTGGATTACTTTTTAAGTAATGACAAGTAGGGTTGTTATCATTGATGGACTTTTAATTCAAGAGTTTTAACCCTATTCTACTCAAAGTAGATGTCATTAAATCTCTATTTAGAGGTTTAATTAATGGATCCGCTAAGTTCTCTATTGACTTTATATAATTTAAGGAAATTATTTTATTCTTGATTAATTTCCTTATGTAGTCATGTCTTAGACTCAGATGTCTAGATTTTCCTTTATATACTTTATTATATGTTTTTGCTAATGTGGCTTGACTATCACACATGATAGATATCGAAGATGTATTATTCGGTCCCAAAGGTATCTCATAACGTAGATCCTTAAACCACTCAACTTTTTTCCCGATTTCTGATAATGCTACAAATTCAGATTCCATAGCTGACTGTGTTATACATGTTTGTTTCTTTGATTTCCAAGAAACAGCACCACCTCCAAGAGTAAACACCCAATCAAAAGTGGATTTACTTTCACTCGTGCTAGATATCCAATTAGCATCTGTAAATCCGTTCAATGCAGCTAGGAATTTAGTATATTGCAGACCTAAGTTCTTTTTTTTCTCTCTAAGTATCCAAGAACTATCTCAGTGGTCTTCCAATGATCATTGCTCGGATTATTAGTAAACCTACTAAGTTTACTAATTGCAAATGCTATATCCGGTCTTGTGCATTGAACAACATACATAAGACTCCCGATAATACTTGCATACTCTAGTTGAGCAATTTCTCTTTCATCATTTCTTATTAGCTTTGAACTTGGATCAAGAGGGGTACTACATTCTTTTATGTTCAAGTGTTTGAACTTATCTATCACACTCTCGATATAGTGTGATTGATTTAAGTGATAACCCCCACTAGTTTTAGTAACCTTGATACCCAAAATGGTATCCACTTGTCCAAACTCATTCATCTTGAATGTAGAAGATAGAAGCCTCTTCGTTTCTTTTATTCCATCAATATGATTACTCATAATCAACATGTCATCAACATATAAACAAATAAATATCACATAATCAGTACATAATTTAGAATATAAATATTTATCTACACTATTATGTTTAAAACCAAATAATATAATAGTTAAGTCAAATTTCTCATACCATTTTTTATGTGCTTGTTTCAATCTGTATAATGATTTAACTAATTTACACACCTTACGTTCATTTCCAAGTAGAACAAACCCTTCAAGTTGTTCCATATAAACCTCCTAATCGAGATCACAGTTCAAGAATCCCATTTTGACATCTATTTGATGAACATGCAAGTCATATATCGAAACAAATGTGAATAATATCCTAATAGACAGGGGCGGAGCCAGGAATTCATCATACGGGGAGCTAAAATCTTTAAAATGTAATGTACGAATAAAATTTATATATAACAAGGAAAATTGTAACACAATATTACCTATTACAGTTGTACCCGACGATATTTTATAGCATAAAATTCATCTATAATAGAATCTAGATCTAAATTCATACTAAATTCTCGTTCAATGTTTAGTGTTAAACAATCAGCCAGAAAACCATCATCCATTTTGTTACGAATTTCCGTCTTCACATGTTTCATTGCTGAAAATGCTCGCTCCACAGTCGCTGTTGAAACTGGTAGTGTAAGTACTAAACAAATCAACTTAGTCAAAATGACGTAACTCTCCGACCTTCTACTTGCAACCAATTCTCGACATAAATCAGAAAGTGTAGGCACTTGAAATCGAGGATCAAAAATCATATCGTGCTGATAATGTTGCAACTCAATTTTCAAACAATAAATATCTTGCTGCGTAAAATCTTCAAGATAAAACTTCCCTGCAAGCTTACAAATATTATCCATGTTAAATGATTCAAAAGAATTTTTTGGATCCAAAGCCGTTCTGAGATAAATGAGTTCTAATGATGTCTCATTAAATCTTATATCTACCTCCATCATCAAAAAATCTATGGCTGTATTGAAGATATCAAAGTGGTAATGATGTTCAATAGTAGGATACTCACGACCACGAGAACGACCAACCATGTACGAACCATCAAAGTCAGGTATATGTATATCATTTTTTCCGCAAAAATGGTTCACCTCTTGAAGAAATTATTCATAGCCATCTTCTCTCAACGCTTGAAGGATATCTTTTGTAGTATGGACAAATCTCATAGCATTTAAGATGTCTTGAGTTTTCTTTTGAAGGGCTCGACAAAGTACATATGTAATTGTTAATATTCTACGCATTAAATGCAAGATAAATAAAAATTCAAATGTTGTCATGTTTTTGTATACACCACTAAATTCGGACCGAGATCTTACATTTGGAGAATAATCACTAAGATACTTAAGCACCTTACAAGTTACAGTATACATATCAATCAAACTCTTCACAAAGATATAATGAGAAGACCAACGAGTACCTCCGGCTCGTTGCAAATTACCAATCGGATTAGCCCAACTTCCTGACTCTCATTCTCCAATTTCCAACAAATGCTCAATTTCTTTTCTTTGAGCACTTTTCAACTCATTAATATGTCTAGGAGATGATGTAATCATATTAATAACATGATCCAAATGAGAAAAAAAGTCATTAATATCTGAGACATCCCTAGCTGCAGAAACCAATGTGAGTTGTAAACGGTGGGCAAAACAATGGACATAGTATGAATATGGATAACCTCTAAGAAATAATGCATGTAGTCAATTCCAAGTACCACGCATATTATTAGCACCGTCATACCTTTGACCTCTCATGTTTTGCACTTGAAGGTTGAAACGGACAAGAACATCATAAATTTGATTCTTAAGAGTTAATGAAATAGTGTCACTAACACTTTTGATTGCAAAAAACTGTTCTGTCAATATTCCATTACTAGTCACATATCTCAAGACAATGGCCATTTGTTCTCGTGAAGATTCATCACGTGCTTCGTCAACTAGAATACAAAACTTTGCATCCCCAATTTCGTCACGAATTCTTTGTCGAACTTTATTGGCCATAATGTTTAAAACCTCTTTTTGAATGTCTGGAGATGTGTATGTAACATTTTTGGGAGCATTACCCAACACAACTTTTCCTACTTCTGTATTCATTTTTTCAAATGCATCCACCATTTCATTATTATTGAAAGTGAGTTCTAGATTATTAATAATAATTTATTAAACAATGAGATTTATAATTTATTCATAATTCCAGATTTTGGATATTAATTAAACTTTAAACATTCATTATTATTTATTAAACATTAATGTGAGCATTTGAGCATTTCATAATTCATTATTTATTATCTAAGCATTTCATTATTATTGAAAGTGAGTTCTAGATTATTAATAATAATTTATTAAACAATGAGATTTATAATTTATTCATAATTTCAGATTTTAGATATTAATTACACTTTAAACATTCACTATTATTTATAAAGCCTAATCTAAAATTATGAATAAATTATCAATACATTATACATCATGGTCCATGGATTCATCTATATCATAATATCAATATTAGATATTCAGACTAAACTATATTCCAGATTTAGAAATTACTAATTAGAATGCCTTACCTTGGTAGCCGGTCGCGACTGGCTGTTCAGCGAAGGCAGCCGACAGCAGAGGAGGAGCTGGAGCAGCCGAGCAGGTTGTTGGTCCGCTGGTCGCCGACGCCAGTCACGCCAGGTCGATAGGCCTGTTTCGGGCATGCGGCAGCCGGTTGGTTGGTGTTGACTGTTGAGAGAGTGATAGAGTTTGCACTTTGCAAGTTTGGTGGTGTCGTGGTGAGTGAGAAAAGGGTTGGAATGTTGGATGAAATTGGGTTTTCAAATGGGGGGGGGGGAATTGGGCTATTGGTTTGGACTGTGGCTATTGGGTTGGACAGTGGGCTAATTGGGCTTCAACGATTTGATTTTTTCTTTTTTTAACCAGAGGCTGAGTTTGGGCAAGGGTGGGCTACAACCCACCCCTATCTCCGCCCATGCTAATAGATGTTATTCTAGCTACCAGTACATTAGTATCAAATTAAATACGTTCATTTCTTTTGTCGATAACCTTTAGCTACTAGTCTAACCTTAAAGGTATTAAGATAACCATCAACATTATACTTTATCCTAAACATCCATTTACATCCAATAGGTTTGGATCCGGGTAGTAAATCGACAAGTTTCCAAGAATTGTTAAACATTATTAAATTCATTTCATCATTAACCGCATCTTTTCTAAAAATGCTATCTCGAGAATTCATGACTTCTTTATAAGTTTTAGGATCGGTTTTCGCTTGTAGAACAAAAGGAATTGCTCTTACAACATTCTTTTCACTTAGAAGATGTTTCACTAGATTCATCAACATATTTAGAAGATGTTTCATCTTGTGTTCCACTAGAGGTGGGAATTTCTTTATTAATTTCCCTTAATTCATTATCTGAAAATAGTGAATTCTTGAAGAACTCTACATTGCTGGATTTAATAAATTACATTGGACTCCAAATCCAACAATCGATATGATTTGCTATTGCTAGCATATCCAACAAATGCACATTTGATACCTCTTGGACCTAACTTGGCTCTCTTAGGGTTCATTCTTACAATATGCAAGACACCCTCACACTTTGAAATATCCAATGTTCGGTTTCCTTCATTTCCACAATTCGTAAGGAGAAACCTTAGTAAATTTAGAAGGAATCCTATTTAATATCACATATGCACTCAACAATGTTTCACCCCATAAGTTAAATGACAATTTAGCATAAATCAACATGACATCTATCATTTCAACTAAAGTTCTATTTTTTCTTTCAACCAAACCATTTTGTTCGGGTGTCCTAAGTGCAGAACATTGATGAGCTATGCTTTGTTGTTCACAAAATGAGTTAAAATCACTAAAAAAGTACTCACCTCATCTCTCACTTCTTAGAGTCTCTTTTTTCTTACTAAGGTGATTTTCTACTTCATTTTTATATACTTTATCAAATAAACATACGTATATCTATAGTGATCATCAATAAAAGTAATGAAATACATATTACCACTTCTAGTTAACATACCATTTAATTCATACATATCAGTATGAATTAATTCTAAAATACTACAAGTCCTATTAACACTTAGATAAGGCTTCTTAATCAATTTAGATTCTATACATGTTTTACATTTATACGCACCATTTTTATTATATGATATTATGTCACATTTCAACATTCTTTTTATAGTACTTTTACCTATGTGATCTAATCTAGCATGCCATAATGAAAATAAGTCAACAAAATCAACTTTATTGAAAGATTTGTCAACAGTACAAAGTTTGACCATTCCTTCACTAGAATAGCATTTTCCAACAAATTTCCCATTTAGGGAAAGTACAAATTTACCAGATTCATAAACACATTTATGCTCGATTTTCCTAAAAGATTTTCACTAACTAAGTTCTTATTCATATCAGGAACATGTAGTAAATTTGTCAAGGTAATAATTTTGTCGGAAGTGAAGATGATATCCACATTTCTTTTTCCAAATACCTTGGATCGAGCCTCGTTACCCATCTAAATCTCTTTTTATCCATAAACTTCATAATAAGTCTTGAATAAAGACTTATCATATAAAACATGTACAGTTGCACACGTATCATACCACAAATCGGGAACCTTTCCCTTGATAACATTGATTTCACTTATGGTAGCCACAATATTATCTTCTTTGATGAAGTTTACTTTTTCTTTGGATTTTTTTTATCTTTCGATATCGACATTTTTTTGCATAATGTCCAGATTTTCCACACACGAAACAACCACATGTGATCTTCTTCTTGAAATTGTTGAAGTTCCTTCAAGGCTTTCTCTTATTAGATTTAGTAGAAGACTCCATCTTCTCCACAACATTAGTTTTAGATGTGTCTTCATAAGAATTATCATTCTTATCTTGCCCTCGAATCTTCCTTAATTTGAAGATGTTTTTGCAATTGTTTCAAAGTATAGTCTTCGGAACTATACATTATTTTATTTCGATATTCTTTCCAAATTCTGAGAAGTTTATAATAATTGCTCCAACTTGAAAAGTTTTCGGTATCTCAATCTTGACCATAGCAATTATTAGAGGAATAAAAAAGTTTTCATTATTCCTATTATCTAAAATGTTTATTGTTGAAACTGACAATTCTAATGTTACAGGATTAATTAAAAATATATTTTCTAAGCAGGAATATCGAGTTCGGAAATATCAGAAATAAAATATGCGGCAGCATTTGCCAAAGATGAAGCTGATGATATAAAAATTGGAATGGAGGCATTAGCTGAAACCTTAAGTTATAATGTCAAATTATTACTTGAGATCAGTGCGTCACATACCAAAGTTACCAATGAGTTAAAAGACTGAATTGATGTTCTTGAAACACAATTAGAGTCTACAAATATTAAAAATACATGGATTGATGCCTTAACACAATCTCAAAATACCAAACAGGGAATACAAATAGGTAAACATTATTTGTATCCCATTAAAGGCAAATATATTCCTTCCCTAAATAAGGTTTATCATAATTATCATTTAGTTCAAATTTATTACTGTATTTGTTTCCTCTTGGTGGTTGTCTATTTCTTATTTTTTCATAATATTGTCTATATGGTTTAATGTATATAGGTGCATAACTTTCATCAGGGTCTAATATTTCTTGTTTATTAGAGGATTATGCTTTATTTGGTCATTCTCCAGTATTCATTAGGACTTGATATTCATCTAAATTTTCTAAACTTAATTGATCAAAATTTTCTATAAGTAAATCTAATTCTTCATTCATCTTTGTCTTCTATATTATTCTGATTTTCTTTAATCTCTAATTTTCCTATTACTTTTTCTTTAGATTTTTCCATTTTTTCCTCTTCTTCTATTATTTTTGGTAAAATATTTTTCCTAAATTCATCACCCATACTACTTGCTTCTATTCTTATATTTTCTTGTTCAGTATGTTTTTTTCTTATTCAGGACATTTCTTTTTCTATAAGTTTTTTATCTATTTTTTCTTTTTCTTTATTATTTTCTTTTAATTTTCTTACTTCAATTTTTAGAATATTAATATCATGTCTTACTTCTTTTATTTCATTATTTATGTTTTGAACATCATCTATTAATATTTTTATTAGTGTTTTTAATTCTTCTATATACTCACCAATTGACATTTATCTTTTCTTTGATTGACAAAAATAATATGTTCTACATTCAGTATCTTTACAATCTTTTATTACCTTATCACATTTTTGTTTTACATAATTATTATCTGTTAATTCTTTCATTTTTTTCGTAATAGTTTGCTCTTATTTTATATCTTTCTTGTTTTAATTTTAATATTTATTTTTGTTGTGATTCTGTTATTTTTCCAAGTTTTAAAAATTCATCTTGTATTTGTAGATTTATTTCTCTTATTCTTGCTAATTTTTTATCTAATTTTTTTTTATTTCCATTAACAGTTTTTACAAATCATTTGATTCATATTTTTCTTTATAGTATAAATTGATTTCTTCTTTCTCAAAAGTTTCTATTATTTTCTCATATATATATATATATATATATATATATATATATATATATTATTGATTCTACAATTAGTTTATGTAATATTTGTACTTTAATTTTCATAGGTAATTCTCTAATTACTCTTAATGTTACTATTTTTAGCTTATTGGGTATATGTTCTAAAAATATATAACTTCCTTTTTCTGTTTCTAATTTATAATAATTATCTATTTTTATAATTCTATTACTCATAATTTTTGCAATATAACATAATTTCTTCTTTTTCAAGTTCCATAATAGTTTTTTCATATATATATTCATCTTTTAATGTTCCTATTATAAGGTTATCTATAATTTGTTCTTTTATCTCTCGAGGTAATTCTTTGATTATCATTAACGTTATTGTTTTTAGTTTCTTAGGAATATGTTCTAAAAATTTATTACTTCCTTTACTTTCTTCTATTTTGTAATACCAATCTATTTTTGTAATTGTAATGTACATGATCTCTATGGTTCTGATACCATTAAAGGGGGTGCTACTTAGAATGAACAAAAATCAAATAATTCTTAAAATCTAAAATCTAATTAATCTTTAAATAGTCGTGTATTCTATGTATTCTTTTAATTATTCTTCTTTTAATAGTTTAACTATTTCTGTATGTCCTTCACTCCATCTTTTAGAATTTGTTTTTCTAAGTAAAACTTGCATTTTATATCTCTTTTTTGAAAGATTTTCAATAAATCATTCTGCATAGTTTAAACATCCTAAAAATTTTTGTATTTGTTCTTTTGATTCTAATTTATTTGAAAAAATTTCTATCTTTTTTGATATATGAGTTTGCAATTTTATTCATTTTTTATCTATTGATAATTCAAGAAAATCAATTTCTTGTTTTTCTATTATAACTTTCTTTTTTTAAAGAACAATTCCTTCTTTTTTACATTCATTTATGAATTGTATCAAATTGTTTCTACGTTCTTCTTTAGTATTAGAACATATTAATATATCATCAACATATACTATTAAAAACTCATCAAACTTTCTAAATATATTATCCATTTTTCTTTGATATATTTGTGGTGCATTTTTTAAACCAAAAGACATTACTAACCATTCATATTTACCTTGAAGTGTACTAAATGCAGTATATTGTATACTATATTCTTCCATTTTAACTTGCCAAAAGCCTGATTTACAATCAAACTTGGAATAATATTGTTTTCCTTTTGCAAGGTTTATTAGGACTTCTTTATTTGGTAAAAAGTATCCATCAAATTTAGTATATTTGTTTAATTCTTTATAATTGATTACCATTCTGGCATTTCCTCTAACCTGCTCAGAATGTTTCATAACCATAAAATGCTGCACTACTATGGGGTCCATTACTTGATCTAATAAGTCTTTGTTCTAGTAATTCTTTTATTTGAGTTTTAAATTATTGTGTATCTTGTATAGTATACATCATTGGTCTAACTCTAATTATAACATTCTCTGTTAGTTCTATTTTAGATTTAGGATGGTATGGTTTCCAAAATAATAATGGATTTTCTCCATATGTCTTTTCTAATTGTTCTATAATTTTTTCTGTACTTATTTCTATTTCTGTCTTCAATACTTTTTTGTATAGGATTTTTGTATTTATATCTTTATTTATAATTGGTTTTTTCTCCCATTTATCACCACGTTGAGCTGGCTGAACTCTATAAGGTCTAAATTCCATTGGAATTTTTAATAAGTGTGCACATGGTGTCTGTAACATTACCATATAATTATTTTGTTTATAATATTGAAATTGTTGAATAAAGTCATTTCCTAATAGTAACTAAGTCAACGGGCTAGTTTGAATAATCTCCTTATGTTGGGAAATATATGAAAATAGTCTAAACAAAGAGGCTATTTATTCATTTTGGCCTTTGACCATTCAAAGGTAGCAAATTACCAAAAATACCCCTAAATATAGAATTTACAACCAAAGTAATCATAATATAAAGAAAATAACAATTTAGTCCTAAAAGATTTATTTTAATCTCAAAGTGATAATATTTTCTTAAAACTAACTTAACTATGACTAATAATTATAAAATGAAAAGACCTAGATCTAAAAGAGATCCATATAAAATTAAAACAATTGTAAAAAATAAAAAAGAAATTGAATTTGAAAATGAAACTGATAAAATAGGATATCAAGAACAATTATATGCTGCTCAAGAAATATTAAAATGCTTTAAAGAAAATTTCATAGAAAATTTTGCTAGAGGAATTGTAAGATCTATAATCGTAAAAGATATACAGGATATAATAGATAAATTAGAGAAAAGGAAAAAGAATATCTCAAAATATAATATACATTTTGAATCAAATATAGATATAATAACAGATCTTGATAATATGAATTCTCAAACATTATTAGATTTTGAAGATTTAATTAAAAACCTATAGATGAGAAGCCTTCAAATTGTTGACAAACACTTGCAGTTCATGAATTTGGGAAAAAAAATGTGAATATTCTCTAGAAACTTGAAATCAAAATACCTCGAGATTAAAAATTTCTTAGTGCCATCTTCTTCAACTTTGTACTTACTCTCCAAAGCGTTCTAGGTTTCTTTTGCCAATAAAGTATTGGTGTAAAGATCATATAACCGGTCTGATAATGCATTCAGAATGTGACTGCAGCATATGAGTTCATCTTCTTGCTGCTTTTGTCTTTCGGCCCTCATAGCATCGGTTTCTCCATTTGTAGGTTCCGATAATAGCGTCATTTTGGATCAAGTATGTAAAAGATCTTTAATGTTGTTGGTTCGTGCCATCGAAACGATCCAACCGAATAAGGTTTTGATTCATCCACTTGATTGTTGTCATTGTGCTTTCGTTCTCCATCGAAGAAATATAGTTTGAGATTGTTGAAAAATCTGATGACTTCCAGTTGAGGGATTGGAGAACAAAGTAAAAAATCAAAAATATTAAAATGAAGATCACCAATGAAAGCAACGAACAAAACACCAAACTGGGAAATGGATTTGAAAACGAATGCCGATGGCTTGAACACGATATCACTGTCCTCAAACTATATTTTCCCCCTTTTGGATTGAAATAATGCTGGTAGGGATTAAGACAAATGGTTTGCGGGATTTAAACAAGCATTGTAAAGTATTAACACTCAAACAATAAGTGTAATCCTCCAAAACTCAAGAACACTAAAGAAAAATTTTGGAAATGAAGAAGGAAGTATAATTTTTTATGTTTTGGAATGATTTTTTTCTCAAAATGTGGCTATAGTTTTTTTGTATATTTTCAATAATGTTTTATTGATCACAAACTACCTATATATAGCTTTGAAACAATGTCATACGAAGTAGTGTCAAAAAAACTCTCAAAAAGCCACCAAAATTTGAACCAAACGGTCAAATAACGGCCATTTTTTCTTATATGCAGTCGCATAAGCTAACCCTATGTGACCACATAGTTAATTTCATACCGGGGTTATTGGTCTCGGTATAGGCCTATGCGAACGCATAGCTTGAACTATGCGGCTACAAATTTCATTTTCACTTTACATCATTCTACATCCGAATTTTATTAATTTTGAAACATTTCAACATAGTGGACTCCCTCACTTCTCTTTCATCAATCGACAAGTTCCTTTTTTTTTATTTCACAGCAACATGGAAAGAGAAAAATGAAATGGCATTTTCGTTCAACTGCCCTAATTAGCCCTGTTTTTTACTCAACTTGGGTCGAGTTGGGGAAAATGAACTCAACCGTATTGAAAGATCTCGACTAGAGTTGGATATTTTGATAAATTGAACAATTAGAATCTACATTGAGTGATTTTTTAACTTGATTAAATTGGAAGAAAGAAATTAACAGAACTCAAACTGAACGATCTCGATTGAAGTTGGTAGGGTGAAAAGAAACCAACTTGATTTGAATCTGGTAATTCATTGCGACAAAAAATATCAACTCAACTCAACTCAACTCCAATCGAGCTCTAGTGTCTGGCTGCACGAGGAGATGATTTAATTCCCAGTTTTCTGAATTTTATTATCTAGGGTGCAGAGATAAAATATAGATTATTCCTGTTATGATTTGAACCAAGTAGTAATTCTTAATTCCAATTTTAATTTCTAGTTTAATCAAGCAAGGCTAAGATTCTAATTCAAGAGAGGTAATCATTCCCATAGGTGGTCAATCAAACAACCTTCCATGAACAACCAACATTCAATACGAAGGAATAAAAAATACATTCAAAGAAATACAAGAATTAGGAGACGACAAACACGTAGTTTAAACATAAATTCAATGAAAAACCCACACACCACATAGTATTAAACAGTCCAAGCAAAAATTCCAAGAAAAACCCACATACGCACACACGCGCACACACACATATCTTCAATTCCAATTGCCCATTTTCAAGAAAGATACAAGAAATCGAGTTTGGTGAGTTTTCGAATGAGAAGGTGGGGATCTTCATAATCATTCCGGTGTTTATTTCTGGGCACATATATGAGATTCCAATTGCCCATTTTCAAGAAAAGATAAAGGAGAAGGGGAGAGGAATCACCCTGCCAAATGTGCAGTATGGTAGGTGTAGTCGTGTAGAGTCTAATGTAAAAAAGAGAAATGAGGAAAGAGGATTGAGGTAAGAGAGATGATTGAAGCAGTGAATCATATATTATTAGAGGTTTAGGTGATAGAGAGGGGGTTTTGAGCGTATTTATTGCTAAAGCAAGGTTTTTAATTACTTTAAGGGGTATTTTTCTAATTTGTTATTTTTGGAGGGTAATAGATCTAATTACCCCATTAATAACCCCATTAAATGTATAAGATTTTTTTATTATTTTATTTTATTTTATTTTTTTTTTGAGATCCTTCCAGGACCAACGAATATATAATAATAAATACTTAAATTCATAAAAGTTCATACTAATACAAATTAATAAACTCAATTTGACAATATTTTCTTCAATTTGTTTTTTTTTTTTTTTTTTTTTCAAAATATGCATCTAAAATATTTTGTTTTTTTTCTTTGTATGCAAACAAAATTCAACTCCATTCTTAAATTTTTGCAATGCACATATTAAATTTTACAATTTTTTTTTTTATTTTGCACAAATTAATTATTTAAGGTTATGACCGCTTGAGATGCCTCTTTTGAAGAAACAGTTAGTAAATCACAATTATTATCTGGATAATGATTAAAATTGATGTGTATTGAATGCTCCTTGAATAATATCTTCATTAGTATGAGATTTCATTATCATGTCATTTTCACTAAAATGGTTTAAAAGATGCTCGACATCTATCACGTTTCTATAGCGTAGACCAAAAATACTTTTACGCAATTCATTGATTCATTCATCTTCACTAATTTTTGGTTCAACGTTAATATTTTCATTTGACTGATTTTTGCAATTTTTTTAACTCATTTCAAATAAAACGACATAGTAGAAAAAATGTATGAAATTTGAAATGATTGAAAGTCTAAGTTAAAACTAATTATTGTAGAAATTTTATTCCACGTCTACTTGAAATAACTTGAACGATTAATATTCCAAAATATTAAATTTTGAAGCAATGTACATTAATGTTTCCGTTTTAATGTATGTGTGTGTGCACCTTTTTTATATGCTTATATGTATTATATGAATTTATAATACAAGTTGTAAAAGTATAAAATGCTCTACAAATTAATAAATATTCATTTATCAATAAATTAATAACCCTTCTGAAAAATAATTTTTCTCTGTCCCAACATTTTATTTTATAAGATTTTATTGTAATATGCTCTTTATTTTAAAGAGTTAATTTTTAAAATTAAATTCCAAAAGACTTTTTAAATAACATTTTTAGTCTAGAGTGTGTTCAAAATATTTCAATTTCAATGGAGGCAAAATAATATAATAATTTGAGAAAAAGCTAATGAAAATAAAAGATAGAAAAAAATAAATAAGTATTTTTTAGGAGTAGTGTTAAATATAAAGAACCCATTAGAGATGCTAAAATTAAATAAATATTTTAAAAAAATTACTCTCTAAATTGTAGAATATGTTCTTTACAAATAGAATCTCTTGAAGATGTCCTAATACTTAAAAATAAGTTCCAATGGTCTCTCTATTTTGACTTTTAAAATAGAGAGTGAGTTTGTCTTTTCAAATTTAGAGAGTCAAACATATTCTTAATTCTTAATTTACAATCATTTATCTAATAAGTCATAGATTTCAATATCGTACTTCTTAAATTATTCAAGTCATATTTAATTTGATTGATCATTAACATATACAAAATCTTGTTAAATAAAATATAAGAAGAAATCAACAAAAGTTAGAATTTAACCAATTCAAGTAGAGCTTTGCTACGTTACAAGAGCCACAATGGCCCTGGTAAATGAGAGTAATCCATTCAAGTATGCAATTTAAAATGTGCAGGCTCATTCACAACACACACACACACAGTACTCAATGAGATGTTATTCATTTTCTCAGTTTTCACTCATTCAGTCCTCCAATTTTATAATTTCATACGTCATATATCCATTTTATGCATATCTTTTATATATCCATTTCCATATCTCTCTTTTTTTTCATAGGTCTGCTATAAAAAACGACGTATTGAAGTTTGAATAATTTGATTTGTCTTTCTATTTTGATGAATTTTATTTTATCTTAGAATTTGATTCCAGGCAAAAGCGCTGTAAGATGTAAAACTACGCAAAAAATATGTGAAAACAACATATGATAATATACGAATTGAGGAATATTTTCTATATGTAATTTCGAACATCTAGCAGAACACGAGCAACCTTTCCAAATATTGTTTAATTCATGAGCAATGAAAAGCTAAAGTGATGAATTGAAATACCAAAAGCACAAATACACAAAAGTTGAGTAGGGAAAAGCTAAAATGATGAATTGAAATACCAAAAGTGCAAATACTCAATTGTAAGATATCCAAAGTACAAATACTAAAAAATTGTAACAAACCTTGCGATGAAATTTTGAGAGTGTTAGATGTCAATTGGATAAGAAAAGATGTCAAAGAAATGAAATAATAGTCAAAATATTAACAAACATCAATTTTCAGTTGAAAGACTTAACTCTCTAAATTTTCAACCTCAAATTGAGACCCTTTTTGGCATGGTAAACATTCAAATTGGAAAATGATACATGTAGAAGAATTATAGCCTTTTGAGTTAACTTTTCAACATATTTTGAATCACCTCAATTGAATATCGGAAGAGAAAGTTATGACAAAAATGCTGAAATATGCCCCATCAGAGAGACCAAGGCACATGCCTTAACCAAAAAGACAATTCAATGCAATTTTATTTATTTATTTTTTGATATCTTTTAAATACCAAAACTCCATAAAAACATAGGGAACCTCCGTTGGACCTAATTATACACATATTATACATATTTTTTTATGGCGAAGAACAAGTCTATACTTCAAATCAAGGCGAATCATATAAGGAACTAAAGATTCATAGTCCGATTTTAAGATTCAAGATAAGAACGTGGATCTTTCCTCTTTCTACTTTCTTAATTCCGCATGATTTTTTCTAATTTTTCTTGTGAATGTTAGGCTAAATTCTTCATTAGTATTGAATGTATGATGAACCTCATTAGTTTTTAACTTCAATTCATAACTCGTTAATTTTAATAATTTTTTGGGTTTTTGATTATTTATTGCTTAGCTATCAATTGGATAACTCGTTGCCTATTTGTAGTGTGTTGGGAGGATCACAGTGGGTAGAACATTGCATATTTAACACACGGACAATAAGTATTAGGAATAATAATTATAACGTATACAATCTTGTGGAATCTATCATGTGAATTAGTGCATGTTTTTCATATGAATTCAGATTAGATATATGACAGGGCCATGTTAAACATATGTTTAATATATTTTGAAAAAGAATATTGAATAAAGCCGGATTATCGATTGTCATTAACATTAGAAAACAATATTACTTTTTATAGGTCGAGAATTGGAAATAGCACTAATAAGGAGATTCAGAAATTCAATACATTCATCACATATTTAATAAAACAACTTTATTGCTTTTGCAGTTTAAAATTAGTATAAACAAAAATCATCTCTTTTGTATTACAATATTTGTCGAATTTGATAATAACTAGTAAATTATAATTAGATATTATTCCTCGTGTGACGATACTTTTGACTCATTACATTATTACTTGTCAACGATCCCGTACGCTTGCGGAATTTTACCGAAAATCTCACTTAATTTTGAGCTCGAAGTTGCCCAAAATTAAATTAAAACCATTTCCAACATAGGTGGAGGAGAATATAAAGTGATATGGATTGTATGGATCTTGAAAACTACACGAACGGTTTTAATTAAAAAAAAAAATTTAATAAAAAAAAAGTGTCAACTCATTATCGATAAAAGTTAGATAATTTTGAAAGTTGGTTAATGATATCTTCTGTAAATTTTCGCAACACTCCATTCAGACTTATGCCCGTTTGAGTGCGAAAATGAAAATTTTCCATTTTTTCACTTTGTTGTTTGATGGCATGGAAAAAAATTTTCCCCCCTCCCCACACACACGCCTCTTTTCCATGATGTGTGGGAATTCCATTTCCCACCAGGTTTTTTTTTAAAAATAAATTTCATAATCAATTGTAAAAAAAATTTTAAAAAAAATCAATTTAATGGACAATTTTCATATAAAACGAAGTCAAACGAACACTAAACTTCGATAAAAAAATGATGAAAAAATAGTTTTCGAGCAAACTTTTTTTTTTTTTTTGTGTAACAAATTTCATAACCAATTGTAAAAAAAAAATTAACTTTAATGAACAATTTCCATGTAAAATGAAGCCAAATGTGAACAAAAAGATCCAAAATTAAAAAAAAAAAAAAGAGTGGAAAATTATACAAATCAAACACACTTAATTAAAAATTCCCTGGAAAACAAGTTCTATGCAATTATTTTCCCTGAAATTCATTTTCTTTTCACTCATTTTCCACTCTTGCAATCAAATGGACTCTTAACATAAAATATTTGCTCTTGGATTAGATGAATCTTGTGTAACTTAGATGTTTGTGAACTGTAATTACGTTCTATTTTGAAAATATTCATTCTATAAGTTAAAAGAAGTCGTAAGCAAATATTTATTATGAAGCACTCAATAAGATTAGATAATATAATAAACGAGATTTTTTACACCGAACTACTATACCAAATCAAAGATAAGTGTTTATCTTATAACTATTGTAAGTTAATCTTTAATTATTAAGAAACAAAATTATTAATGCCTTTACCAAATATCTTTTGTGTTATAACTTTGATTTTTCTAGTTTTATTTCATTTTAATTATATTTTCTTCATCTCTCCCAACCAAACAAGCCCTTAAATCTTATAAAGGTAATTGCAAACAAGTTCAAAACTTTATTAATTAACCGTGTTTATATTTTAAACCCCTTGAGCATGACTTGAGATTCATAGAATGATTTGAATCAAAGAAAGCAATTTCTCTCTTTCGAATGGATGAAGGCACATAGCACACCTTAAAAAGTAATTTTTTGTTTGCAAGAATGTTTAGAGATATTACTGCTTATTTATAAGGAAAAAAATTACTTATTTCATTAACAATATGATGCTCCCTTTCAATTTGAACATTCCTTTGTTTTAGAAGTTAATTTATTCACTTGTAGATATAAGTACCACTAATTTGTAAACTTCCTGAGCGTTGTATAATCCTTATTTTCACATAGAAGTTTCAATGTACGTCAAACTTGTTCAATTGCAAATGACACTAGTGTGTCCTATGAGAATATATTGAAACAGTGCCGGGGCTAGCGTCTATTAAGAAGGGGTAGCCAGCTTATTTCGTTTCTAGATCCATTAACAAATGTATGTACAAGGACAGGGATGTCGACTCTACAGTCGAGCAAATATGCATAGCAAAGGAATGAGAAGACTAACCTCTATAATATCCAGGGACACTTGCATAGAAGTCATCCTCTAGTTATCTTTTCCTCCTCTGGAAACTGGGCTTCCTCGGCTGGCTTGCTGTTGGACCTTGATCGATAGTATTACCGGGCCCATACGGTATAAGAGGCTTCTTCAAGGATGCACCCATATCAGCACAAACACTGCTTGAGATTGTAGGTGAAACTGTTTTCCTTTTAAGCTGCCTTGGGACTTCCAGCCTTTCAAGAATTCTTGAAGTTTTCTCATCGACTTGTCTTTTGTTGTGCAATGGTGATTCATCCAGCTTTGGCTTGGAGATACAAGTGGGAGAATTCATGTTGACGACATCAGTTATAACAAGTTGTTCCCACTCCTCTGTAATGCATGCACTCGTTTTATCTTCTAAATGTTTAATATCTAATTGCATCGGTTGGACCTCAGCCGAGGAATCTTGTAGGGTCAAATCTGACTCTGAGGTTACTTCTTTTGTTTTAGGAGGTGTTGCCCTAAAATAACAAAACATATCATGGCAATAGCAAAATTTTGTCAAGTAGGTAATGAAAAATCAGATGCTAAAAACCACATTTATTTCATTCACAGATCTGATGAGATGATTACCCAAATTGTAGGCTCTCTTTTACAAGCAAGTTCAGTTTTTGATGGAAGCCTCTCTCGTGCTGGACTGGATTGTACTCACTCACTTCGATCTGGAACAATAGTTAACATTGCATTATCAACCCAGGGTTGCACAGCACAGAAACTCTCTCTTAAAAAATCAACTAAATTTTTGTCTTCGGCCAGTTGGGCACACGTGTTAGCATGCACTCAGATAACCAATCATTCATTTGTTCGAAAGAAGATCAGATCAATTCAGTTGTCTTTATCCAGTTAAGTGCGTGTCTCTCTTTCGTTTGAACACAAAGCAAAATATTCATTAATTGAGATCCACAAACTGCAGGCGATATTGAAAACAGAATACAATCAATCCAGTTCCTATCCTACTCCCTACTGGAATTAGAAAATTGGTGACTTTTGTTTCTTTGATGTTTAACAATTTCAATCCAGAATGTGTGAAATCATTTATGGATCACGAAATTTAACCTTGCCCGTGGATTCACCTCCCGAGAATAAATCTAATTCATATGTTCAATTCCTCCTTAACAGCTTAAATATCACTTCAGAAATAGAAATCTAGATGCCCAAATGAAAAGAAACATACTAACATAACTATGAGAGAAGAAATATTATAATGGAAAAAATCCAACCTTTAGCAAAGAAGCTTGAACTGTGTTTTCAATCTCTTTAGCTAGCGTAGAGCTAAGGAATTGACTCACATCAGGGGTGGGTAAAACTTCCTCTGATCCTGCAAGGCGCTGCAAATTCCAGCATATGTGGAGATATTTATCGGGAAAATACACACACGCACACGCGCACAGTGGACAGTGGACAGGGGCATACGTGTTATTTCTTTTCTTTTGGACTAAATAAAACTCGAGACATTCCTAGGAAGTGGTGATAAAGATGCACATTAAATTTAGTGTAACTGTGTAGGAGATGAAAAAATTACCCTGAGAAGCATCACCCCTTTGTCCGAAGGTAACAGTATGTAGTAGCACTTAAATGAAGTCTCAATTGCAGTTCCAATATTACAATAAGAAGAGCAAACCAACCCCTGATCAAGGGAGTTTAGAACACTGCAGACCAATTGAAAAACTGCCAAGCCACAGAGCAAAAGAGAGGTGAAATCAATGAACTCAAGAAGAAACATTCACATACTAGATTATTGACAATGATGAGATATGTAAAACTGATGCAAAAGCAGAATTAAAATTCTTGAAACAAGAAGAAATTGAAAAATCGAGAATTTATACAAAATTTTGATTTCAACGAATTGGTCCTTGAAAAAGTTCACACGATCTTTGTTTATACAGGCAAAGAAATTCCATAATCCTAATGACTAAAGCAATTAAAATCCTAAATGAAGTAAAAGAAATATCATATTTTAACAAGAAAGAAATCATGTTCTAAATAAGAAACAAAATCCTACTACAACAATAAATAATTCTTATCCTATTTGTAATAGGATTTTCCTACATCATTTTCCCCACTTGAAACAACTCAACCTTGAGTTTGTTGTCGGAGGAGAAAATAAATCGAGGGAAAAATACTCAAAAATTTCTACAAGAACTAATATTCATGAAATGTTCACCTCTTAGTGTGCTCGCTAAACGTCGTTATATTACTTAGTTGCATTGTTTGAAGTCAACATTGCTCCTACCTTAGTCATTTTATTTTCCTTTGGGACACTTGCGTGATATTCCTACATACACAGTGTACGGTTCAATTTCTCACTTGTGAGTCCACTCTGGATAGAGGCCACTATCGCTACTTTCAATTCTACATGATTTTCATCTATTGCTTTAATGTTCACTGATGCCTTCTTCAATACAAAAAAAAACTATCCCAGGAACTTAGATCCATATCATCCATACTTAGATCTATATCATCCATATTTTCCTCGTTTATTCTCAATTTGACAAGTCTCTCCTTCAACTCTTTCGTGATTAGGAGTTCAATCCCATTTTTTTCAAGGGGACACTTTTGAACTTCAACTTGTTTATTATCGAAGTCTGGCTCTTGGGGTCTTCAATTGCAACTTCATGAGAATGATTTTCATCCTCTTTTGGTTGCGACTGCTTGTAGTCCGATGGAAGCTTGCCATTATCTGAGTCTCCATCGTTGTTACTGTGACCCGTCGAAGTTGGTTGTTATCTCCGAGGTTCACACTTGTGCTACTTCAATGACGAGTGCAACTAAGGTTTGTTAAACATATTGAAGAGTTTATTCGAGCCTGATAGTCAGTGCTAGATTTTTTGAATCTCTATTCGTAGTTGACGGCTCGGACTCCACTAATATCGTCCTTAGTCATGAAAATTCCTTGCTTTTACACCAATTTTGGTGTAAAAGCGAAATTAAAATTATTGAAACAAGAAGAAAGCTCGAAAACTATTAGAGAATAGTTTAATTGTAATGAATTGGCCCTTGAAAAAGAGTAAAAAGCCTTTGTTTATAGGTAAATTCATTCCTTAATTCTATTCACTAAAGCAAGAAAAATCCTAAAAGGAGTAAAAGAAAAATCATATTCTAACAAGAAAGAAAGAATAATTCTGTAATAGGATTGTCCTACAAAAATATATGATAGTCCAGAGAACAATGAAGATTAAGAGAAAATTTCACGCACGTTGAGTATTGAGCTCTGACTTGTCATTATCATGTGAATCATTACAAGTTGGAGTAACAACGTAGGTAGCACCCATGATTAAACCTGTCCAAAACATGCAAAATTAGAGTGCTAACTATGAGACTAGAAAAATATATTTAATAGCTCTCACTTGTAGCTCAACGAAATAATTTAGTGAATTAACAAAATGACCATTTGGACTGCTTAGAAAAGGAATTGATATGCAATGCCCTTTCAATGTTTGCATACTCTTCACCAACATAATTATATTTTAAATTGTTCATGCGTCCTTTTTGTACGGAGAACGCCCATTCATTTTGAGTAAAGACACGAGCTTAAAAGAAAATAAGTTCCTTCAACTCCATGAAAAGGATCAGTCACAGTCACAGAAGATAGAGAATGTATTGCCTTCTAATTCTGCTTCTGTCATGGAACCTTTATATGTGGGACGTGTTGCATTACATTGTCATGCAAGAACGATTTTCTTTATGCGTGTCACCAACGCTACTCTATTTAACCCAATTCATACTCTGGACAATTTCCAAATTAAAAATGAATGCATCTTTCTTAAAGATTGCAGAAAAAAGGTCAAATATAAGATACACAAATCAGGACTATATCAAATTTCACAAATCACACTAGTAGCCTACTAGCCTTGAGGACCAAGGATATGGATCCAGCTGATCAACAAGAAAATATGAGAAAAAATTGAAAGGTAGTTTCGAATTCTTTATACTTTGGGGGAATTAACTTCCTTCAGCTTCTAAGTTTTTCAATGAGAAACAAAAATGGGATTTCTTTGGAGATTTACCTTCGCTTAATAATCGTAAGTTAGTTCTTTGAATGACATTGAAGTCAACAGGTGAAGAAATTTGCTGGAGCTTCTGAATGCACTGGAAAGACGGCATATACAGGATTGTTTGTTCTCCAATCTTGACAGAGTTCTCGATTAAATCTAAAGCTCCAAGTTCATCGCTTGTTACTGGACAACAAGACCTCATGATCTTACTCTCATTTGACTGGTCCAGTGGAATGCCATGACACCTGCATGTCTGCATGCACAAAAGCCACATGTGAAGAGCAGCATGTCAGGCAAAGATAAATTCAACTGACTTGTTCACATTGCAAAGAATTTATTATACAAAACTGAGGGAATTATTAAAAGACATACGTGAAGAGGATTATCATTATGATAAGGTTCAACTAGTTTCACAATAACCTCTGAGAATAATATATTTGGTCCTTTACAGCCAAATAGGTCCTGAATTTCTAAACCTAATCAACAGAAAATGGTTTAAAATATAATAAAATCGAAAAATTGCAGTTACTTTACACCTTTTACTAAGTTCTAAAGAATCTATCAGTTAAGGGTCATGACTCTTTCCAATGGATATTAGTTTGAAGGCACTAATCTTATCGAAGGGGCACTAGTATCTCCTGGAGTGCTGTAATACACCTTTCTAGGTTATGCATCCGACAAACACGTTTTGTTGTCTCTTGCCATACTTGTTGCATTGGCCTTCCTCTCTCGTACTCGGTCTAATGATGAGTATTACTGTCTATTGGGAAATTGTCACCATCAATGAGACATAGTTAACTTGAAAAATTGATTCTAGTGGTAATGGACTGATACAAAATTAATTCAACGCATTGATACATGAGAACCTCGCTTCAACCAACACTGGTTGAAACCCATTTTTTAACATTAAATAAAAGGTTTTGAAATAATGTTGCACCCGTTGGTCATTATAATCACGTCTCCTGCAGTTAAGAATATAGTTTTCCTTTTACTTCAGCGTACGATAAGCTTAAGTAACGGAAAATAATTGACTGTGCAAACAATATAGACAGTAAAAGGATCACACTACTAATGCTGCCTATCAGTACTAAAGATCATTTTGGGGAGATAAATATGTAAGATGAAAAACAACTAATTAAAGAAGTTATGCAAATATTCTCCAAGAAAAAATAATTGTACAAAGCCAACAGTTGTGGATGCTATTTATCAACTTGATCTTTGAGCAAAACAGCAGCTTAATGACAATTAACTAACGTGCTCATGCTACGTACTTCAAAATCTTTATGGATAAAAATATGTAGAATTTACCTGGCAAGGAATGAAACCATCGATTATGGGATTGAAAGATGCACATAAGTTGCCGGATATCTGGTTCAGATTGTTCATTAGATCGACCTTGAAGAGAAAACGAGCTTGCAACGATTCTTCTGCGTCTTCTTTTAACTCCTGAATCCATCTTTTTACAAGGCCAAGAAGTGCATGTGAATCTGCAAATTCGATTTCTGTAAATACCCTAAATTAAGAATTTGGTCAGATGTCAAATTGAATAATTTTTCTTTCTTTTTTTTTTCCGGAGAAATGGGATTACTGACACATACTATTTCACCTTCAATCTCTCTAAGAAACAAGACCACTGTGATCTAACTCAACACTAATCCAAATCCAGCTAATCCATGGCTAGCCATATTTAAAACAGCACCTACAAGATCTTGGACGTCGGTCTAAGTTATGATATAAAAGATCGAGTTTCAGGATCTACAGTTCTTCCTCCCCTCTTCTCTTCTTCCCCAAATGTATTCACGAGAGAGGTAAATATATCTTCTTCAAGCAACCCGGAATATATAACAGGTGGATGTCAGAATAGGTAGAACTACAGTATAAAATTTAGCTAAACATGATTTCCTGACCCAATTATCTGTAATAACAAAGAGGAGAAGATTGCATTTCAACAATTCTTGCTCTGATGCTGCCTAGCTATGCAAGTGGAAACAACATGACCATTGCTATTAACTGTAAAATATGATTAATGGCAAATACTATGTATGATCATGCGTGACAAAGAACAGGGGTTTATTATCCATAAAATAGATTTTTTTTAGTCATCCACAATAAATTCATAATATGGTCTCATATGATCAATGAACTTAACCTGGAACAAACACTCGTAGCGAGCAGTTCTCAAGACAACCAATCTGCTTAATAAAGTTGTTGATATTCTCAGGGGAATCACCAAGGTGGCTTGAATTTTGCTCCAAGAAAACAAACTCCACTGAGACAAACTTCTCTGCAGCTTCCTAACAAGAGGTCCACAAAAATATTGATTTCAGGTGACTGGTTCATAAGAGTTCCCACCATTGGATTGAGTTAGGCTAGTTTTCCATGCATCTGCCCTGAGTTCGGATAAAGAATTTGGTCTAGATACCAAATTGAAGATCAAATGGAATTTGTCTCACCGTGAGAGCCTTTATGGTCATAGAATCCAGAGATTTAACGGCACAGGAACTAAGCAGAATAATCTTTTTTGAAATGTCTCTGTCATTTCCTCCCCATGAGTATATAACTTCATCATTCAAAACGTCTGATAGCTTTAGGTCTGCTAACAACAACAACAACAATGTACAAATAATAATTTTCATCGAACTACACACATAGCTTGCGCATTGAATTTATTCACAAGTGCTAAATGGAACTGGTATGCACAAACACACAGAGACATATTACCCTTACAACAGAGAGCTACAGCCTCATCGAATTCAGGGGAAAAGGCATCATTAGGTATATTGTTCACTGCATGGTGAAAATCGCGCAGATTGAAATTCACAGAGGGATTGTATGCAACCTTCAGCTGTCCACAAAAAAAAAATCCTCATCTCTAAAACTTGTAGCACCGTGCAACTCTAACCTCTTGGTTAAAAATATGAGAAGAACAGCTCATTCTCATAATTCGTGATACACTAGAATTACTAGAGCAATTCAATGTTTTGGCATGTCAAGAGCATACTAAATCAAATATTTTTTCACATTTGAACTCAATGTTGAGAAGAATCTAGCAATCACCCTAGCCATAAACAAGGTACAAGCAAAGCAGTAAGAAGCACAAAATTAATATGGAATACTTTAGTGTCTTCAAAACCCTAACTAGCACACAGGGTTTAACTTTTGGCTTAAAATAAAATAAACTAAATTAGATACACAAACACACGGGGACACCGGACACGGAGTTTCCAGTGAAATACAAATGACGGAGGAGAATACCTCATCGGAACACGAAATTCGATTTCTGAAAACATAGCAAAGTCCAATGCGATCGCGGAGGGCCCTCGATGGAATCCTATTGTAGTTATAATTGATCTCGGGAACCGAGATCGAGTAGTAATTCGCGAGCTGCAATAACGACTGGCAGAGTAGAATTTGCGAATAAAAAATACAATTCAATTAGCTGTAAAAACTTGGATTAATAACTAGTTCCTTGATTATTCAAATTAGAGTAATGGAGTTATTTACTAATTACCTGCTTCAGATCTCGAAGGAGAGGAGAAGATAGGCTTCGTAAATCGAGTAGAAAGCAGAGCATCACCATTTTTCAGTTTTTCTGTTCTGTTGGTGAAAATGTGAATGGAGGCTACGGTGCCATGTTCACAAATGAGTTTTGGCGGGCAATTCCTCGCTTTATACCGTTGCTAGAAAAATTAATTGCCCACTCAAACCCAATAGCCTAAAAATTAATTTTGGCTAAGTATATTCACCCCACTAGCCAGACAACCATTAATAGTAATTTTTTTTTTTTTTTTTTGGGAAAAATAAGTTTTGAAGTAGCGATTTTTTTGAAAAATGTATGATTAAAAAGTAGAAATTTTTTTTTGAATTTACGTATAATATTATCGTAAAAATGTTGTTGAAAACGAGAGACGAAAAAGAGTTTTGTTTTAATGGTTTCAAAGAGGGGCTTAATAATTAAACTACATTTTAATTATATGAAAGATTTATAATCTTTATATATTATCACATTTATATCCCAATCTTTTTTCATCATATTCTTATTCTCAAATTAACATAAATTATGGGTGTATTTGAGCCGCGTTATTTTGAAAGAATGTATTCTGGAATAGTACATTGATGGAGAATATGTGCTTGAAAAAGAAGGAAAATTTATTGATGTGATGGAAATTATTATTTTATTGAAGAATGTGGTTGAAAATGAGTAAAATAATAAGAATGAGAATTTTAATATTTACCAAACAGGGGCTATACTTCTCTCCAAAATTTTCTTTAAGATATAGTAAAAATACTCATTTGTCTATTATATTTCTAAATAATAAAAATAATAATGCAAAAATGAGTATTTAACCCTTATTTTAAAATACATTTAACATTATTTTTGAAAGAAACCCATGATTAAGGACAAAAAATTTGAACAATGAAGTGTTAAAAATAAGAATGTGATGAATAAAAAGTTAAGGATATGAGTATAATAATAAAAAAAGATTAATGATATTTGATGTAATTAAAATATGGTGTATTTATATATATATAAAAATGTGGTGGGAATATAACCACCAATTAATTTACGATGTAAAGGCTTTTTTTTTTATATGTAAGGACTATAATACCCATGTCAAGATTTAAAAATTATTAAAATAAATAAATTAAAAGTGAAAAAACATTGATATCTCGTCAATTATAAAAAGAATATGTGGCACTAAACTTGGTTTAAAAAAAAAAACCCCCCCCACTCTTTCATTTCTTTTTCATCCCTTCTATAACTAAATCCTCACTCATTTCTATTAGGGGGTGTGTTTGATATGGTTGATTTTCCATGGAAAATGGAAGTGGGAAAATGGTTTCCATGATTTTTTTTTTCTTTTTTGGGAATTGATACATAATCTATCTACAATTGTAAAAAATATTATCCCTTAAAATGACGATTTTCATGTAAAACAAAGTCAAACGAACACCAATTTTTTTTTTGGCAATATAAACAAATTCTATCCCCAACTGTAAAAAAAATTTATTACTTTAATTGATAATTTTCATGAAAAATAAAGTCAAATGAATTATGTGGAAAATTATACCAATCAAACACAATTAATTACAATTCTCAGTAAAACAATTTCTACTCAATTCAATTCCCCGAAATACATTTTCTTTCCACCTTTGCAATCAAACAGACCCTTATATTTATTCATATTTCTCTTCAAAATCAAAACACGGTACAAGCATCTCATGAACAGTTGCTAAACTCCTACGTTTCAACATTTGTATTAGTAAGAAATATTTTCGCTTTCATGCATTCGTTCGCCCATTTGGCCCCATTTTAACAACACAATGTTCCATAAAATATTATTATTTGTAAATCGAAAACTTTTCGTTTTTTTTTTCAACCATACATTCTCCAAAAAAATGTCATTTCCAAAAATTATAATTTCAAATAATGAGGGCCAAATGGGGCCAAATTTTGTTTATAATTTTTAAATGCTATGTATGCTTATTTTAGAATTTTCGATAACACGAATTATTGGATATATTACAAATTTATTAAGAAGTTTTTTGATGACATTGTTGTGTACTTAGTTTCTACTGTGATTTGTGAATTTTTCTTGCAAACATTTGAAAAGAAAGTGCCATTTTTCAGGGAGATGGCTTAATGCTTGTACTATGAGTATAGGGGCCAACTTATGCCGTACTTGTTTCGATTGGTGAAGTCCTATAGAGTAGTGATTCAACATAGATGTTGTGCTCTTGAAGTGACAAAGGATGGTGTCACGATGGCAAAGAGCATGAGATAAAATATTGGTTGTTTTGTAAATGTATGTTGATTTATCTTAATATAAAGTTCTATGTTCAGTTGCTAGTTAGAGGGCATTGAAATTTATGGAGATGGTCAAGAATTTACTTGTAGAGCAATTTATAATGGATTAATCTATGTGTATAATGTAAAACATAATGTGAGTGAGGTGGGATGCACGATGCTGTAGTATGGACCTCATCTCACTCACATTATGTCAACCCCTATGTGTGTACATATACATAACATGACTCATTTAGCTCTTGTTTGAGTCACATTATTTTTTTCATTTTCATTATTCTATTCATTTTCAACCACATTTTTCAATAAAATAATATTTTTCATCACATCAATAACTTTTCCTTCATTTTCAACTACATATTCCCCATCACATCAAAAATGCATTCTTATCTCATCTGTATTCATGCTTGTCTTATCCAATTATTTTGATTACGTGGTGTTCAGGATGTCTACTTATGGAAGCTTGTTTGAAAAGTTAGATGTTGCAATACTGCCTAAGAAAGAATATAAAGAAACTGTTAAGGGATAAATCTCACGTCAAATAAAGATGAAAATATAGACTAATTTATAAAGATTTGAGTTATCCTTCTTAATATGGTTGACCTCTTAAGATGAAACCTCAAATTTTAACACGATATCAGAGTCCATCAAGTTTCAACAAACAATTCAATCCGATTAAGACTCAAAAAATGAGCACAAGAATTTCAAGATTTGTTATGAACAACCATCTCATATGAACATATACGTTCGCTTACCACGTCGTTTGAAGCATTGAGCTGAGAAACGAAGCAACCTATACATAATAACAAAAAAGACTGTATGATCCATATCTTTCGCTTCCTATCCTCCATTATTGGGCCAAAAAAGAACTCCATATTAATATTCCAAAAATCAAAAAGAAAATTTCGAGAAATAGATCGAGAGGAAGAAATATTAGAAAGAGTACTTCGGTAAGAGAGCCAATGGGTCGACATGTATCGACCAATGATAACTCATGCCTCGTGACGTGAAGGCTTGGGGAACTCTGGAGCGTAGTTATCACTGTGTTAATAATCTACGTAACGTGGACACAGGGACGGACCCACATGGGGTCATGTGGGGTCAGATGACCCCACAAAAAAAAAAATTTGAGTTTTTTTTTTTTTTTTTAACCTAAACATTTTTGAAATCTCATTTTTGACCCCACAAGAAAATTGGTCTCGGTCCGCCCCTGCGTGGACACATGCATGTGAACTGAGATAATTTGTAGTGTCTTTGGTCGTCCTTTTAATGCATTTCTGTGACACTGACATATTATCTCTTTTTAGCAAATGAGAAAACGTCAAGGTGTAATGTATTGATGTATCAAAAATGTGTTGACATAAGAAGATATTATATCCCGAGATGTAAAAATATATTGAAGAGACAATCGAGTTAGAGAACAATAAACTGGGGATAGCAGATGTAGAGTCCATGCGTGCAGCCCAAACTGGCGAGAAGGCGGACAGTTTCAAAACTATCAGACCTCAATGGCTTCACCTCACAAAGAACCAATATCTATTAGCCTTACTGAAGAGGACCATTGAGGGAGATAGTTCAGAGAGTGCTGGCTTTCTTTGCTAATTAAATAGTAAATTTTTCGAGAATGTGTAGTTAAAAAGTAAGAAAAAGTTTTGGATTTACGTGTAAAATATTTTATTTTATGAATATGTAATTGAAAATGAGTACGTAGAAAAAAAAGAATGAGGGACAAACATGGGTTAAATAAATAATTTTCGGAAGTTTTTAGAGGAGAGAGTAGGCAGGGGTTGAGTTGTGTTGGCGTGTCTACTATTTATACTACATATTTCCTTGCTATACTATGGTATTACCAAACTACGATAAGTTGGTTATGTCTCACTGCCTCAAAACGAAGGAGAGGAAATTCCAAAGATATATAAATGCATTTTTTAGTAGAGTTGTATAATGTGGTTACTAATCAACTATATGTGTATATATCTTATTCGTTCGATTTTAAAATTGATTTTACGGTACAGACGGGCATGACCTTCCACTCCATCTCCAATTCTTGCGATGAAGATTCCTATGTTGTTAGGATTAACGGTGCTATTCTAAGTTGCCGGAGAACTTCCAAAAAGCTTTTCCGAAGGCGAAACTCAACATTTTTTCTATTTTTATTTTTTATTTTTAATTGAACTTTGGAAACTCTTAAGGAAAATCCAACCAAACTTTAGATCAACAATTTGGACTAAATTATAAGAAAACTTTGGAATTGCTCATGGTTATTGACTTTTCTTACGTATTTCCACCTAAGAATTAAGTTGTAAAGTGTATTAATTATTATTCTAATTGTTGTCTTCAACTCTTATGCGTCTGAAACAATGTTCCTTATTTTAAGTAAAATACATTCTATAATTTAAAGAATATCTTGAAGAAATTTAAAAAAATAATGAGTTTGGACTTTTTTATAAAGGAAAATCTGAATTTTAAAATTCGAAAATAACTGATCTGAAATAATAAAAAAAAAAACTGAAAATTTTAAAATCTGAAAATAACAAGAAGGAAGATCCTTAATATTATTCCATAATAACATGCAGATCAAATAGCTCAAAAAAAATTCAGAATTTTAAAACCTCAATTTCTTGAGATTCAACAATGGAGTGACTCTGATACCACTTGATAGAGAAACAAAAAGTGATTATTGATTCAAAACATTATCAAATCCTTATTTATCAAACATTTTTTCAAATATAACCATCCATGTTGAAATCAATGAGAATGAAAATAGCGGAAGCATAAACATACCTTGATCCATAAATCTAATATTGACATGGATGGATTAGGATCTTCCAATTGATTGATGATCTTCACTTCAATTTTTTTCTTTGTTGATGGGGATGCAAAGAATCTCAAGAACTCACCAACAATTGGGAACCACGACCCTAATATAATAATAAGATAATGAATAGTCATTATCTTTCATTTGTTTCAAATTGGCCCCTTTATCAATCTAAAACAAACTTATGGTCTCTACACTTTAATTCCATGAAACATAATACTCATTAGTCAAAATTCATCTTTAGTGGATCACTTTAATTGACTATTTTTCTTTAAATAATAGTGACACACATTTTAATATATTACATGTGGCCCCAAATATGTTAGAATTTTTCAACAATCTCCCACTGGATCATACGTGTAACCTTTCAAATGTGCACAACCTTATGAACTCAAAATTTTGTTATTATTATTATTATTATTATTATTATTATTATTATTATTATTATTATGGGTATTACAAACAATTTCGTCCATTAGTTATATTGATATAGGATCAAAGCGATTTTCGTCACATTTAACGTGACTAAATCCATTAATGGTCACGTACACCCATACAACCAAATGACATAGATCAATCATGGAAGTGTAACATGGAAATTATATGTTATGTGATCCAAACATGTCTATTTCCAACGGTCCAACCTTATTTTTTAAGTGAGATCAACCATAAACTTTAATCAGAGTGGAACTGAACTGAATACTTTATTTCTGAAATTAACCGAATATCAATAGACAACATATGTGTCTAAAACATACAACATTCAAATACAAACTCCCACTAAACGGCATATCATCGAAAGATGCAACACCCGTGTGAACATTATGCTCATGAAAGACCTTGGGTGGTAGCCACTTAGTAAATGGATCCATGATTATGGAGTTTGTCCTAATATACTTCATAGAAATCTAACCACTCTGATTTCTTTCCTTACAACTAGGAACTTAATGTCTTTAGACTTTGACATCGTCATGTTCCCGTTGGAATACAAGACTACTATTGTCACAAAATAATTTAAATAGTCTTTCAATTCCGTTCCAAATATGCAGTCCAGTAACAATATTTTGTAGTCAAATTTCATGATCATAATCAGAATATCCAACGATCTCCAATTGGTCTGATTTTCCGAATGTGATCATGTAATCTTTAGTTCTCTATAAATACTGAATAAACTCATGGTTACTTTCCAAATTTTCATCCCAAATTTAATTAAATATCTGTCTAATATTCCAACAATGAATGTTATATCCAGATGTGTATAAACCTGAGTATACATTAAATTCTCAATTGCTGAAGTATAGAGAATTTCACGTATTTCCTTTTCTTTAAATTTATCATTGGGCATTAATTGAGACTAAACTTGTCTCCGTATGAATTAGTTCCAAGACATCCGAAGTCCTATGGCACTTAATCTCCTTATGTTTGTTTGTTTTCCCTCAATACAATTAACATAAACACTTAAGTCTGGAAAAATTAAGGGAATCAAGAATTTCTTCTAACACAAGATTTTTCATTCACTTTTGAGAGAAGTGACCTAATCATTTGTGTTATAACAAAGTAGAATTATCATTAGTTAATTTATGTTTAATATCACACGGATTCACATACAAAATTTCTTTATAAGAGACAACCGTATTAAGCAGATGTAGATTATCATAACCGGATAAAAAACTGATGCCCAGAATATTTAAGGTAAGAAAAAGATCAAACTGACTATTTCAAATTGAGCAAGAGTAACCAATTTTGTCCAATGTAGAAATAGAAACCAAATTTCGTCCAAAAGACGGTATCGCAAATGTCTCTTTCAAATCCAAATAATAACTAGTTTTTTAATGATAACCTAAAGTCCCTATAGCCTCTACCTTAACTGATTTGTCATCACCCCACATAGATGAATCTTTCAACATCAATTGGTTTTGGCATCTCAATGAACCCCGCATAGACACACTTATTTAAATAGTTGTACTTAAATATATTCACCAAGTGTGTCTAGGTATTGACATTAAATTTACCTCAAAAATAAATCAAAGTGAGAAGTGTACTTTTCTTTACACGCTAAGCGTGGTATTTAGTACACTCTCTTTATATATCCCATATTTTCACAAAAGTTACAACTAAATTTATCATTTTCAGACTTTTGCTGTTTATTTTATACCTAATCAGATGCAACTTTATTATTCTTTATTACTTGTCCTTAGAAGTACTTGTCAAGTGAGTAATATTAGTTTTATCTTGCTTTAGCATTTATTCTTCTTGCACACAATATTGAAATGAGCTCATTAAGAATCCACTTTCCCTTTTTGACAGTTGTAACTGCCCTTAATTAATCGAATTGTGCAAGAAGCTATATCAATATCAAATGTAAGAGCAAGTCATCAAACAACTCGAGCTTTAGTCCCTTAAGTTTAGAAGGTATATGAGACATCTCCATGATGTACTCTCTTATGTTCCTCTTGCCTTTATACTTTATAGAAATCAAGCTTTACAAAAGTGTGCTTGTTTTAACCTTATCGTTTTTCGCAAAACGTTTCTCAATTTCGGCAAGAAAATTATTGGCATTAGTTACTTCTTCAGATACTGCGCCTCCAAAGGCTTCTGGAATGCTGTGTTTAATGATATTTTAGACTCAATTTGGAACGCAAGATCTAGATCTTTGCATCCAAGAACAATGAATATGCTCTCTTTCCAATACTTGAAGTTTATTCTATTTAGCACGAGAATGGAGTTAATGTTGACATATATTGCAGGAGTGGATGGATTAACTGAATAGAGAACTTATTTCCAATTAACATGTTCACATTGTAATCCATATTAAGCAATTAATTAATTCAAATAATGGTAAACCTCATCTCAAGATACCCAACACATCATTAATATCAAGTCTTTTGACAGTAATATTAATTGTAATTGGTACTCTTAGTATAGTGATCAAACATTGACAATAACTCATTTCAAATAATAAACACGTTTTTGGATTGATTTATTATCCCATGAAAACTTTATAATTGTCACACGTTTACCACTACAAGTGTGTATGTAATTCGGTCAAATATTAACATTCCTTTGGGCCGACTAATATCCGCATGAACGAGCATACACACGAATTCCTTCTAATATTTTAAGTTAATTAATTTCCACAAGAAATGTTGTTTTGGCAATATATTGCTTCAATCAATTCACTTTCGAATATTATATTCTCAAATGAGTCATTTATACCAAAATTTAAAAAGCGGAATACTTAATTTTATTTACCTTGAAACTTTAAGGGCCTAAAGTTTAATAATTCAAAACTTTATGAGTCAAGATTAATTAATTCAAAACTTTAGGGATCAATAATTAATTATTAAAAACTTTAGGGACCCAAAAATTAATTATTCAAAACTTTAGGGGTTAATAATTAATTATTGAAAAGTTTAGGAGTCAAAAAATTAATCATGCGGAACTTTAGAGGCGAATCTAAACCAATTATAAACATTCGGGGGCTTAATTATAAAATTCAAAACTTAAATGCCCAAAATTAATTAATTTCAGAATTTCAGAGGCCGAATTATTAAACCTATAACTTTATAAGGCCCATTCGGATGAATTTTAACTTTAGGGGGGCTTAATAACCAAAACTTTAAACTTCAGGGGTTGAGTTATTAAAATCCATAACCTTAAGGCCCAACTTGAGTAAACTTAAAACCTTAGGGGTTGAAATTTAAAATTGTAACCATAATCCTTAATTGCATGCAAGGATCTCGAAACTTCAAATTTGCAACTAAAGCCCCAGTCCCCTAAACTTCCATAACTGAAAAACCTTAAGAATTGCCCCTTGATCTTCCTTGTGTTTATCCCTTGGCGGCGCCGACAAGGCCACGTGTGACCGGGAGGGGGGGGAGCGCCGCAACCCCTCGCCCCTCCGACTAGCAACAAACGCTGCTGGAACAGCGCCGCTGTTCCGGCAACAGCAGCGTTGCGTTGCTAGAACAGCAGCGCATGCTGCCGTCGGCACTACCAATAATTTTTTTTTATTAACCGATCTGGAAAATCTGAATTTTTTAAAATCCAAAAATAACAAGAAGGAAGATCCTCAATATTATTCCATAATAACAAGCAGATCAAATAACCCAAAAAAAAAAATCAGAATTTCAAAACCTCAATTTCTCAAGATTCAACAATGGAGTGGCTATGATACCACTTGATAGAAAAACAGAAAAGGATTATTGATTCAAAACATTATCAAATCCTTATTTATCAAACATTTTCTCAAATATAACCATCCATGTTGAAATCAATGAGAATGAAAATAGCGGAAACATAAACATACCTTGATCCATAAATCTAATTATTTGCATGGATGTGTTAGGATCTTTCAATTGATTGCAAAGAATCTCAAGAACTCACCAACAATTGGGGAACATGACCCCAATATAACAATAAGATAATGAATAGTCATTATCTTTCATTTATTTCAAATTGGCCCATTTATCAATCTAAAACAAACTTCCGATCTCTACACTTTAATTCCATGAAACCTAATATCCATTAGTCAAAATTTATCTTTAGTGGATCACTTTATTTGACTATTTTTCTTTAAATAATAGCACCACACATTTTAATATATTATATGTGGCCCCAAATATGTTAGAATTTTCCAACATGTTTGGTCCATAAATTTATGATGAAGTGATGTAAGATGTTTTTAGTTGATTTCAAATGGATCCTCCTCCATGAGATCTAAAGTTTAGGAAGGAAGATAATCAATAAATAAAGATCGGAGTGCCTGGAGCTAAAATAATCTATGTCATGCACATTAAATAGAAGAACTCTATCATTTGTATAGAAAAGATACCACCAGAATTCAAACATATGACACTTGGCTATTTTTGGTTGGATAATGGCAAAAAAGAAGGAAAAACAGACAAACTTTGAATTCCGGTGCAATTTTTCTATACAATCAAAAAAATTGTAAATAGAAACCATCTGCATCTTAGCATGACTATTGTTGTGGGCTGCTTCTCTATTCTAGTGTTGGGCCTCTTCATTTATCATTGGGCTTTGTTGTGTTTGGCCACCGAGTTATCTTTACTTTGATAAAACACGTTTTTGGAAACATGTTTTTGTCTTAAATGAATTGGTTGATTTTGGCCTTACATCTGACATACTCATGACTGTTGGATGATATGTTTTGTGGGTGGATTTTAATAACCCTTCTTCTCGACTCTTCATTGTTAGATTGTACAGTGCATATTGTAGGATTTTCTTCGGTCTCTCTCCCCCTCTCTGAGTATTTAGATCTCTTCATTTTCCTCGTGGTTTTCTGTTTTGATATCTGAAATATCTTACCAGTATTTTCTGATTGTATTTGGTGTACGATTTAGAGACTGTGAGAAGAGAGATTTGTGTGAGAAAGGCGAAAGAAAATTTTAAGTGAAGAATACGTTTTTGTACTGTTCTTTGTGGTTCTTAGTGGATTCGAGCATAATCTACTTTGTAGATACTCAACGGGTGAGTGAGCCTTTGGCTGAACATCCAGCCCTAAGGGGCGAAAACTTTGTATGTTCTTTCATTTTATGCAATTTTACCTTACTGCAAACATATTTGGTATACAAATTTTGATTTTGAAACCAACAACTATAATATTTTCTCATGTAGAGAGTTGTGTGCTATTTCGCACCAAGCGGGGGCTAATGACGACCATAACATGACTAGATCGATAACGTGCAAGATCACTCGATATTTGAGGAATTGTCAATCAAAGAGTCACGCATATTCGGATATTCCATTAGCATGAATCCATCCGCCCCATCAACGACGCACCATCATGTGTGCCTCTTGATGATCGCCATGTATTATCACTAACTGATTGGAAACATTTACACTCCACATATTATTTCTTCATTTCATATACAATTTCCGTTCCCATATATACATATTCTTTCTTGATGTATACTAATTTGATCATTGGTGTATAACTAAGATAACCTCATCCTTTTCAAGTATTGAATCATCATATAGCTGTCGGCATCACACCATCCATAAAACATCAGTATATAAAAAACGTAACATTGAATGAAATTTATTGCATTAGCACATATTTTGGAAGTTTTTATAAACACTTTAAATTATAAAATATTTATAGTCAAAACATGTTTGGTAAGAATTAAAATCAGATTTTTAGTAAATTTTGATAAAAGTTGATGAAATGTGTGGTTTAAATTAATTGTTGACTTTGATTTTAATTAAAATCTGAATTTTTATTTTTTCCAACCATGAATTTAACAGGATTTACAAATATTATTCACTTTTTGATCTTTCATTTTCATTCAATTACACACTTCCCAAACATACCTTTTACTTTTTGACATGCGGATTGGAATAGCATTGTAATTTTAAAATAAAATTAAAAGGATTATGCTACAAGTACATAATCACTTATATAATGCATTACATAATGGACATGTGGCGCGCATCCAACGGCAGTTTACAATTTTTGACTTTTCCACATTTCAGATTCACGGTCAGATTTCTTTCACATGGGCTTATGTAATCCATTATATACAATGATTATGTACATATAGATTTATCCAAATTAAAAAGAAACAGAAGAAAAGCAAAAGCCACCAACTAAAAACCAAAAGCCACCCTTCAAAATTGTTTGGTACGAGTAACAATATCATCGTATCAACAGCTCGTAGTACATCAAACACTTTCTCCACTATGGACAAAACCGTTTACATGACACTTCCATTTCCATTTTCACCTTGACCCGTTTTCCGAATATATACAAAACCCCATCTTCTTGGGGAATCCGACGAAAATCTCGATAGATTTTGTATTTCTGATTCTTGGTGTTTTTTGTTCTAGCTGGCGGATTTTACATCGTCTAATTTTTTGGAGTACAGCTTTACTTGATGGTTCTATTACGTTATTAAATAGATTTTCCTTTGTATATATATGCACTGTGGGTCGATATTTGTGAATTGTGAAAGGAGATGGTACACACACCGTTTACATGGCGCTATGGAGGTCACCAGGTTTCAATTTGTGGCTCTTTCACTGGGTATTTTCTGTTTCCTGATAACTATTTTCTTGCTACGAGGACTAGATAGTGGGTTTGCAACCCTTGTTTTGCCCGGCCACGGCCCACGGGCCGAGTTCTTATTGAGCGATGTTAATTTTATGAAAAGTTACTGATTTCTTTAACAAAGCTTACTTTCTGAAAAGTAACTTTTTAATGCATTCATCCAAGTTTCAAAGATCCTGTGGCCCAATTAACTAGATACGGAAAATTTAAAAGAGTTCTGTTAAGCCCGGTGGCCTGGCCGTGCCAGGCATAGATGTCTAGTTTTTGCAGTTCAGTCCCATGATATGGTACCTTAAACGAATGATTTTCGTGTATTGTTTTTTTTTTTTTTAGTTATAATGTGACAGTAGTGTGTTTCTTGCATTATTGGATACATGATGGTGTTATGAATTATGATATTGGTGCAGTTGGACTGAGAAGATACCAATGATTTTAGTGGAGGGTTCAGCTTCTATTTTCCAGAGAATTATTGATCTTCCGCCTGGTTATCATCAGGTATATAATTATGGCATAGCATTATGAGAATGCCTCTCCTTGGGCGGCTATATATTACATTCAATGACTGAGATGTGAAGTAAAAACATGAATAATCCATCAACAAAAATATATCGAGATAGTAGCATGTAGAGATGCATGCCAAAACTAATTGGCATGGCATTATGTGGAAAGCCTAGCCTAGGCTACTAGCTCGACAGGCTATTTTAAGCAATATGAGATTTCTATGAGTGAATGTGTCTAGAAAGCATTTTTGAAGCCTTCAAACAAAAGTTGCAATTTTGGTACTTGAAATTAAGGTTTTCTTTGTTAATTAAATTGTTTTGCACAAAGTGGTAAATTGGCCTTATAATAACTCAAGCTTTAGATAGCCATTTTTATTGTTGATTCTGATCATGTACCACATTTTCAATTCTTAGTTTTGAAAAATGTGTCTCCCTCTGATTGAATATAGAAGAAATCACCCCTTTATTCTTTGCAATATGTTAATTTGTGGACACTTTTCTGTAATGCAGTACAAATTTTTTGTTGATGGTATGTGGCGAGTGGATGAGCAGCAGATTTGTGCTCAGGATGAGTATGGAACTATCAACAATATAATTTTAGTTAAGGGAGCAGATAATGTGTCTCCAAATTTACCTGGTGAAGCTTTTCGGGCTAGTATAAACTTGGATAATGCTAGAATCATGGAGTTTGTGGTCAGTGCTTAACTTACACTGTATGTCATGCTAATTTAATTTTCATAATTACACCCCCTGCCATGCATGTTAGTTCATCCTGTTATATAGATTCATGCAATTAAATTTACAATCGATTCTGGTTGTGCCAACTAGGGTTCATCTTTAGGCACCCCAGTTAATGAGCCAGTTCTGCAATTATCAGATGGTGAGATGGATGTTTCTCGTAATCTTCTATCAATGCATTTGTCATCTTCTAGAGCATATGATTTGATTCCATATTCAGGCAAGGTCTGAATGCCACTTTTTTTTTTTTTTTTCCTCTTAAACATTTGCATTGATTGTGATCCCAATATGCTTCGTATGGCTATTAAGTTTGTGATAGTTTTTGAAAGAGTAGGTCATTGTATTTGATGTTGAAGTGGCTGTGGAACAAGCCTTCCGTGACATGTTTGACCAGGTAAAAGTTTCTTAGTTGTTGTTTTTGGTTTTTTTTTTTTTTTTTTTTTCCCCAGATGGCTCTACTAGTTTATTGGCATGTTATAGAATTATAAATATTTTACTACTTTGATTGGTCATATAGTTACTGGAAATGTCATATAAACAGGATTAAATGTTTTGCTTATCTGTCCGAAAGTTTAAATGAAAGAAACACACATCTCCCACCAAGTTTGTAAAGATATGGAAAGGTGTGTAATTTGTGGCTAAATATATAGGTCACACATCTTCTGTAGGACACTAATATGAACGTCAATTATGGTCATTTGAAAGACCAAAAGCTGCAGTGCCTTTTCTTTTCATCTGACCATTCATGCATGGGGTAGGAAATGGTAGACAAATATCTGTGTATGATTTCTAGTAACTCAATATTTCTCGTGGAACCTTTTGTCGTATGCCATGGCATAATCAGGATAAGGAAGACCGAGCATATATTAAGGTGTACTCAAAGCTCTCGAAGATTCAATTTGATTTTATGCTTGGGATATCTACTATGGAAGCCATATACTTTCTAATTCTTAGAAGATTGATGGAAAAGTATAAGCCCCGGTCTGGGAGCGATTCTCACTCCCAAGAGAATCGATTTTTTTACCGTTTGAAAATTGCCACATTGTACCTTCAAGAAATCTAAAAGGAACTTTGCCCATTTTGCCCTCACTTTTCCGTGAAGTTTGCTGCATGTTTATAACACATATTTGATCATTCAATATGGCAATAATGAATGCATACCAACCATGGGCCCCACCTGAGAAATGGAGGGTACAAGAGTAATTTTGGTTTGACAGAAGATTAGCCCAATTCTGTGACTTTTTTACCGTTGGACGCTTTAACAGTTTAAATTTTGATTTTAAGTGAATTTAAATCGTTCCCAGACACCCCCTAAATAGAAGAAAGAAGATATGCATTTGGTAGTTATTTGTTTAGAAAAATCATGACAGGTTGCTCAGGAAAGTGATGGGATTGGTGCTAAAAAGAAAAAAAAAAAGAATTTCTATTTAGGCATATGAATATATTAGAATATGCCCCTGTTTGACTCCCTTTTTTTCTCATTCTTATTTTTCTCTTTCTTCCTTTCAACTACACATTCTCCAAATAAAATAATATTACACACAAATCAAAAACTTTTCATCACTTTTCCACCACACATTCTCCCATCAATCACTATTTCAAAAATTCTATTCTCATTAAAATGAGATTCAAACACAAGCTATGTATGATGGAGCAATTATGAGCTTAATGTGTAGTAGTAGCAGTTGCAGGGAATTTGTTATTACTATAGGCTTGCATTATCTCTCAGTCGTGATCTATCTTTTAGCTTTAGCCATGAGTGAGCTTAGAAGATATATCCAAGATTAGATTTCCTGATAATATAGTTTTAGCACTAGAGTAGGAGGGGGTTAAATCGTATGTTAGAATTTTATAATCGCTCCTTCAATAATTAACCATTTGGCTCAAATAAATAAAAATGTGGAATTTAATAATTATTTTCATTTTGGTCCCCAACTATTAAGAATACTCATATAGGTCCAATTAACTATTGAGCAAAACAAATTTACTTACATAATGACTAGACTAGACATTGCATTTCTATCAATTAGCGAATAAATTGTATGTGACAGAACTTGTAAAATTTTGGGGTTCTAAAATAGAATGTTCTTTACATAAAGAAAGAACAAGGATATAATGGAGCTACTATAAAGGATTTTGTTGTCCTAAAGATAGATCATTTTAGGTATTTAGGTTGGATTGCTAACAAGGAACGATGACTTGGATATGAGGTAATGTATAAATCTAGAGTGGCTGGATGAAATGGAGAAGTGCTACATAACGATCCTACAAGGTTAAAATGTTATACCTAGAACAATTCTTAGATTGACTATGCTATGTGGTATTTAGGGTTGGGTTGTCAAATGACAAAATGACATTAAGATGAATGTAGCACAAATGAAAATTTAGGATTTGTGACTATACAAGACCGGACAAGATAAGATATTCATATTTGAACAAATGAAGTTGACTCAGGTTGAGGATAAACTTGGGAAATGACAACTTAGGTGGCTGAGACATGTATTTGCAAAGATATAAAGAAGTTACTATTCTCAAAAGTGATGCGATTTTAGTGGAAAAGGTTAGAAAGGTTAAAAGGTAGAGGTAGATTAAAATTAACCTTGCATGTTATTCACAAAGGATCTAGCCGTGGATGAACATTAATATCAGTGGGTTGAGGATAAATTTAAGTAAAAGAAAACTTGGTTGGGGAATCTGTTGCGAAGATCTAAAGAAGCTACTATTCATAGAAGTGATGCAATCTCAGTGGAAAAAAGCTTAGAAGAGAGAGGTACATCAAAATTAATTTTTTGTTGCGCATTCTTATCAATAAAACTTGTTTTTTTCTGCGTCCTTCTACTTGCTAATCATTATTCAGATTTCATTGCTCTTCAGTAAGATCAATATGCACTAATTATTTTGGTTTATTACTTGATTGTAGGATTATTGGAATTAAAATATAATTTGTCAATCACTTTTATGTGATTATTTCTATAAGTTATATAAATTTTATATACGCCTCAAATCAGAATCTTCTGTGATTCTCATCCACCTGCATTAGCATTTCAGACCCACCCAGTGGAATCTTGAATTTGGTTTCCATTGGCTCCTCTACTTTTCCTACGAAACCTATTTGTTAAGGCAAGTCACATATTGTACATTTTCATATCATTTGAGGTAATGCTTTTCAATACTGCGATATGTGATTCTTGAGAAAGTAGTCAATTTGATTAAATTTGTCTACTATCAGACACTTATTAGGTAGTTCAAGGTTGCTGTTTAACTCATGAAATTCAGTGACAGTTTCCAGTATTGTCTCATGAAAATTGGTAGTGTAGTTGATACCCAGGTTCCTATATCTTTTAGTGTGTCAAACTGTAAAGTCAAGTGGAAGATGCTACTCTAGCAAACAATCACATACATCAGGAATTGTCACCTAATATAGCATTGTTGTCCTTAGAAAGAATTGGGAAAAATTACATACCATGTTATATAATAACTTTACGTGCGTACTATGTTCTTCCTATTGTTTGTATAAGAAATCTTCTAAATGACAAGTTTATGCATAAATTAATTTGTATATGTTGGCCTTAAGTCTCACTAATATTTTTTCTAACATCTGTTACCCTTTTACTGGTTCACAAGTTTCTAGACTAAATTGCTTATCATTATTATCATTAGGGGCTTGCAGTCGTGCCTCTATGGGATGAGCATCATGGACAGATCGCAGGAATGCTAACTGCATCAGATTTCATGTTGATTTTACTCGAGGTAATTCATGTTTCAAGAACTGCTATGAATGAATTGCCATTGGACTTTAACTTGGTGAAGCCAGATAGTAAAATGATTCACAGTTGTATTGAAGCCAAGAAACAGTGTTTGTGGTGTAAATATTCACAAGTGTGTCCATTTCATCATTCTTTTTTCGTATGAAAGAAGTTTGACTCAAAATTTTAACTCTTGTCTCCTGTACAGTCACAAACTTATGCTCACATGGAGTTTTGGTTTCACTAGAACTGCTCAAGATTTTTATGTCAAACTATTGGTGGACTCCACAGACTCCCATTCTCTTTGGAGAACTCACATATAGATACTTATTTCCATACTAGGAATTTAAGTCGAGCATTCCCGGCCCACCAAGCAAAACAGGTTACTGGCAAGTAAATCAGCCCAATAAAAAAGAAAAAAAGACATTCAATCAGCTTTACAACTTAGTGTGCTTTTAATATTGGTAATTCAGTTAGTTTTAAGTTTAACATATCAATGATGCCAAGTGGCAGTTGGTTTCTAGCCATTTGCATGCTGGAGATGACACCCCCTTTGTCTGCAGCTTCACAGAAATCGTGCCATGTTCACCAATGAAGATCTTGATATACACACGATTTCTGCCTGGAAACACCGAAAATTTCATCACCCTAGAGATATCATCGGGGCTTTGGTTCCACTTCAGCAAAGGTCGTTAATCCAAGTAAGTGCTCTTATTGATGTGAATTTATAGGACTGCTTGGTTCCTTGGTGTTTGTCTGCGAAGATGAAATTGCTATCTCTATTCATCTATTCATAATTCCCACACGAGGGAAAAGCAACAGATACAAACGCCATGTAAAAAAAGGACTCATATATATGATGCTTGTGTGTGTCGTACCTGTCAACACGTTGGTAACTTTGGGGCTTTCCCCTATTACTCTTGCAACCTACAGGCAGGTCCTGATGAATCTTTGGGAGGCTTGGCTTCAAGAATTCTACATAATAAGATTTCTGCAGTTCCCATCGTACATTCAGCAAATGGATCTTGTCCTCAGTTGTTACACGTAGCTTGCCTCTCTGAAATACTAAAACGTTGTGAACTTATTCAACTATCAGTTTCTCCTAGAACTTTACATGTTATTTACCTGCTTACACTGGTTTTTTTTTTTTTTTTTTGTTTTGCCGTATACATCTCAGACGTATGCAGGCATTTTAAACACCATATTGGATATCTGCCGCTTTTACAGCAACCAATTGGTTACCTTCCATTAGGTACCTGGGCTAGAGAAGTTGGAAGAGCGAGTGATCGTTCGTTGTTGACATTACGAACCAATGATTCTCTTGATTCTGCTCTTAATTTATTGCTTGAAGGTGTGTAATGACTTCCTTCATGTGTATGCAATTGTTGCATGCATGGAATGATCTGAAAACCCAGATGACTGAAACCATGCTTAAACTGAATTTCCACTATCACCTTTTCACATGATTCCTCTCTTTCGAGATGTCAGTACTGGACGCCATATTTCTAGTCAAATATGGAGTTTCTCTAGCTTTTGGAAGACAGTATTTAAACACAAACATTGGTTGTTTTAAGTACCTTCCTGAAATTTCTGAGAATTCTGCTGATTAAGCAAAACATCTAGAATCGAAGGGTACAGACTATTCTGTTTATTAGCTCGATATAATACCTTGGTGCGGAAATATTTATTTTAAGCCTATTTGCTGTAATGCTTTGAATTGGTCAACCCTTGACATCAGTTGGAGGACTTTGAGTGCTAAATGACTATGCAGAACATGTGCTGAGATGCCAAGCAAAGTCCCTTCTGAAGTTTAAGATAGAATTGGCAGCAGAGTAAATATAACTTTTGTGACATGTCCTTGAAAAATATTCTGTGTTGATATGATATATTTGTTATGGATCTCCAGAACTGCTGCCTATTGTTGTGTTCCTTTCTTCCCTGCCATGATAATTAGCCAGCATATTGTCAGGCTCAAGTTCCAAGTCCTTTAATCTCTCACCCCTTGCAATAACTAAGCTAGCCTCTTGAGTGAAGTGGAAGAACTCTACCTAGGGATCAAATTTAAGTGTATCCTGAATTTTGGATCACTAAATTGTAGACTTACAAGAACCCAAGAGCTATAAAAAGTTGGGAGCTATAGAACTGCGTAAGGTAGATAGAACTGAATAAGAGACTGGATAAATTTATGCTTATATTGCTCAGTTATGCTCTGTACAACTTCTTGATTAGAAATGAGGTCTTGACCCTGTTTATACTCTACCTCAAACACCGTAATGATTGATTGTCTTATTTCATTTTTTTTTTGTTTTGCAGCTCAAATAAGTTCGGTGCCTATACTTGATGACAGGGGTAACATTGTAAGTGTGTACTCTAGGAGGTAATGGATGTCTGTTTATTAGATCTTCGAACATTTAATCACTCATATTTGCGAGTTTAATATCCTGCCAATAATTTTGTAGTCATATTTATGCAGTGATATCATCTCATTGGCAAAAGACAACATGTATATCCGCATCCAACTTGATGAGATAATGATGTCTCAGGTGAGTCCTACTCAACTGTTGTTAATCTACCATTAAGTGTTCTATTTCCCATATATATTTTCGGAGCACTGTGAGATTGAATAATGGCAATGGACGAATTGAATATATCTGTGGTATTAGGTGAAATACTTGCAAGAATCAGCATAAGAAATTATGTGGAATGGCTGAAAAATACGACAGTTATACCCTCGTTCCTTTCGCGATGTATTTTTCAGAGCACGTTTAACTAAAGCTTTGGAAGTTCTATCATAAGTGAACAAGTAAATCCTTATATAAATAATTTCTGTATTGGTCAAAGTTGGAAATAAATTGGTAGGAATTACTAAAATTTACTTAACAGTAGCTTTTCTCACTCAAAAGCTTAAGTAAACATGCTCCTTGTATTCTGCTGCAAAAGAAGTTGCCTGGCTAATAACAAAGAATTTGTGCGTTCATTGCATTTCATAGGCGTTAAACTTTTTCCTCTTCTCTAGGTAAAATGCCGAATAATTTGACTATTTCATGTACAATACCAATATTTCTTCTGGCGTTTTTCCTCTAGCGACTTCTAACATTTAACGGACAGGTTGGACAGAAAATAGTTAGGTAGCGAAAATTCTATCAGTTTTGTTTTACATCATACTGTTGAGGTAAAACTTCTATTACATCAATTGCATGCACAAGAATTATGTTGTCTCTCTCTCTCGAATGTGCACTAACAGAAGAATATTGCAACCCAACACCATCACCATCAAGAGAATTTTGATGTACGTTTGCAGCCAGCAATGTTTTCGTTTTGTAGTTGCTAAGAGAGGAATTATATGCAGGCACTGGAAGCTACTGGTGAAGCATTAGGCCGTCATCGATACCAGACATGCACTCGGTTCGATTCCTTGTATAGGGTGATGGAACTTCTGTCAGAACCAGGTAAATATTTTTTAATGTTTTTCTTCTACATTTTGAAAATGAAATGCACATTAGACTTTCTCTAATGTCTCTTTCAGATGTGCGGCGCGTAATTGTTATTGAGGCCTGCAGTCGACATATTGAAGGCATAATAACACTGAGAGATGTATTTGCTTTTATTTTGAGATGAAACCCTTTTATCCCCTTAAGCCGGAATTGAGATGAGTTTCTTCATAACAATTATTCGAAGTGAACTAATTTTGAAATACATTTTTGGATAAATTTGTGTAAATACTATCAGACCATGACATATACTGATTAATTTCCTGGTGGTTTTGATTTTCTATATTTGTACTTCAGTTTTGGCAAAAGTCTTTCGTTACTACAAGAATTACATAGGCAAAAGTATTCACCAGCTCTCTCTTTTTTTAGCCATTGAACCTCCTATAATCAAATTCGTTGAAACACTTGTAATAATATAATCAGCATTACAAAGGTCCTATTGGGTTCTGGAAGCTCGTAGCATTCACCTTATAAATCATGATTCTTCTCCCAGTAATGTCTATGCCCTAAACTCACGTAGCTTATTCTTGATCTTGCCCTCCAATAATGCCTTCTCGTCAAGGGATAAGAAATTTAGCCCATGTTTTGGTTCCATTTTTTCAAAAATGCATCTTTTAAAAATTTATTTTCAATTATATATTCTCTCATAAATTAATGTTACATGTAAATTCAAAATTTTTCTTTACTTGTCAATTATACATTCCCCAAAAAATAACTATTTCAAAATATATTTTTTCTCAAAATTTCATTTTAATAAAACCCAAACAGGGCATGAAGTCAACAAATTGAAGATGTGCTGATGTCAATCTCTAAAATGCTTCAAATTGGTGGTGTTCCAATTTATTCAAAACAATATATATGTCATCAGTGTGAGGATCCTGAAAGAAATTCATGGTTCACCCCCATTCAATTGAATACAACTACACCCTGCATTTTTCTTGATCCCCAATCTGCAATCCCTTCAACAAATTGTACCATCGCTGCGAATTTGCACACACATTAACCATGAGTGAATGCACCCAGCCATCTCAGCTTTTACCTCGATCACATGATTGGCTACACTGTTTAGGGATAAAAATCTCATATCGAATAAAGATAAAAACATATACCAACTTATAAAAGATTGAGAACTTCAAATCTTAATATAGTATCATAGCCCATTAAGTTTTAACGAACAATTTGATCCAATTAAGACTAAAAAAAATGAGCACAAAGATTTCAAGATTAGTTTGCTCAAACGAGTCACCATCTTGTTGGAAATGTTAAGCGATAAAAATTTCAAATCGAATAAAGATGAAAACATAAACCAATTTAAGAGATTGTGCTACTCCTATGGAACCCCACCTCTACAACCTCAACATTCCCATGTAATTTACGTCTTCAAAGCAAACTTCCCAAAACAAACAAAATCGCTTACCATTGGCATTGCCTTGATCATCTCCATGGCTTCTTTGATCAAACCTGGACGTCCGAGCAAATCTGCCATGCGCCCATAATGCTTCAGCTCTGGTTGGACACCAAAAACACCCTGTCAATTAGCCCCGAGTGGCTGCAACCAACACACACTGCTAAATGGTCACTCCATCAGGTTTTACACCAACTTCCGCCATTCTTGCGTACTCAAAGTAATAAATTTTCTCGGACATGCATGGCCAATCCAATAAGCATTGCATTCCATAAAGGCACATTCTTTTTGTCGCACGACTTGAAAACCTCCATAGCAACCTCAATGGCCAATGCAGCCACATTTTGCATACGTAACCAACAAGCTAGTTCCCAAGTAATAAGTATGAATCTGTTCTTACCCTTTCTTCCCTATAATACGTGTTCTTACCCTTTCTTCCCTATAATACGTGTACCATCTTTCCCTTTTCAATCTCCCCTGGCTGTGCACGAGCCAGGAGCATTGAAACCAAAGCAACATTATCAAACTTCGCCTAGAATGCAACCATATGATCAAATAGCTCAACAACTTCCTTGCAGGTTCATTTCCGCGTACCCCCGCCTAAAGGGCACTCCATGAAACAGCATCTCTTTCAGGCCTTTCATCAAACAGATTCGGGGCTTTCTCAACCTCGCCAGCCTTTACAAACTCATCAATCATCACATTATAATTAACCTCATCGCCATACAAATTTCATCAAACACTTTGTATGCAAGCTCAACTTCCCCATTTTTACACTATATACATGCAAGTGAATTGCACACAAAAACACTATCCAAAACCCAAATTTAACTGATTCAGAATGAAGGGTCTTGTTAAGTGAGCCCATTCTGTAACAACCACGAGCTTTTACAACAAAAGGGCAAGTACGAAAATCGAGTGTGATTGATTCTTGTTGCACTTTGGTGAAAACAATCAAAGCAGTGCGCGGGAAAAAAAGTATGTAGTGTACATGCCCTGATCATTATATTGTGATAGGAAGTTGAAGGATGGGGAAAAGGTTGAAAATATTTGAGATTTACCCTATTTTCGAATTAGAAGAAGTGGAAAAACATAAAAATCGTGAACGGCAGGATTCGAACCTGCGCGGGCAGAGCCCACATGATTTCTAGTCATGCCCGATAACCACTCCGGCACGTCCACTTGATTTGTTATAGTCCAGATAATATATAATTAAAATAGTAATCAATGTTCGTTAAAATTTTGCTTTTATTAATTAAAAACTCATCTGATCATCTATCTCAAGGGAGCGACCGCATGAAGAGACAAATACCCTTTTGTTTATCGAAGGATTCAACCAAGTGCCTATTTGACATCCATTAGTTTATTTTATGGGTTGTTAGATAATTATTTTCAATAACACATTCACACAATTAAGTATACCAAAAATATTTTTTCCATTTTTTGACTGCGCATTATCCTAAAAATACAATTCAAAACTTTTTTTTTTTTCTCAATTAATGTTGAGGTCAACAAATATATAAGTTCGATTAAAGGCATTTATAATTTTCAAAATTCTCAACTAACAATTATAAGTAGAACTTCAATCTTGACATTCTTAATGCGAGAATGTGTGATTGTTTGATTGATTAATGGCTGATAGGTGAAATTTTTACACCTTTTCGAACATTCAAAAGTAGATACTTTGAGCCAATTTAATATAATTACTAGTTAATTTTATTAAATATAGATCTTTGAAGGATAAACTCGAGTTTAAATGATTATTGATGAAAAAAAAAGTGAAAACTGGCCAAAGAAGTGCAAAAAGTGAAGAATTGTAAAAGGTTGAGGACTAAATTACAAATATTCAAAAATTAATTCAAATCAAGAACTTGAATATTACAAAGATCAAATTGAATGAAAATAGATTATGAAGGACTAAAATCGCAAAAAGAAATGACATGTTCTAACCTAAGGAAGAAATCAAGTGACCGAAATGAAGTTTTTCAAAATTTCGAGGCATGCAATATATAGAGATTGTGATCGCAAAGCATGTTGCAACAACAACAACAGTAAGCAAAAAAATCACACTGTGCAATCGCAGTCGAGATAGATGTGTAATTGCATGGTACAATATCCGGTTTCATTATTTTGACCAACCTCTTCTTTAAAAGCAACTAGGTCATGACTTTTTTACCTAATGTTGGGCTCTATAAATACTAGCTTTCATCTAACAATTATGGAGAGCTCTCATGATATACAGTACATAATTTTTGCAAGAATAATACTACTTTGCCCAAGTAGCCTTACAAAAGGGGGAGTGTCCAAATGAGTTGGCACCCCCCTATTGGAAGGGGCGGCTGGCCCAATAGGGGAGTGCCAACTCACTTGAGCACTCCCCTTTTGTCATCCAACTTGGGCAATGTAGCATTGCCCTTTTTGCAAAGAGGAGAACTAGATTACAAGATATAGAGAGAGGACAAGAGGCCACAAACAAGACTTGTCCTCTTTTTTTCTTCCTAAATCTATTATCCGAGTGATGTCTCATACATCAAATAAGGATTCTTGTAACTTTGTAATGTTCGACTAAACTTTTAGTAACTAAGACGTAGATAAATCCTTTGATTATGAAGTTTTAATATAAATTTCTAGGTTTGTTTATTTTGAATATTTAATTAATTAGCTACTAACTGATTTTTTTTTTTTATGATTTTTATTTCATTTGATAGAATGAATAATGACTATAACAGTTTGTATCAATTGTTGTAGGATCCAATAAAGCATTGAGATATAGAGCTATACTTTGCATGACTGGAATTGAATGTTCTTGTGTTTAATGCAATCTTTCATGTTCACATTTTTCATAGAAATATATGAAAATCACACGTGAGGATAAGCTTAATTGTATTCGAGAGAGGTTGGTGAATGAAATAGGAATATTAATTGACAAGATTTAACAAGTGTTGTCGTGGTCTTGAATTGTGTTAAAACGAATTAATAATGGAAAAATCGATGTTTTAGTGCTTTCTTTTAATTGACTTACAAATGCTTCCTGGTTGCTCGTCAGATTAGTTTAGATAAGTAGTCATAAAATTTACTCAAACCCAAATTGGCTATTTGATTAGAGTTACTGTTAATTATAACTAGATTAATTAAATAATCCTGGATGAAACAATATATTATTCATTACTTTAATTTTTTTTATACCCAGGTGTTCACTTTCGACGACTAATCCTGAAGTCTACGTCTTGGCCCCTCAAGACGCAGACTGGTAAACCACAAGATGTGCCCCAAACTGATCAGGGTCCAAGAGCCCCCCACTAATCTGTCAAAGTATCGAGCGAGTCAACATATGTTGCACCTTACCTTTCAGGAGAATTCCTGCCTTCTAGGATAAATCATGCTTTCAAGAAGAGAGTCTGTCTTCCAAGAACCCTAAGAATCGAACCCGCGACCTCTGAACTACCAGCAACTAAGAGCCCATTTCTTTACCAGTTGGGATGTGCCCCGAGAGGCTTATTCATTACTTTATTACTTGACTATCATATGGTGCACTTGTAGAATTTTAACGATCAATGACCCCCATCCCATAACTTAAATATTTAGTTAGGACTAATAGCACTATTAATTTTTTAGTATCATAACTTCCCCATCGAGACTCCTTTATCTTTTATTTAAAGAAAGGTAATAAATTCAGCAAGTGTGCGCTACTTTTCCTCATTTGGGTACTTAAAAATGGGACAAAATGTCTCCCACTTAAAATTAATTAATGCCCTTTGGACTAAGATATTCTCAGAATCATTTGAAAAATAAGTGGATGGTGCAAAGTGATTGTAATCCATAAAGAGAGGATTATATAAATATATATACACACTATTCCCCTTTTCTTTTGGACTCCTTCCTTTAGTTACTATATCTATTTTAATGAATATTATCCCCTTTGTTTATCTTCATTGAGAGTGAAAGTGGCGCCATCGGCTATTGTCAACCTGATATCTCCCTAACACATTTTTGACACCTCCACATATTACCTTTTATTACCAAATCATAAAATATAACGTGCCAATGTGTCAAAAATTATGTTGGTTTCTATCCATTCGTTAATCAAAGGCGATATGTAAAGACGTAAAAAAAAAATAAAATAAAAAATAAAAATAAAAATAAAAATAAAAACTGGGGATAGCATATCTCAACTTGGCTGGGGTGGGGTGGGGTGGGGTGACGTGATGTGGTGGGGTGTGAACCATTCAGCTTGAACTAGACTAATATATATAATTGGATATATAGTCGTGTCCAAATAATAGACACTGAAGATGAAGAGAAAAACAGATTATCCCAATAACAATAAGTTGTGCATATATATACACCCTTTTGGTTGTGATTGAGTAGGTATAGACTACCATAAAGGGCAAGTCATAAAGGCAAAGGGAAGGTCATGCCTTTCTTCCAGGTTTTGTTATGTTTGTCTACTCTTCCCTTGGGAGATTAAGTTTTTATTTATAGTTTTTCCACCAATGTTCTTGTTAATCGGTTCTGTTATTGTTTTTGAATGTATTGTTTCTTAATTTTTGCTTTTATTGTTTATTTACCTCGCGTTTTGTAGTTTGTGTATGTATGGATTTGAGTTAAACCAATACGGTTTTCGGGGTAAAAAGGACAGAGAAAACAAGAAATTCATGCACCATTCTCATTCTAGAACTTCTAAAACTTTCGAGGAATGTTTGTTTTTAGCTTTTTATCTAATAATATTTAGTATTACCAATCGACCTTGCCAAACATGTCATCAGTATATAGCATTCCACTTTTCTGCGATTTTACTCCGGTAAAAATGCTATTATTCTTTAAAAACCACACAATCAAGTTTTGAAAAAAAAATATGTATCATCTATGCAACAGAAGAGACAAGAACCATAAATACAGCCTTTTCTTTAACCCTAAAGGAGCATCCTTGTGTTGGTACAGCACAGTCATGCAGTTGGCACACAAAAACAACAGTTTGTGAATGGCTAAAATGGTTGTTCCGTAATTAAAAGTTCAGAAAAGGAAAATCAGATTGATGACTCTCACTCATCTTTGTGAGTCATAATGTCGAAAAGAAAAGGGGAAAAAATATAAAATGAAAATAAAACTAATTCATCATATGATCTTATTATCAAATGATCTAGTTGAAACAGATTAATGTATAGAGAATATGTGAATCTAAGATTAAAATTGGGTACTGACCATGTTCTTGTTTATAGGGAACGTGAGAGCAAAGTTTTTGTACAATGAAATAACATGTCATCAGACAAAAGAAAAATGGATTAGGATTGATGTAGTGGTAATAAATTTGTTTTACCTCTCAAGCAATTTTAGTTTTTAGATAAGGTATTTCAATGTAGTATTACTAGAGGAGAAAAAGACTTGATTTCAAATTTTGTTAATATTCATTTGTGAAAATTGTACACGTGTCAAACTATCAATGAAAATAGGATCTGGTGTTTACATAACGAGGGGAGTTGAGGATATAACCGACATAACTAAGTTTGAGTTAAATTATGAAAGAAGCTTTGGTAAGATGGTCATAGATGCACACATGGGAGGACTATTCATTCAAGTTATGATATATGAGATATTGAGTCACTGAAATGACGACAACTCGGTGTCGTACACTCATTTTGCTTCTCTCTTACCACCTCGAACACTGAGATGTCGCAATTTCAATTGTTTAAGGTCAGATGTGTTGGACAATCCTACTAAATCTGCATATAGAACGTTCTATTGAAATTTTTCTCCTACATAGCACTTTAGCATTTAAATGACGTGTTTCGCAAATCAAGAACAACGATATCACCTATGTCAATCTGGGGTGAAAGAGGGATTGTACATTTGAGTCATTTTTTATAATCGATACAATTTTCTTAATCCTCCCTTCTCGAGAGGATGAGCACAAAGTCGAAATGAGCAGTATCATAAGGTCCTATATGTTGGAAGTGTGATTCCGGATTGGGTCCAGTATTGTCATTGGAGATGGTAGTGGTCAGTGGGCATTGATAAGATCCATCAATAAAATTTTGGAGATCATAGCCAATAAGAAGCGCTTCAATTTGGAGTTTCCAGGAAAGATATTTGGTGGAGGTAAGTTTGATAGCGTTTAGAGACGAGAAATTAATGAGGGTGAGAGGTTTAGTGGGTTCTTGGCCATTCGGTAGGACAAGTTGAACGGATTCGGCCATGTCGCCTTGATGTGTGAGGAGGGTGGCGGTGGCAGACTCACGGTGGCACGACTGGTGAGGTGCAGGTGTTTAGGAGAGAGAAGAAATAGAGGGAGGCCTAAAAATATGAAGCTTTGAGACCATAATGAGAATAATAGATGGAAAAATATAACCTTGCACTTTTTCTTTGAGAATATATATATAAGACCCTTTTTAATTGCTACATTTTTCATGGAAAATGTTACATTCGAGTAAAACGAATTCCACTTTAGTCGTTTGATTGCAACGTGGAAATGAAAATCGAATTACAAGGTACAAACATTTTAAGCTGCATTTTCTCTATTTCATGGAAAACGAATTCTTGTGGGTTTGATGAGTTTTTATTTTCCAACCAACATAGAATTGAAATTCATTTCCACATTTACTTATTAAACGAACCCTAATAGAGTTTTACAGAAGAGTCCTAATCTCAGAAGAATAGGTATTTGAAAACGAAAAAAATAATCTTAACTTTATCAAATCCTAAATCTAGATAATTACAAATTCAAATTTTAAACTAAAGGACAACCATTGCTAACTGTTTGTCATTAATATCATGTTCTTATACAACCCAATATAATTATACACCAGTGTTCTAAAATGCACACATAGGATATGTCCACATATACTCGATAGATTTTTGAAATGCCTTGCACATTTGGTATGCATGTCATAATGCGGTCAACTCATTTCATTAACCTCGTATGTATGCTTAAACGACAAAATGAGCACGCATTTGTGTTAAAAATTGTGTCAAAATAGCCTAGCAAAATTCAATCCATTTTCATAACTTAAAAGGAGCAAATTGAGCACATCAAATTAGCCCAAATCGGGCTAATCACCCAAATCCACGAATTATATACAACAATATATAGGTTTTGACATTTAGAAAAATAAAAAATTAAAATAAATTTGTCGTAGAATTACAAACTATCTGCACCGAGTCCAAGTCTGAGTCTCTTTCTTATTCGCCCTTTCTCTAGTTTTATTAGCAAGTGATGCTAGTAATGCACAATCTTTAATTGTTGATGGTTGTGATGATGAGAAGGAAATTAACAATGATATATTACCATTTAAAAGTGGAAATAGAAATTTTTGAGTTGAAATAATGGAGCTCAATAAAAATAATTTTGTATTGGATAACACAGAAGGTGACTTGCATGAAAAAAAAAAGATTGAATTGGAATTCAATAAAGAGTTAAAACAAAATTTAAATTTTTTTTAAGCCACTAACTAATTGTAGTATTTATGATTTTGAGTAATATGTTTTTGTTGAAAATTTTAAAAAAATGTAATAAGTTCAAGTAATGGTGTGTTGGAGCCACATTATTTTGGAAGAATGTGTGGTTGAAAAAGAAAAAAAAGTTATTGATGTAATGAAAAATATTATTTTATTGAAAAATATGTGGTTGAAGATTAGTAGAAAAATGAAAATGAAAATTTTAATATGACTCAAACAGAGGCTTAATTATAACATTTATGATTTTGAGCAATATATATGAAAATTTGAAAAATATATAAAGTTCAAAAAACAAATAATTTTATTTATTTATAGTTTAGAATTGAAATAATATTAAAAATTGGAAAACACATAATTTTACATAGGCACACACATTCTTGTAATGCTTGATACTCGACTGAAATGCATTGTTATTCATTACACATTTTAAAACCTTAATTACACCTAGAGCTTGTTAGGCTAAGTATTAAAAGAAAAATGCTAAGTAACTTGTATACTCCCCTCTTATTCGAGTACCTCAATATTTTCATTTTTTTTTTTTTTAAAAAGAGAGTTTTTTTTTGTCCCTTTAAAAGTAACCCTTATCATCTCCAAAATAAGTTAATCACTTCAACTTCAACTACAACTACTAAAATGTAAATTCATTTACCTATGTGCAAATCCTTGTCGTTTGTTGGAATGCAAAAGTAGAATTACCCAATTTTTGTTCGTCAAAGTTTCAATTCAATTATTTAGTGGTCAAATAGTTTGGACCAAAGTTTTGATAAGTGAACTTTTTTATGCTTAGCCAAACGGTGTCTTGACCAATTTTAAGTTGGGGGAGACATGGCAGCTAATCGTTCAAATAGCGGGAAAAAAACGGCTCATTCTGTTCCTTCCCATCTTCTCCCCTCTACACTCTCGACCAAAACTCGAAAATATACTCATAAAACCAACATCAAATCACCTGAAAATAATCAACAAATCTGCCCATTATATTACTATTATGGATAAACAAGAGAAGGCTAAAGAAAAAAGAGAGAATGGGTGTCAAGAGATCTCTCTCCTCCGCCCTTCCGATCAACAAAGTGTAAGTGTTATACCCTAGGTCCAATCAACTTTAGACATAAGCACTTTTAATGTATACTAGGTTTAAGCAACGTGCAATGCACGTTTGCTTAGTTATATATAATTTTTTTGGTTCATTAAATAATTAATGATGTAATGTTTATGTAATTGATAAATAATTACACATTGTGATATATTAATTTTAACTTGAATAGTGTTAAATTCTAAATTAAAATGTTTAAGTTTGTGGTTCGTACTATTATATTATATTAAATTTTGTATTTAATCATGAACTTTTTATACATAATAAAATAATAGATAATATTATAATACAAAACTAAATAAATAAATATTTTTTCTTCATTGAGTTCAATGTACCTTACCAAATAAACTATTAGCATTTTTAAATTGATAATATCCACATCCATTTTTTTAGTTTCATTTTTTCCTAGTGACTAAAATGTAGTAGTACAAATTTTTTTGCATTTTCCATTTATTTATTAATAATGTTCTAAAAGGCGTAATGCGTTGCGAGATGTCGATGTTGAGAATCAAGAATCACAAGTTTAGGCGTGTCAATACGAAGGATAAGCGTCATAATACGTTTCGTATTTTTAATATTATTTTAATTATTTTTAAGACATTAAATATATTTTTATTTTAAAAAATATTTTTTTTCTATTATAAAAAAAAAAGAGATTTTTTACTATATCATAAAATCATCTAATATTTAAAAATAATACTTACTAAATATTTAATATAATACTATAATATTGCCAAATAGTGTTATGAGAATTTTAATTTTTTTTATTAATTAAGGAACTAAACATGAGCATTAATCATATGATTGATACGAAAAGTTTGCGGATTTGATAATTCCGATATCTGAAAATGGAGATGAAAGATTTTGATTCACAATCGAGAATGATTCCGACATGAAGTTTGTGGAAATTCAACTGCGGTCGAATCGAATGCAATAAATACATAAAAATAATTTAAAGTAAATCTATCTTTACTAATTAGATTTATTATATATCCTACAATTAGTCCCAACACTAAAAATAAAAAATAAATATGTTAAAATAGTTTACTTTGTTAAATTTAAATATTTTAAACTTATAGAAAATAATATCTAACATTAATATATTAATAATCAAGTGCAATTTAACTTAAATTTGAAAATTAAACAAATGACAGAATGAAAGTGAATATTACAATTTAATTAGTTGTAATTCAAAATCAAATTAGTCAATTAGACATACATTTGAAAATGATTTTGATGAGCATTTTAACATTATTTTTTTGTCACTATCCCACATTGGAAATTTATAAAACTATTGGAGTTAAGAGTATATATAAAATGCACAATCCCACATTGGAAGTTTATGAAACATTTGGAGAGAAGTGTATCTATAAAATGAGCATGACATCCAATACTTCTACATGGGCTTTAGAATTGTAAATTTTGAAACCCAATTATGGAGTTAAATGATTTTTAAATTAAAAAAATTCCGTTAGTTTTTCCGTTAAATCAAGAAATTCCGTTAGTTTTTCCGTTAAACCAACAAATTCCGTTAAATACACACTTTTTATATATAGAAGATATAGCTGATGCATATTTATGGCAAGATCTATTATTGAATTAACATTCTAATTTAATTAAATAATAGAATCCGTAAATTCAAGTTTTGGTGATTTGTTAATCACAAGGAGTTGTGATTGTGAGATACAAATTACATATGACTGAATCTTAAATCGTTCGTGGTCGTATGTAATAACGAGATACGGATATCGTTATTACGGATAGACCATCACGTGTGGCATTTCTTACTTATGAAGTAAGTAGTTGATCTCACAAGCTAAAGTGTGGAGACACTTGAATGAACATGTGAATATTTTGTTATAGAACAAAATATTGGAGACCCGCTGAGAGATTCCACATGGAAAACTATCTGAGTGTCAGTGGTTAATCTCTAACGTTCGGTAGTGGAATTGGTCATTTGACTTTAGGTCATCATAGTACCTTATGTGAGGTCATGCTTTGGTGATGTCGGATGTTGCTCTGTCAAGGGTCGCTAATACGGCATCGTTCGGGTATGTCAAGAATCACATGAATGTTGTGAATGATAAATAGAGGATTCGTCACTCTTAGATAGTAAGAGATTATGATCTACATTTCATCCAGTTAAGTTGATAATGAAATCCTTGGCCAAGATGAACTTATAAGTCGAAAACGAATTTTCGACTTACATTGACTTAACAGTAGGATAAAAGATATGATCGATAATTGAGATTGACACACGTCCATATCTCGTAATTGATCAGATCATATTGACGAAGGGATTATAGTTTCACGGTAAACGAACAAGTTTGGTTTTGTCATGCCATGTGACATTTCTCGTCACATGTATTGCCCTGACATATTACTAGATGTCAATCTGGGACGACGAATGTGAATTGATGATAAATTAAAATGGGTATTTTAATTTATCAATTGTGATTAGATCAAAGTAATAATTCACGTCGTTATGCATCGTGATCGGGAACCTAATGAGTCACACACAAAAGAAAATCAGAAGAATGAGATTTACCAATTAATTAATTGACAAGTGTTGGATAATTAATTAATTGGGTTGCTTATTAATAGTCCCGAATTAATTAATTGGATTAATTAATTCATGGACCGGATTTAATTAATTTGATTAATTAAATGTTGGACCGTGTTAAGTTAAGAGATAGGCCAGCTCGTTTGGACTTGTATTAATAGGCTGTTAGGATTTGAAAAACAGTAGAGAATTATTCATTATTCTTGCTAGCATGAGAAAAGAAAGTCCTGGCCGTCATTCTTGTTCTCTGTATGGATCACCATTGGAGGCTGGACAATTGAATAGCTTGGATTGTAGATCGTGATCATTGGAGTTCGTGAATCAGCAAAAGAGTTTGCAGAATTCATCAAAGGTATTATTTCTATCACAGTTTTCTATCTAAACATAAAGCATATCCTTGTTTGGGAATCGAAATTTGTTCTAATTCCGCTGTGCATGATTAAGTAGATTCCTAACACAAAGGTATTGTCAAATTAATTCATTTTTGGATTTTATTTTTTTTTTTGTTTAATTTTTTATAGATCTTGAAGTTGTGTGTGAAACCCGTTCGAAAGAATGTAATGTCAGCGATGTTGTATAATTGAAACGTGGGTTCTTGAATTAATTTTTTTTTTTTTTTTATATTGTCAAGACTCATATTGCTCATAAATTTTATGAAAAATGAGTACTGTTTTAACTTTATACTTGCTTATAATTCCAGAATCATGATTTGATTTCGGTTTTGGAGCTGGTATGAAAATAGGCCAAAATCGTCCAAACTGAATTGTTTACCCCAGTTTATACCCATTTTGAGAAGATTAGGTTTGCATTTGAGTAAGTAATTTAAAAAGACTTGAAATTTTCGGTGACACCCATTTGAAGGAATGTAATATTGGCGATGTTGTATACCTGAATATTAGAGGACTCCAGCTCAGCTCCAGCAATGAAGCTCCAGCTCAGCAGACTCTGTTTTGTCTTTGGCGCCATTTGTGTAGAATCTAGTTAGTTAAATCACAGCTGTATTAGTTGGTCAGTTTGCTTTGTATTTATAAATAGGGATCAATGTAATCATTCTCTTTTCACGTGTGATTAATAAGAGAAAAGTTTCCTCGCTTGTCTAATATGGTATCACAGCAGTTCTTGTGCTTCCTTCTTATCATTTTCAATTACAAATTTGATCAATGGCTGCAGAGATTCCAAATCAATCCTTTCATATCTCAGAATCATCAGCCAGCAATTCCGCAGCTGATGATGGTTCAAACCCCTTCTTTCTCCATCATTCCCTGGTTTAGTGCTGGTTTCACAGCCATTAACAGGAGATAATTACGCTTCCTGGAGTTGATCCATGGTGATAGCATTGTCTGTGAAAAACAAGCTAGGTTTTATTGATGGATCGATTGCACCTCCTGAAGCAAATGGTGATCTGTTCAGTGCTTGGATTTGCAACAATAATATGGTAATTTCTTGGATTCTTAATTCAGTTTCGAAGGAGATATCAGCACATGTGATATACTCTGAATCAGCTCATGAAATTTGGGTTGATCTTAAGGAGAGATATCAGTAGAAGAATGGTCCACAAATTTTTCAACTGAGGCGTGACTTGATGAATTTAACGCCGGGGGAATCCTCAGTTAGCACTTACTTCACCAGGCTGAAACCATTTGGTAAGAACTCAATGGTTATAGACCTATGTGTTCATGAGGTAAATGCATATGTGGAGGACATAAAAATATTGCAGGCCATTACCAAACAGAATAATATGTTATGTCATTTCTGATGGGGTTACATGAGTCCTTTGCACAGATAAGGGGTCAGTTGTTACTGATGGACCCAATTCCTTCAATTAATAAGGTGTTTGCTCTTGTTGTGCAAGAGGAGAATCAGAGAAAAGTGAATGTGAATGTTGAAAAATGAAGCTAAGAAGCTGAATGCGGGACAATTAACCAGCAAGTTGCAGAAGGAAGAAAGGCCTTTGTGTACATACATACCGTGGGTACACAGGCCATAGCATAAGTAAGTGTTACCAGTTACATGGCTTTCCCCTGGATATAAACCTAGGTAGAGAATTGGAGGAGCAAACAACCAGGTTGGAAACTTCAACAATCGAATTAATCAAGCTAACTGTGATGTAGTTAGTTCAGTTGAGCCAGTCCATACTTTAGATCAGACAAAAAGTGAGGTTGGAAACTTTGTGCAAACCTTGAATCAGAATCAATTTCAACACTTGATGAGTATGTTGAACACTCACCTTACTGCTGCTAAGATTGAGACACAACAGGAAGGTAGTTCTGATCACATGACAGGTATATGCTTTTCTATTTCTTTCAATTCAATACTCAATTCACCTACAGTTTGGGTGATTGATTCTGGAGCTACAAGTCACATTTGCTCAAACCAATATGCTTATAACAAGTTGAGACCAGTTCAGAATTCATTTATCACTTTGCCTAATCATGATAAAATTCCTGTTCAGTTTGTTGGAGATGTAAGGTTATCACCGAACTCATTCTTGAGGATGTGTTGTTTGTGCCATAATTCGGATTTAGCTTGTTGTCAGCAAGTTCTTTAACAAGGAAATCTTCATTGAGAGTCAGTTTTCTTACAAACACGTGTTATTCAGATTGTGCCAACGTTGAAGATGATTGGCAAGGGTAAAAGAGCTGAAGACCTCTATGTAATTGATGCAAGTTCCTTTAGTTCACTTCAGAATGACATTGTTAGTTCCAAGAATTCTTGTAATTCTGTTAATTCCTTTTCTGATGTTCCTTATAGTTCATTGGCAAATAATGTAACAAGACACAAGTCATGTTTGGCATCATAGACTTGGGCATCTATCTTTTAAGAAACTTGTTTTGTTGAAAGATTTGTTGAAATTTGATGACAGAAAGAAAGGACCTACTATTCCTTGTCATGTTAGTCCCCTAGCCAAACGGAGAAGGCTTTCCTTTGTTGCTAATAATCATTTATCTTCATCTGCTTTCGATCTAATTCACTGCGACATTTGGGGGCCTTAAAATGTGACTTCACATGTTGGTTACAAATATTTCTTGACATTGGTTGATGATTGCACCAGATTTACATGGGTATATTTGATGAAACAAAAGTCTGATGTAACTTTTATCATTCCCAGATTCTTCTCCCTCATAGAAACACAGTTCAGCAAAGTAATAAAGTGTTTTAGATCTGATAATGCTAATGAACTGAAATTCACATAATTCTTCAACAATAAAGGGGTGATTCACCAATACTCCTGTGGAAAGACCATAACAGAATTCTGTGGTAAAAATGAAACACCAGCATCTTCTAAATGTGGCTTGTGCTTTGTTTTTCCAGTCTAGAGTTCCTATGCAATTATGGGGAGAATGCATCCTCACAGCTACCTTTCTTATCAATAGGACTCCAGCTCCAGTACTACAAAACAAAACACCTTATGTTTGCCTGTACAAAACTCCTATAGATTATAATCATCTTAGAACATTTGGAAGTCTATGTTTTGCCTCAACTCTACCTTCCAATAGAACAAAATTTCATTCCAGAGCCAAGGCATGTGTGTTTGTTGGCTACCCTCCTGCCATCAAAGGTTACAAATTATATGATATAGTCAATAAATCCTTTTTCATTTCCAGGGATGTAGTTTTCCATGAAAACATCTTTCCATTTCAATCAATTCATTCCTCCACTGATTATGTTGATCCATTTCCTGATATAGTATTACCAAATCCCCTTCAAGATTCGTTTTTAAATCATCCTCAAGTAAATCCTTTGCCTGCAGTACCTCAAACAAATTCCTCATTTACAGATCGTGACCATAACAACATTCCTCGTGTCACTGCAGATCATGTCATTACAGATGATCGTGAAAATCTTATTTCAGACAATGACTCCAACAGACAATTCACTTCATATGTTCATGGAAGAGGTAACAGAACACGAAAAACTCCATCTTATCTTCGTGATTACCACTGTAATCTTTTAACTAACTCCTCTCCTCCTCAAACTGATTCTCTATACCCTCTATATAAGTCTTTATCTTACAATTCTTTCTCATCTTCTCATAACTCACTTCTATTCAACATATCATCTACCTTTGGACCTCAATTCTATCACCAAGCATTAAAACATGAACACTGGAAAAAGGGTTATGATTGATGAATTGGCAGCCATGGAAGCTAATCATACTCGGTCTATTACACCTTTGCCAAAGGACAAGCACTCCATAGGATGTCGTTAGGTTTACAAAATTAAATTCAAATCAGATGGAAGCATAGAACAGTATAAAGCCCGGTTAGTGGCATAGGGTTACACCCAAAAAGAAGGATTAGATTTTAATGAAACTTTTTCTCCAGTAGCTAAATTAGTTACTGTCAAGACTCTACTTGCTGTTGTAGCTATTAGAAAATGGCATTTAATCTAACTAGATGTCAATAATGCCTTCCTCAATTGTGACTTATTTGAAAAAATCTACATGGACTTGCCTTTAGGCCAACCTAAATGTTGCACTGGTGGTTCTTGGGGGAGAAAATGGTGTGCAGGTTGCATGAATCAATTTATGGTCTGAAGCAAGCCTCTAGGCAATGGTTTTCTAAGTTCTCTCAGACACTTTTGTCACATGGTTTCAGCAGTCCAGATCGGACTACTACTTGTTCATGAAAGGGCCTGGTGCTTCTTTCATTGCCTTACTTGTCTATGCTGATGATATAATCATCACTGGATCAGATGCCAAAACAATTGATTCATTGAAGCATTTTTTGCATAGACAGTTCAAATTGAAGGTTCTTGGTAAACTTAAATACTTTCTTGGCTTGGAAATAGCAAGATCACAAAAGGATATTTTTCTTTCTCAAAGACATTATACCTTACAACTTCTTGAAGACACTGGCTTTTTGGCCAGTAAACCAGCATTATTGCCAATGGATCCTAAAGTGAGGCTCAGCTCCATTGAAGGGAAACTAAATGATGATGCATCTTTGTATCGACAACTTGTTGGTCGACTACTTTACTTAACCATATCACGGCCAGACATTACATTTGCCGTCCACAAATTGAGTTAATTTGTCTCACAACCTCGTCAACCTCACTTAGATGTTGTACATCATCTCTTGAGGTATCTCAAAGCATTTCTAGGTCAAGGCTTGTTGTTTGATGCCTTTTCTTCCTTCCAACTTCGGGCTTTTACTGATGCTGATTGGGGGTCTTGCCTTGATTCAAGGAAATCAATCACTGGCTTCTACGTTTTTCTTGGGAATTCCTTAATCTCTTGGAAGTCTAAGAAACAAACAACCGTATCCAGGTCTTCAGCTGAGGCAGAATACCGTGCTTTGGCTTCTTCAGCTTGTGAGATAGTTTGGATTCATCAACTTCTTCTGGATTTGCAGGTTACCATTTCTCTTCCAGCTTTGATCTTTTGTGATAATGAAGCTGCCATACACATTGCAAATAATCCTATCTTCCATGAAAGAACTAAGCACATAGAGATAGATTGCCATTTTGTTCGAGACAAAGTGAATGACGGTTTCATTGAGCTATTGCCGGTTCGATCCCAACATCAGTTAGCTGATATATTCACTAAGTCTTTGTCATCATCACTCCTTTTTCCTCTCTTGTCCAAGATGGCTATCCTCAATTTGCATATTCCATCTTTTGGGGGGGGGGGGGGGGGGGGGGTGATATTAGAGGACTCCAGCTTAGCAGACTCTGTTTTGTCTTTGGCGCCATTTGTGTAGAATCTAGTTAGTTAAAATTCTGTTAGTTCTCGTTAGTTAGTTAAATCACAGTTGTATTAGTTGGTCAGTTTGCTTTGTATTTATAAATAGGGATCAATGTAATCATTCTCTTTTCATGTATGATTAATAAGAGAAATTTCCTCTCTTCTCTAATACTGAAACGTCAGTTCTTGAAATTTTTTGGCATTGTCAGTCTCAAGTTGCCCAAAAATGATATGAATAAGGTGTGGTGTTTGAACTTTAGACTTGCTTAGAATTTCTGAATCACGCTTTGCATGTGAAACGTTTGGTATCGTTTTTGGAACTTGAACATAGGCAAAAAATCGCACAAATTGAATCGTTTACACCCCTAGTTTATACCCACTTTGTGAAAATTAGGTTTGAATTTGAGTAAGTAATATAGACAATCTTGAAATTTTCGGTGAAACCCATTTGAAGGTATGCAATGTTGGCGATGTTGTATAATCTGAAATGTAAATTCTTGAAAATTTTGACATTGTCTCATATGGCCCAAAAATGCTTGTGTAAAACGTATAGTATTAAAACTTTAACTTGCTTAGAATTTCCAAATCATGGTTTGAAACCAATAGTGGTTTTCTGTTTGGTTTGCACATGAAACAATTTGGTTTCGTTTTGGAGCAGGTTTGAAAATAGGCCAAAAATTGCCCCAAAGTAATAAGTTTTTGTATTAAAGTAAGTAAATTAACCAATCTTGAAAATCCAAATTCATGGTGAAGGTAGTTTAGTATGAAGGGAATTAATATTTGATTATACTTTTTAAGGTTGTTCAGTTTTGATCTATGGCAGTTAGTGTTCCACTTGATTGAATGGAAGTGTTTAGTTTTAGAAATATTTTCTTGCAATAACATAGTTACATTTAATATTGATGCTTCTAAGTTATTTTATGTAGCAAAAACATTTGATTCATATACTTATACACAAAATCAAGTATGGATGCCCTTGAGTTTTTTTTTATTCAATGACCATATGCTACCAAAAACATTTACTGTGCATTTCTGGTGCCAATTATGTTTGGACAATTGACAAGTAAAGTGAACTATTTTTTTAAGGTATATCTTTTGCTGTTTAACTATTTTATTTTCCACATTTCTTGTTGAATAATATTGGAAAAGATTTTTATCTTTTTCAAATTGTTTAGTTTGATGGTTCTGGGTTCAACGACTGGAAATCTTGACTATAAGTATTGGCGTAATTGAGACCTTGTTTTGTGGAAACTATTAGCTACTATTTGTGTCATATATTGAGAACCTCTACATTTGAAAAGCCAGTCTGCACCCTCATCACATTTTTCGAAGAATTAGAGGGAATTAACTCTCAGATTCCATTAAGCCCTTGTTTGATTCCCATTTTTTTTCAAAATACATTTTTCTTTCTCTTCTTTTCAACCACACATTCTTCAATAAAATAATATTACACACAAACCCAAATTTTTTCTTTATTTTTTAACCACACATTCTCCATCAATCTACTATTCTAAAATGCGTTATTAACCTTTTAATGAGGCTCAAACGGGGCTCTAAATAATAAAACATCAAATTCCCAACTCACTGAATCCCTCCATCTAGAGTTCTTAGTTGCCAGACTTACTAGTTTGAGCTCAAGAGAAGGTGTTTACTCATAATTGGTCACCATATTATTGACTTTGGTTACAAAATTATTATTTTCAGACCTCGTTATTTTGATGTTCTCTTTGTCAAGTTCTGCATATGATCAATACTCTAGGCAGAATTGCATTTTTCTTTAGTTTATGATAGTTAAAAGTTGTGAGTTTTGACTTTTGAAATCTTTTTAATATGTTTTTTGTAAGTCTTATACAGGTAAAACATTTTTTCATCCTTCTAACATCAGAGTTTCTCTATCGACTTTATTGGAATAACTTTTCTGAAAGTTACCTTTCTTCGAGTCCTCTCTAGGTGGCAGAAGTATTTCTTCTCGTGTTCAAATGATACTTACAAAAATATGTTTTCAGAAGGGATCAAAGCCGCGTTTCTTCTTCTCAGTAATATTAACGGCACTGTATTATACATCAAGATAGACTTGATCTACCCGTACATTTTCTGTGAAGAGTATTACTTTGAAAGCGGTGTTTTTTTTTTTTTTTTTTTTTTTTTTTTTCAGATGGTGGTCCCTCGATACTATCGCTGTGCTGACTGGTGCAAATAAGCAAATTGGATTTGAGATTGTGCACCAACTTGCATTGCATGGGTTGACAGTAGTTCTCACATCAAGAGAGACTGGCGTTGGTGAAGAAGCAGCAAAGGTCTTACAAGGAGGTTTAAATGTGGTGTTTCATCAACTAGAAATCTGGGATCCAACATCAATTGAAATTTTTACCGAATGGATAAAAGAAAATTATGGTGGTGTCGATATACTGGCATAATGGCCACCGTGTTTTGCTATAACTGAAAAGTTATCACATTTTTGATGATTTTGCATCTGAGATTGAGCACTTCTCACTGAATATACACTTCTAGGTAAACAATGCGGGAGTTAATTTCAATGCTGGATCCGACAAGGCGACAATAGAGTGGAATTTGCTGAACAAGCTATTAATACCAACTACTATGGCACAAAGAATATGATCAAAGCCATGATTTCTTTAATGAGACCGTCCCCTCAGGTGCTCGTATTGTTAACGTGAGTTCGCAACTGGGAAGATTGAATGGCAGGCGGAATGTAAGAGCAATGGTTCTTTTTCTTCAAATTTTTTTCACTGACACAATTTTTTAGCTTCTTCTTCTTCTTCTTTTTTTTTTTTTTTTTTCCATTGTGTGTTGATTTTTGTTAGATGGCACAATATATCAGTTATGAAGACACTGAATAAGTTAATTTCTTTTTCACTAACATGCCACCAACAATTACAAGTCCATATAAGGCCAATATTCTCTACTTGCACTTTTTGGTAGAGAAAATGTTAATATGCTAGATAGCCGGTTATCTTACTCTTAAGATAGTAAAAATGCTAAATCGTAGATCTTTTTGTTTTAAATTAAGTACCCGACATCTAATCTATATTTGATAGTAGATGTAGCACGTTCAAAAATCGTGTTGAACTTGAATCCTTTTATGCATTTGAACTTGTAGAAGCCTGTCACTTGATTCTGTCTGCTAGATTTTTTCAATAAACAATTTCTCCGAAACGATATATGTGAAGTTAGAATCATAACAATCTATTTTCTTCACATGATATTTATTTTTGCTTTTTTTCTTTTTTATTTCCGTACTAAGTAATTTACGTTGTGCTGTGTTTTTGAAATAGTTAGACTTCCTCATAGAAATCCTAAAGTCACATTATTCTTTTCTGCTCCCCTTCCAAAAAAAAAAAAACAATTGAGCTTTCTTTCATATTTTGTTCTTTTTGACAATTTAAAGGCCATGCTTCTTCAAAGCAAACATCTTCAACCGGCTAGAGAACTTGGAAATTCATACTTTGAGCACGTATGAATTCATGTTAAAGCCTCCTCCACAAAATAAGTTTTTTCAAGATTTTTAGTCCCCGAAATCATACATCTACAAGTAAGAATCTGTCTTTTTGCAGAAAATTGGAAATGATGAATTGAGAAACTACTGGAAGATGAAGAAGCACTATCTGAGGAATTGATTGAAAAGCTGGCAGTTGGACAGAAGGTGGATGGCCTCAAGTTTTTACGGATTACTCTATGAAAACTAGCTGTTAACACTTACACAAGGCTGATGGGAAGGATACCTTCAGCACGTCCTGATGGCCAGAAGATATATATCACAGCTACTGTCCAGGCTGGGTGAATACGGTCCTGAAGACGGGGCTGATACTGCAGTTTGGCTAGCCCTTCCTCTGGATCAATTCAGAACCAGTAAATTTTTCTCTGAAAGGCGTGAGATACATTTCTAAAGTAAGGGGTCCATGTATTCTAGGATTCAGTTCGGTTGACCATATAAGAGATGAAGAAACACTAAATCAAAGATGCCTATATTGATACGTAATGAAGAAGTTGAAATGGAGTCGTATAGTACAACAATTGATTTCATCTCAAAAATATTTGATCAGACTAGAGAGGAAATTTATGTCCTCTTAGTTTTGTGTAGGACGTCCAATTTTGTTCACTTGAAGAACCAGAGAGCATTGGGATTGAATAGAAGAGCACCATGATTTGTAATTTTGGTATTTCTGATACTGATTATTGATTGTTTCGGCATTTCTTTTGTGTTGAATTGAATGGATTATAAAATGAATGAGTTTTCATTAGACAAACCTTTAATCCTGTGGAAGTTAAAGTACACAATATAAGAGAGCCTTTGATGAATGTAGTTGTATGGAATTGTTGTACATAATGCCGCTCGTCTTGATATTATTAGAATCATTCACTTTGGGTTTCTTACAAGTTTTCTAACACATGGTCTATTTGTTCATCCACCACAGAATTTATGATTTCGTTCTTGGCCAAGAGAAGTGGATGATTTCTTGGTATCTTCCTATTTACCTTTCGTGTCAAGCAAGTTAATATATTGAGATATTTCAATCGCATACTCGACAAACTTCACATGATACGATTTTTTGTGTCTAAGCAGTGCTCGACACCTTAGCATCATACCATGTTTAGGATTGTTGCTTTCGTGAAACCCCACTTTAAAAACTGCACTTTTTACTAGTTTTGCATATCAAAAAACATTAACTCTTCGAAAACATTCATAAATAGATAAAATGTTTTAATAGAATAAAAGGAAAATCTTAATTCTTGTTTGACAAAAAAATATATATATATTTTTAACTATACATTCTAAAAAAATTACTGTTGAAAAACTTTTTTTTCCAAAAAAAAAACATCCCTTTTAATGGTTGTTAAGCCCTCATTTGATGATCATTATTTGACAAAAAAAAGTTTTGTAGTGAATTTTTGGAAAAAATGTGTATTTAAAAAGTAAAAAAAATTGAATTTACGTACCGAATATTTTATTGTGTGACTTTGTGATTGAAAATGAGTGCAGAATAATAATAATAATAATAATAATAAAAATTGGAATAATGGTAGTCAAGCGTGGGGTTAACGGTGGCATGGTAGTTCGCATAAATTTTGCCTCGTGCTCATGTGGTTGCACGAGTGCCACGCCTCGACGCCTCTCATTTTAAATCTCAGGGAAAATTCATAAGTTTCATCTCATTCGAACAACCCACTCCACCCAAACGAACGCGAGTAAAATCCTCAAAAATGGCAAGTTTGCGAAGGGCAATTTTCACCGCCGTTCCTCGGCTTCTTAGCTCCTCGAATCGATCGTCGGCTGCCACATCCGACTCTCTTCACAGGTCAAGAATTTTACTTCAATATACAGTAAAAAAAAATTGTATATTTTTGTTATATCTGCTGTTATTGATCATAATTTACTGGATTTATCTAGGCCTATATTGGGTTCGATTTCTCATTTTTGTTCTTCAAATTTGAGCACCCAATCGTTCGATATTGATCTTTCTAATGAAGAAAGCAAAAGGCGCTTATTTAACAGGTTTGCAATTTTAACAACTCAGTGGAAGTTAGGGTTAAAATTAGTTAGTAGCATCTCCTAGCGATGGTTTTTGAGTATGAACAATTTATTGTCTACACGAAATTGTAGGATATTGTATAGGAGCAAGCAAAGAGGGTACCTGGAGCTGGACTTAATTCTGGGGAAATGGGTGGAGAATCATATTCATTCCATGGATGAAGATGGAATTAAATCCCTGGTTCATGTCCTTGACCTGGTAAATTTACTTCTCACTATCTTTTTTTTTTTTTTTTCCTATTAGCAAATTTCAAGAGGTCCGTTCCTTCACGTGATAATTTAATATTCTGATTTTAGCATTTTTACGTGATTAGGTAATATTCCAAAAAGATTAAAATCAAATATATTTTCTTTTTTTCAGTATTTATGTTTTTATGGTATTTCCTTAAGTGTTCAAAACTTTAATATGTTAAAAGTGAGATGTGAAATGGGGAGCGAGGCAAAAGAAACCTTCTCCATTTATGGTCTCTTGATTGTTGTGCTCAATGAAACATTTTCTTAGAAGGAATTTGTTGAGCCTAGAACTGATTACTCGTCTTTGATATTGGGGCAATCAAAGATGAGCATTTATACTGGATATTTATATTTTTGAATCATAATGAGTTACCTCTTTAGTTTTAGGTGGTTGAATATGTTTGGTTGTCCTGATCATCAATTGCGAAAGCAATTATACTGTCAGATTGATGTTGGTAATGTAAAAGCCAATTCAGTCGAGGAATATATTTGTCATAGCAGTAACTGGGTTAATCACTGATTTCAGGTGATTAGATATAAGGGTCATCATGACTTGTGACATGGATGTTTAATGTTTTGGCAGAATATGGATTAGTATTTATACTTTCCACAGGGTAGGCGAGGGTTTAAGAATGGATCTTTTCTATCAAAATTCACTGAACCAAGGTTAATAGGATCCACTGTGGAAATAAGCTATTTTACACTCCTTTACCATGACAGAAGTTTAGTACAAAAATGCCACTAGAATTTTGACTCCTGAATTTAGGCACGAAGCTTCTGTTCCCACCTTTAAAGTTGCCTGAAATAAGAGAGTTTTGTGACGAGGAAGGTCTACTGATGAAGTTACATGCATTGATGTATGTTATCTGTCACAACAAGTCAACACTTAGCTTCAATTGGCAGAAAGAGATTGGGATTACAAAATGACTTGAAATGGAACATAATAAGATGGGGGACCACGGGTATACTTCTTGAGATGACATGGATTCCAATATTTTTTCAGAAGTGATAAATGCATTAAGTTCATTTTTATATGTTCACGTAGCACCCTAAGATAAAGTAGTTGAGTTTTATTACTAGAAAATAAATATTTTTCTACTCTTAACTCTTAGGTTCGAATTCTGGGAACGAGACAAAAAGTCGTGAGGCGGTAAGAGGGTAGATGCCTTTCCAAAATAGACAGTAGAGAACAGCTTGGGTACGATGCCAGGTAGTTACATAGTCATCATTATCCACTGACATCCAAGGATTGCAAGCACTTTCATGGAAGTACCAAAGTTTCAAGAATTTCTGCCTGCAAGAAAAAAATATATAATAATATATAATCAATGTTCTCAAACATTGACCAATTATAAACTGGCAGACTAATATGTACTTCGAAGCCCTTTATAATATTATGGCCAACATCATCTCAGGCTCCTAAACACTTTTTGAACCGTGTACTGAAAATAGTATCCATAGATTAGATTGAACTAACCAGGTTCTTTTTCAAAGAAGAATCTGGGTAAATGAACAGGTGTACATCAACTGCTAGAACTTCCATAACAACAAATAATGTAAATATTGAAAATGTATATGTGTATGTGTCATAAATAAATGAATTCGCCTTCATCGACTAATCAGGAACAAAGAATCATGCTAAATTTGTGGTCCCCAACAAGCGACTTCAGGTTAAATTCAATATTGGGCATGGATGTGAATCTAAACCATGCCTGATCAAGAAATGGAGCCTTCATGTAAAGCCAGATTGTTCCACGAAGAGAGAAAACCCTCACTCCCAATGAGATAGGAACCTTCAATAATTAAAGATTAATCATGTCAGAAGAAAGATGATCTTTTCAACAATTTGTTGCTCTCCAATTGCTCCTAAACACAAGCTGCATATTTACGTATGGTAACTGTATGTACAGAGTTTTAGGCAAAGCGGACAGTACGTATGATATGATAACGGCTCCAGCGCAAGGTCGGGTCGTTACATATATTAACAAAAATAATCACATACAATCAACAAAGTGCTACTCAATCCAATTACCTAATGTAAAATAAGTCAATAACATTAAGTAAAGAAGCACTTTGTGTTAAGGGATAGAATCTCACATCGAATAAAGATGAAAATATAGACCAATTTATAAGGGTTTGTGTTACTCCTCTTAATAAGGTTGACATTTTAAGATGGAACTCCAAATCTTAACATGGTATCAGAGCCCATTAAGTTCCAACGAGCAATTCGATCCGATTAAGACTCAAAAAAATTGAACACACGGATTTTAAGATTGATCTGCTCAAACAAGCCACCATCTTGCGTGGGCATGTTAAGTAATAGAATCCCACATCGAATAAAGATGAAAACACGGACCAATTTATAAGGGTTTGGGCTACTCCTTTTAATAAGGTTGACCTGTTAAGAGGAAACCTCAAATCTTAACACTTTGGAATAAACAAACTAGATAGAAGACAAAAGAGATTTAAATTAATGCAGGAGCAAGTTTAGCAAATAATATTCATGGTTCCATGAAATTTCATTTTATGGTTTCTCATTTATTTGAAATCCAAGGCTCGTCCAGTTTTGCTCATTCTATTTGGTTTATTACTGTGTTCTTCACTTGATTCTCTCCAGCATCAGGCTTTCAATAGTAGTGTAATAGATTGCCAGTAGACTGGAATGCTGCCTGCTTGGTTTAAGATTGTTTGAAGAAAACACAAGCCTGTTCATTAATCTGATATGGATGGGATTAAAATCTAAAAAGATGTATCATATCTCTATGGACTACAAAATACTAAAAAGGTGTATCATCTCTCTCTAGCAAGCTAATTGATTAATTGTAGGTCTAGAACTCCACAAAGATCATCTTAGAAAAAGTAAAAGAACAGAGCAACAATAAGATTTTCTGAACTTTTTATGTTTCAATTAATTTTTTTCTTCTGCAAGGTTAAGGAACAATCAGACAAGGGCATGTGAAAACTATATTTATTGGTAAAACATAGCAAGACAATTATAATGTAAATTATATGAGAATGGCAAAGAAAAAGTAGTACATGTTGTCGCCCCTTATGATGTAGACCCAACACAAGTTGATGTACACCTTCCTCCCTATGAGAACACGGATCATTTTTATTACGAGAAAATCAACCTTATGAAACAATATGACTATGTTAGAATTTTTCTATTTTGCAATATTATGAAAATGGATTATTTGAAACCTACAAAGTACGGAAAACAAACAAAATCTTAGAGGAAAAGATCATATTTTCTGAAAAAATGGAACACGGTGAAAAAATCAAGGTGTTTAAGAAAAAAAACAAACCTTTGTAATCCAATACATGAAGAATAAAATCAAGCCAACAATTAGAATGTGGAATCAAGAATCAAGTAGAGAAATTTGGAAGAAATAATTTGTGTTTTGAATATTTGAAATGGCACAAAGAACTCAAAAGAGAGAAGAAATGATTGTGATACAAATTAGGGTATCATTTCAAATGTTTAATTAAGTGTAACTCGGCTAAATTGGGAGCAGTCACGGGTTTTTTAAAAATTGGTCGGTTCGACGGGTTTTTGGGAGGGTTTTTAATTAGAGGTTTTCTATGTCAAATTGGACCGATTTTGAGTCCAATTTTCGTTTGAACTGATCGAGCCAGTCTGATCCGATTTTTAAAATGTTGGAAAATATATTTGTCTCATTATCAAAGTTGTCAAAATATTTATATGAGGTTTAAACAAGCTCTAATTGAAGTAGGGAAATGCTATGAAATCAAGCTCTATTATGTTTCTTAAAATAAACATCAAAATTGAAAACTAAATTAAATAATACATATACTAATATTTTATCATTTCTCTCCGATTGATAGAACTCGGCTCCGACAAGATAAATTGCAACTTCTCAATCAAGAATCACGATTTTTCTTTGTGACCAAATGATGATATCGACCATATACGACAATCAAATGAAAATTATTCCCAAGGATGATTTTTCTTTTTAACCAAATAGCCACAATGAACTCCAAGAAGCAACAACCTGTGCTGCTGTGCAATTCAAAAAACTATCAAATCCATATGAGTAGCAAAGTGCACAACATAGTAGACTGTTCTACAAAAATAAATGATTGCAACCACGGTGGCTCTAATGTGCCCTCAAAAGGAAACAATCATGTTATATTATAAACAAAACATTCATTTAAGTTTAATGTTCAGTCAAATAGATTATGTTCAAGTGAGTAATTTAATTTTTTCTTTACATGTGTTTGAAACTGTGCAAAAGAAACACGTAATTAGGCATAAAAATTATCATGAAAGCATATGTGCTTATATTGTGTGTCGAATGCAAGCTTGTAAGTATTGAAAAAACTGTCTATTAAACTCGGCATGAAAATCAACACAGTACAAAGCTAAAGTAATATGACAATAATTAGTAGGTAAGAATTAAATGTCGATAAGACAAGTGTGTGAACGAACAATGACCTTGGAAAACAGCGTGGCAATTCGGGGAGTCACTAGGTGAAACTAAATGTCAAGGTCAATGTTAAACTCACATAAAAGAGTAAGCAAAAATAACTTTGGTATGAAATCGAGGACATGTTGATTGTTTTATCTTAGGTGACAACACTATAAATATCATCATCATCGCTACTAGAATATTTAATTAGCTTAACAATAGAAACCTTTGTATATTCCTCAAAAGTAACACAGCTAGACTTGAGAGGTGACTATCAGGATCAGGGTGGTAGAACTAGCGTAGTGTCGTATGGCAAAGGTGGAAGGATATGTACTAAAAGTTAGCCTGTTGGTAAGTGTCATCTAAGGATTGAGATGTAGCTATGTAGATGTCGGCAATTAAGATTTCTGGATTCAAACTATTAGAAATCTAGATTTGTTAACATAGGGGTTTTCATAAATATCGAAACTGTGCAATAACTCTTCGAAATAGGCTAAATATCCCGTCACAGTAAATGTACCTCGTTTACAGTGCAAGAAGAATTGATCTAGCAATTGAGTTTGATAGTACATATAATCATATTTATTACTTAATAATCGTTTCATTTCATCTCACGAAGTGACACGACATTGATCTAGAAGATTAATGTTATGCAAAAAATGATTTTCAATAACATTAGCAGAGTTGACAAGTGACATATTAGCATGATAAAGACAACTGAAGTCACTCAAGTTGTGAAAGTCAAATAATTTTTCAAGAGCATTGAGTCAATCATTAAAGGACTCGGACCAGTGAGATCATCAAAGTTCCATAGTTGAAATGCGACTTGCCTAGAAGGAGAATGTACATTCTCGATAAAGTTCCTAGACAGGGGATAATTGTAAGGATAAGGGAACAAACACTATCATCGTACGACCTAGGGGCTTGGTGTAGCTAATAAGAGAGATGAATTAAACTTTTTTTTTTTTTTTTTTTCTTTTAATGATGAAAGTGACTAGCCAAACACTTTAACAGAAGTAAAGTTATCAAGATAGCAAAAAGTCTACTTGGGCAATTGATATGGAGCCAACAGCGGGCAAATTCATTGTTTAAGCATTCAGCGTTCCATGTGAGATCATGATCAAATTGCACCAATGTGGTACCTTGATCGTAATTGAGTGGCGGTGGCAACAACAACAACAAAGTATCTGTCAGAGTTTGTTTTACTGTTTTTTTTTTTTTTTTTTTTGAAAATTAAGAATAATAATGAAAGAACTAATCAAATTCAAATTTTTGCTTAATAGATGGACAGCCTCAACCACAACAAAGAAAAAACTTCCATATGAACTGTATCTCGTGAACAGAAGTACCATGAATAATAACCCTTTTTTTTAAAGAATTTTTTAAGAGGATTTGGAGATAGGTGGCTGGGAAGGTAACGGGCTGTTGGAGATGGCATGGGTGGTGGTTGACTGGTTGGTACAGTTTTAGGATGTGAAAAAGGAAAATACTATGAAATCAAACACTAATTATGTTTCCTAAAATAAACATCAAAATTGGAAACTAAACTAAATGGTATATCTACTAATATTTTTATCACATACATATATCCATTTTATTTTATTATGAGTAGCATGTGTATAATATACAAATTATGCTTTATGCATTTGATCGGCCATGTCTTGCATTAAGCTGATTACACTAGTGTTTTCTAAGCTTATTCCTACTTAATACCAACAGGAGAATCCAGATCTATGGAAATGGCTGACTGGTCAGGAACAACCCCCGGATTCAGTAAACATAAACCCCGTAAGACATGATTTAGAAACCAATTCTTCTGTATATTTTGCTCCTCTATCAATGAGGACCATGACTTCTTTCGTGATATGACTTAATTTTCATCACAGGTATTTGTAGCTGTGCGAGACAAGGTTATGAACAACCTCAACAGCCATGCTTCTCCTGAGACTCGAGCAACTCCTGGGCAGCCTTGGGTAAGAGGTTGGGACGATTTCAAGAAAGGTCGAGATGCCCCTACAACTGGGAACCAGTAGTTGCATTTCGAGATGTAATATTCCAAAATATCGTCGTCTTCTATAGGGTAGCCTGAATAATGTTTGGAAATGCACGTAGTCATAGCATATTCTTCCATGGTACTCTAAAAATAATGTTTCAATGTCATGTCTGTGAACTGTTAGTGCGCATTCAACAGATGTATTGACATTAAATTAAGTGTAAACGATTATATCTTTTTCTGTGCATTGATTTTGCTACAAAATAGTATTAGAGAATAATGTTAAATTCTATGGAGTGCTCGAGTTTCGGTTATGGAAATTAAATTCTGCTGAAGTGCTCGAGTTGATACATAAGTCTGAAACTGACACTTCAAATATTGTCTGGGGATCCTAATATGAAAAATGCACAGAACACCAAATTTATTATCAATCAAAATAGAGATAGAAAATTGGGTGATACCCAGCGGTGGACGTAGCACCCGGCCAAGGGGCGTGGCCGCGCCTGCTGACCGACGAGGATTTTGCAGCCTGGTTCGTTGTCTTCATTCTTCAGTTCTTCTCCTTTTTTTTTTTATTTGTTTTGTTTTGAAATTGGGCCCTTGCAGCCCAGCCCATTATCTTTTTATTATTATTATTTTGTAATTGGATTGGGCCATTTGTTTGCCAGCCCAATCCTTAATTATATAATATATATGCCCAAATCCAATTCCCCAATTCAATTCGAAATCCATTAATCAATCATTGCTTGGTGTCGCGACGCAACGGCATTCTTCAGCTTTTCCCGCCTACCACTGCAGGTGAATCGTCAGTTGTCCCCCACCAGTCCACCAACCAGTCGTGTCGATGCTGGAAGCTCTTGTGAACGGTTGAGACTTAGCACCCAGTCAATGCCGACGCTCGCGTAAAACCGTGAGTTTTTTGTGTTTATGTATTTTTTTTGTTTTTTTTTTATTTTGGTGTTTTTTTATATTTATAAGTTATGAAATCATGATTTATGTTTGCTCAGAATTGGGTTGGACTTGGGGGAATCGGAATTGTGAATTAATTGGCATTTTTCACTTCAGTTCACTGATTTTGATTTGAAATGAGAAATGAGAAATTAGTTGTATCAAGCTTGCTTGATTGTTGATGAGTTCAATTGTGGGAAATCTTGCACTCTGGATGCAAATAGCAAGTGTACTTGTAGGTTGGAAAGGAACTCCACTGTTTCACTTTCTGCTTGGAAGTTCAACCGATAGAGATCAAAAAGTTCTTTTTTCCATCTAATATTTGCTCTTTGTATAGTTTCCTTATGTCAGGTTCTCTAATCCCCCCAAATTCAGTGAGATGCTGAAAGAGTTCACACTTTTCAGTAGCCTTAAGCAAGCAGAACCTCGTTTTTTTTTGGTCTAAAAATAATGAACTGTCATTAAGCTTCCAAAAAATAATATTTTTGATGCTAAGTCGTTATATTTAAGGTCTCTTTTCATTTGTTTTCAATGTTTGGTCGATGCAATAATAACAACAAAACAAATTTGTAAACGTCAGCCCGAGTTGAACTTTAATGTTGGTCCGCCGCTGGTAATACAATGCTAATAATAAGCAATTAGTTACATAACCAAATCGCAGGAATTATAGGGAGCATTTAACTAATCCGTGACAAGCAAGAATTCAAGAAAATAGATTCTTTTCAGAATTCAGAACAGTAAACAATCTTCTGAACCACTTGAAATTGGATGCAGTTGAGATCCGAGGCTGACGGTACAAATCAAAGGTAAATCCAGTTCTACCTATTTATAATTCCCATTTCCATGCAGTTAACGTTGCATTCTTGCAGCACTGTGTTTTGTTCGTCATCTGAAAAACTCGAACACGTGCAAACAAACATATGTAGGCATTCATTCTTTGAACTAGCAAAATGGTGTTTATCATAACAACAGACGTGAAGTTTATAAGTCGAAAGGGAAAATCGCAACAGGGCAAACACACGAATGGAGCAAAATGAACGAACAAAATGGTCCCCTTTTAGAGGTCAACGTGAAGTTTATTTGGTGCGACTTTCAACCATGAATAAGAAAATAATCAAGCTGTAGCCAGTAGCTTGTTCGGATTTTCAGCGTGTGATGTTTTGACAATATTCCTGTAAATTAATTGTCCTTTGTCTTACTAGAAAAAAAATTGTTAGGTACGAGTTTGTGCAGTGGGCATAGAATGAAATGTTTACTCATGTTTTATTTATCATAGTGAGTTGAACGCATTGCTCTAATTATGGGCGAGTTATCAGATTTGTGATTTAACGAGGCAGGACAACAGTAATAATTGTACAGATATTCAAAGGGAAGTATGAGGTATGGGATAAAAAGGTTAGAAATCACAAACTTATACTGAGGCGGGAAATAGAATGAGGGTAAGATGGCGGAATGAAGCGACCTGCTCGGACCCTTTCTAGTGCTAGTAGCAGTATTAATCTAAGTTCTCTCTTTGCAAGAATAGGGCGCGAAACAGGAATTGCACAAACGGGACAAAACCACTCGCAATTATTTGGAAAATCATATCAAATGTCAAAGATAACTTTCTAATACAAACACCTTGTCAAATTCTGGAACCCAGTATGTTATCTTCTTCTTCGTAGGATTGCATGGTTTTTCTTGCCTTTGATGAACCGCTGCTGCTGGAACAAGAGTTGCTTCCAATTTTCGAATGAGCTGGTGCTTAACTTAAGATGAAGACCGTCACTGATACTCATTAGATCATTCCTATATGTGTATAGTTCATATTTGTCTCTTATTCTTTTTTCTACATACTCATTTTCAACCACACATTTGCACGATAAAATATTCCACACGTAAAATTAAAAATTTTCATACTTTTTGACCACATATTTTTCAAAAATCACTATTTAAAATAATGTTTTAAAAAAAAATTGCCACCAAATAGGGGGGCATAATATGTTTTATTTGATACGAGCATGTAAGCAGTCGCAATAAAAAATAAACAGAGTACTTTCTAGCTAAATGCTGGACATTTAATTCGGAGATTTAGATACCTAAGGTTGATTTGTGTAACAGAAGTTTAAAGGTTTAGATATTCAAATTTAAGAAGAATCATCGTAGATCTAGATAGTTATTTCCTTTGGGTGAACCCAATCAAACTTGAGTAAAAAAGGAATGGATACAAACTTACTAAGTATTTAGAGTGAATTTCTACTTAATTTATCATAAATATTATTATTGTTGGTAAAACCCAGATTTGAAGGTAATTGGAAGAAAAAAGAAGGGAAAAAATCATAAATCAGGGGTTTGGAGTATACCAATTCAAAAATCAGGTTTTATGTTTGAAAGTGCAAAAATCAGGTTTTAATTAATTAATTAACAATATTTATTAATTAAATACAATAAGAATACAATTAAGTAATTAATAGTCACATATACATAATTATTGGTCACATATCACATTTTTTAAAATTAATTGGTCACATATTATTTCCAAATCACATATAAAAGTTTTTATAAGTCACGGATTAATTCGAGGTCACATATTTTTAAATTAGTCGGTCACGATTGAATAATTAGTCACAGATTTTCAAATATTTGGTCACATACCACCAAATAGTAGGTTACAGATTATATTTTTAGGTCACATGCCACCAAATTGGTCACAGATTTTCAAATATTTGGTCACGTACCACCAAATAGTAGGTTACAAATTATATGGTTAGGTCACATTTGAGTAATTAATCACTGATTCTGAGGTCACATGCCAACAAATAAGTCACATACCATGTAACCAACACTACCACCACCACCAACACTACCGCCACCGCCACTACGGCCACCCTCATCCGCCACATCCACCTGTATCATCATCAACGCACCACTCCTATCCCAACCCAGCAACACATTCACCACTAGAACAACCACCCAGAAACACATCCGCCACACACCCAGAAACACATCCGCCACATTTGGTCACAGATCACCAAACATTTGGTCACAGACTAAATACACAATTACAAATACTTGGTCACAAGTCACAGATAGACCAACACAAACTAACCAATCACAAAACACAAACGAAAACAACCGCGACACCGCCACCACCAACAATAAACCTGCCACCAACAACAACAAATATAAACATCCAACCACCAACAACAACCTAATATAAACATCCGCCAACAAAAACCGCCGGAAGCCGCTGCCGGCAGCAGCAAGCCGAGAGCTCTCAGCAGCCACTGCTCGCAGCAGCGGCTGAAGCTGCTGCGAGCACCGGCAGCAGCTTGCTGCTGCGAGCCCGCTGCCGGTTCTGCTGCTGCCGGCAGCGGCCGGTGCTGCTTGCAGCGGCAGAAAGGGGAGGGGAGGGGAGGGAGGAGAGGAGACGGGGGGGAGAGAGAGAGAGAAGAGGGGTAGGGTAAAAAATTAGGGTTAGGATGTTTATATAGTACCTGATTTTTGAAAAATAAAATTTGACCCCTGAATTTTGAATTGGTATAAATTTTACACCTGATTTTTGTAATTATGCCAAAAAAGAACGATTTTTAAGTCCACTTGAAGTTAGGCTCCATTTGATGGGCCGGATTTTCCATGGAAAATATTTTTCATTTTCCAACTTTTTTAGTGTTTGATTGGCAGAATTTTTCCGATAAAATATTTTTCAACTTTCTAAATTTTCCACTTTTTTGAGGAAAATAAATTTTTAATGTTTTGGTGGGAAAATATTTTCCAGATATTTTTTTTTGGCAAGTGGAAGAAATTCTAGACACAATGGTAAAAAAAATTCACTTTTATTGGCAATTTCTATGCAAAACAAAGTCAAACGAATGGTATGCAGCTTGATTTTTTTTTAATTTTTAATTTTTTAATTTTTAATAATTGGAACAAATTTTAGACTTAATAGTTGAAAACATTATCACTTTAATGGACAATTTTCATAAAAAAAAATAAAGCCAAACGAACAACAAACTTTCAACATTTTCCATGGAAAATTATATCAATCAAACACAATTAATTACAATTCTCAGTAAAATAATTTATAGGAAAATATTTTCCCTGTAAAATATTTTTTTTCCACCCATTTTCCATCATGCAATCAAACGGACCCTTAGTTTGGAGCGATTGTAGACTAATTGAATTGTACAGAAGTGACAAGAAGCATTAAAAGATCAATCGAAGGAAAGTCACGAGCTTTGGAAAGTGAAATTCAACTTTTATACGTACTCATAATTTTCTCACACTTTTAATCATACATTTGATAGCTCAAAAATAATTAACCAAGATGGTGTGAATTGATTTTTAAATTTTTTTTTTCGAACGATTGATTTAAATTTAAACAAGTGAAGACTAAATAAATTATAACAAGCACGGATATAAAAAACGATAAGTAAACGGGAGAGATGATACAAACGATATAATCGTGGAGGTTCAATTCAAGGTAATGATCTACGTCCTCTGTTTTGAACTCTTCGGCAAGCAAAGTTTTTTCACTCTATTGATCGACTTATGATGCAATTCAACCATATACAATGCCTCTAATGATTTACAAATAAGGAGTATCGATCCTTATACAATAATATTAAGCTTGATGGGACCTCAATATGAACCACTGGTGACTTACAACAAGGAGCACCGATCTTTATATAATGTTGATTTTTACGAGACTTCAACAAGACTTACATTTTATCAAAGTGATTTGACAATAGAATTCCTCTCTTGATAAATAATACAAACAAGTAAAATACCAAGATAGACTAACACTTCAATGAATAGTAATAAATGATAGCTCAAATATTAGATGAAATATTTTGATGAATATGATATTTAAAAATTAGATTCAATCAATTAAAGTGTTTCAATGAAAAGATGAATAATAAATAAATGCAATGTAGGTACAAAAATCTTCTCAAAATATATATCTCTTTTAATGAATAATTATAATAAATTAAGTACTAAGAAATAAATGAGAAACTTTAATAAATATGATAATTTTACAAATTTGATTCAATCAATCAAAGTTTTCAATATGAAAAAGTAAAAAAGTTTATGCAATGTAAGTGTAGATCTTCTTAAAAAATATCACTCTTTTAAAATTGATATAAATAAATTAAGTACAAAGAGAAATGTAAAATTTTGATTAGAGAAATAATTCAAGAAATTTGATTCAATAGTCAAAGTTTTTGTCATGAAAAAATAAATGAAAATGAATGTAAAAATGTAAGCACTAAGAAGATTTTACAAATATATTTCAAAAGAAAAAACTTCTTATAGTTGTTTTAACGAAGTGGTATTTATAGCAGTCAAAAAGTCAAAGTTTCTAACAAATTGGACAACCTATCCAGACTTTCGCATTCTGAACTGGACGACCGTTGTGCGTCATAAACCAAAACGGTTAAAAAAATGACCGTTGGGTGAACTAGACGTCCGCTTTGACTTTTTTTTTTTTTTTTTTGCTTTTTTGCTTTTTCTTTTCTTTTTTTTTTATTTTTTGGGATTTTTCCTCTTTTATTGGTTTGAAAAATGTAGGCCTTTGAAGGACATTTTCACTTTACTTTTCAAGGTAAATTATATTGTAATAAATTTGAATAACAAATTGAAATATTTTTTAAAAAATAATTTTTATACAAGTGTTTTTATGAAATGATCTCTTCGTGCATAAAACGATTTTTGAACTTTAATCATTTATTGCTAAATATCAAGTATTAGTACATTTATATTTGAACTAAAAAGTTTAGTATTTGATCTTGTTTCGAAGTTTGCATTTAGACTTTTCATCTTGATCTATTTTTGATATCGTCTCTCACGCTTTTAATCTTGATATTTTTTGGCGTTTGTCTTTTAAACTCTTGTATCGAATGATTTGACTCGAATACTTAACTTCCACTGTGATCTTCATTTCAAGTCTGATTTATATAATGTGTTGATTTTGAAAATGTTTGATTGATTTTATCATTGAACTATCATCACTTAAAATCAATTGTTAGAAATAATATTAATTTCGTTTGTTATATTCAAAACATTAATGATTTAATCAAATATAAGTCAACGACGTTCTCCAAAAAAAAGAAAAAACCTTTTCACAAGATTTATTTCGAAAAAATTACATCAAACATGTTTAAGCGAAATCAAACTCCATTTTTTTTTTCTTTCAACTCGAATAATGGTACTGGTACATAATGGAGTAACATACATATGCGGTTTCAAAATGAGAATGATTTTTTTTTCTGTTAAAGAAATTATGATCCAAACATATCTCACGACATTATGTATATATAAATTATTATGTACACCGTCATATACATGTAACTGTTTTAACTCATACCACCACTTTGTACATTAATCGAGAAATGGACACGATATAAAGATTTAGCTTGCAACTGAGTGAATAAATTGGGGACTGATGATGAAAGTTTCTCTTAATTAAAAATACATAAAATTCGCCCAATCGGGTTTCGGGTTTTATATTGTTTTATTTCAGGGTTTTGATTGATAAACATAAACCCTTCGCCCGCCCTCTCACAGTTCTCTCCCTAAAACTCCATACACACAAACCAGAGCTTCAGCAACGTTCAGTCGTATTGAGAGAGCGAAAACTCAGAAACAAACATGGGTTCAGAAGCAAGAATATACACGGACTCAACTAATATGAAGTTGAGAGAGCTTCTAAAGGAGACGCAGCTCGACTATTCCCTGGAAAACACTAAAATCATCAACGACGTCGTTTCTGCCCTCAAAGAAGCCATTGATCAAATCCCTGAAGACCTTCAGGTATGTCTTCTCAAGATTTCACTTTTAAGTTTTTCTCGCTTTTTGAGAAAGTTACGATTTCTCTTTTTGTACTTCGTTTTTTTGTTTACTTAATTGATTTAATTTTATGGGTTCAACTAGTATTTGTTGTAGGTTAGAGCTGAAATATATATTTTTTAATCTTTTATGCTTTGAAAAACAGTTTGCAATTTTGTTGTACTACGTTATGGGTTTAGTAATTGTTTTAATTGCTCTGGAATAAGGTTTTGAATGTGCTGTACTACTGTTTGTGTTCCTAATTGGTTTAATTTTATGGCGCAACAATTGTTGTAGGTTACAGCTGACATGGCGCCAGGATTTGTTAGAGACATTGGTGCTGATAAAGTTGAATTCAAGTTCAAGAAACCTAAGACTATAGAAATTGGGGGCAGTTATTCATTTCAGTGCGCTGCTAAACCGGATGTACATGTTGATCTTTTTCTCAGATTACCCAAGGTATTTACTCTGTTCTTTATTTGAAGAGGAAAGATTCAGCCATATATTTTTTTAAAAAACAATAATGCAGACCCTGTTTCAGTTAATCCTGACAGTAATTATGTTGCATATTTAGGTTTTTATATTTGACACTGAATTGAAAATCTGCAGTATTGTGTACGACAATAGAATTATGAATGTATTTTACAGGCTTCAATGGATTTATACTGATGTAATTGTAATAGGGAAATGTTATATATTTTGAGGTACGATAGCTACCCTTTTGTCGGAAAACGAACTTACTTGTAATGTCCAAAGGACTTTACTGGTAAATCAGAAGTTATTCTGTTGACACATCTTTTTTGAAATGAAATAAAGGAACACCAATGAAAAGATATGAGTGGAGTTTAGCCACTGGACAAATTGAGACATACTCTACCAACTATACTCCAAGATTCTTTATTGCTTCTCATTATTAGTTGGCTGATCGTTTGCATACATGCCATCGAGATTTTCCTGTTCACTGCATTATGAAATGTATTGTCTCTACAAATTGTGCTTATGATTGACTTATATTAGTTGTACTAGGGATGTATTATGTATTCTTAGAAATGGAAAGTTGCAAGTTTGCAGTGTTATGACAAGCTAATGCAAAATACTCAAGTGAAACAAATAATAATAAAAAAAAAAACCATCGAAACATTTATGTACCTGGCTCTGCTTAATGAAACCTACGTTGATGGGTGAAGATGATGAATTCACCAGAAACAGGAGATTAATAGGACTTGGCACACTTTGACGCCCAATTCCTTGCTGCAGGACAATGGGAAATTTACTCTGACACGAGTCTAATTGTAACCTCTATGTAAGGCAAAAGTTGGGTCAATTTCACTCAAAAAATGGGCTGCGTTTTTACCACACCGGAGGTGTGTTGATGTAGGCTTTTGTTTGATTTCTTTTTGGTGCCCTGCCCTTTGCTTTGCAGACTAAAGCCCATTTTTCCCCTTCGAATTTCTGTTAACAAATAATGGACCAGTTCAGAGATGGGGACCAGATTCGATGCATCAAGCCTATTGCCAAATCTAAAGAAATTCAAGAAAAGTTAGTCTTTGTATGGTTTAGTAAGGGAAGAATTAAGATGCCATAGGGAGAAAAGGTTGCAGATAAATCTTGACTGGAGAAACTTTGGGAAGTTGATTTCTTATTCATCGTGAATATCAAGTTTGAGGGAATACTTTACATTGTTCTCCTGGGCCTTATGTCCATGGTAATGCTGCAGTAATTGACATGGAGGGAGTATTTTTGGTATTACAGTACTATGCTTCTTATAAAACAGTTAGAACTTGATTATATTTTGCTTCTGTTTGGGTTTCATTTTCTTTGCTTTTTAAAGTCAAACACTAATTTTAACCACACGTGTTGTAGACAAAGTACCACCATTTTATCAACCACTCATTTCTTGAAAAGTAGAATTTTAGCAAAATAAAATTAAACCCTAATGGAGGCTGCAATTGTTGCAGTTGATGCTGAGCGATTTTAACTCATGCTTTTGTGATATATCTAACATTTGCATGCAACTCTTTTTCTTGGCAGGAATGCTTCTATGAGAAAGACTATCTAAATTATCGCTATCATGCGAAAAGATTTCTGTACCTCTGCATCATCAAGAAATATGTTAAACTTTCTTCTATTAGTCAAGAAGTAAAATGGTCAACTTTCCATAATGAGGCCCGTAAACCTGTGCTGGTTGTCTATCCAGGTCTGTAGTGTGCTGAATATCACTCTCCTTTCTTTCTTTAAATTGGGCTGTTGATCTTTGGGCCAATCACTTCTACGTCTGCATTTTTCCTATATTTTAGCTGCACGTCTCTCCGGAAATGCTGCTTTTTGTGTCAAAATAATTCCGACATCCAAATCCATATTCTGTGTATCAAAGTTGAATTTACAGAGGAACAATATTCGCTCACTAATTCAAGGTATTGGGAGTCGTTTTCATGATACTTACCAGCTTTTTTCTTGATTTTAATTTCTAACTGATTTCTGAACCTGCATCAAAATTTCAATACAGAGGGTGTTTTACAAGCTACACCCAAGTACAATTGCAGTATATTAGAGGACATGTTTCTAGAGGATAATTTCGAGTTTGTTAAGAGGACTTTTATTGGATGGAAAGAACTGGGAGAAGCATTGATACTGTTGAAAGTAAGATAGACAGTATGGTGATTGTGATTCTGTTCATGCAGCTCCGCTCTATTGAGATATAATGTCATGTTTTTGTGTCATGTTACAGGTTTGGGCTCGGCAAAGAAGTTCGATATATGCTCATGATTGCTTAAGTGGATTTCTAATATCAATCATAATGGCATACCTTGCATCAAAATCTAGTAAAAATCGCATCAACAAATCAATGAATGTAATTCAGATTCTGCGCATCACACTGGACTTCATTGGTACGTGGCTCTCTTATATATGTGCCTTATAGCTACATTCATAATGATGAAACATGTTTACGTCACATTTTCTTGCACGTGTCCATTGATGGACATAAATTTGATGTTGATTGGTGTCAATGACAGTGAAATCATGTCACCTGTAGTTATTATAGTTTAGGATTTGAATCTTGATTTAAGGTGCGGTGACTGAATACTTGCAGTACATAATGTCTTGCTAATTATTTTTTACATGACAATTGGAGTTCCCCCAATTGTTAGATATTTAATCTTATTTTAGGATGAAGAAAAGGAAAATGTCATGGGTTTAATGCTTAACATTTGACTCAGAAGTACCAAAAGGGATACATTTATTTCTGAAATGTTAAAACTATTATTGCTTATTGATAAAACTTAGACAGGTATATCTTGATAGTCAGCGATGTGGTTTCCTTCTATCCTTGTCGTCCTTGATTTTTCAGTTTCTTTAAATTTTAATCTATGAATCTGTTGAGGTTGAACTAGTATTGAATTGGACGTACTGGTTAAAATGTTCAGTGAAGTACATTCGTTGAATTAGTTGATTACCATCTTACGTGGTTGATATTGGCTAGTAGACGAAGAGTATATGACAGTTGCACTAAACCAAAGAGAATATGACAATTGCATTGAACCTTTTTCTTAAGCTGACAACCTAATTTCAAGTTGACTCTGTAACAATACGACCAGCTAATTGCTTTAAACCATACTCTTACTACATGACGTTGGAGTAAGTTAGAGTGGCAGTGCCAGTTGAATAATCTTACCCGACTAGCTATATGCTCTTTCGGAAAGTTGTGTATAAACAGTATTATTGTTAATTAGTGATAACTAATGTCTATCACATTCATCTATGCAGCCAATTCAAAAGTATGGGATCATGGGCTCTACTTTCAGCCTGAAGTTGAAAGCAACATTTCACATAAGGTATTGTCCTATGTTTCTGATCCTTTTCATGTCATTTTAAGAGCTTCATCGGCTTCTACCAGTGTATTGCTTCCATGCTTCTTTTTATAGCTAGTGTCTTCTGCTAGATCATGCTTAGGGGGTCTTTATTGTCCTTTGGATTTTATTTCTTTTGACTTAATCTGACTGCTTGTCCTTGCAACAGAATCACCTATTCTCTTTTCTTGAGCTATTATGCTTTTGTGAGATGTCCCGTCCTTCATGCATCGTTCTGGGTGTTCAACGCTTGCTGTATCTAAACTAATAATGGAGACAGTATATTCTGGTTTTCGTTGTTGAACATGAATACTGATTTCAAGTTTGTAGTTGCAGGATAGGAGGAAAGAGTTTCAATCATTTCCTGTAATAATCTGTGATTCATTTGGCGTCAATTTGGCATTTCGGATGTCACTAAGTGGTTTCCAAGAGGTACAATGTTAGCATATTGAATTTTTTTTTCCTGCTTCTGAAGTGGATCTATATATCATTCATTTTAGATTGATATAAGTTGCTGTCAACTGGTGACAATGTTTCTATATTCAGCTGAGAGATGAGGCTGCTCTTGCTCTTAGCTGCATTGATAAATGTAAAGATGGTGGCTTTGATGAGATGTTTATGACCAAAATTGATTTTCCTGCGAAATTCGATTATTGCACAAGGTACATCTTTATGAGGTCTAATAGTTTTAATAACTTGAACCTTTTGCCCTGCACTGTTATTGATGATTCCGTTGGGAAGTATAATGGATTCTTTAAACATTTAATAGAGTATATAGTTAATTCACTTGTATTTCATTAGCATCTAGCTTCTTGCCACTTACTCACATGCTAGGTTTTAGGTTGAACTTGAAGGGTAGCTGTGAAGTCTATTCTTGTGGATATTGTTTGGATGAAGAATGTTGGAGAACATATGAGCAGAAGGTACTCTCTCTAATAGATCAAGCGTTGAGAGGGAGAACTAAGCTTGTTCGTGTTATCTGGAGAAATGCTACTTCTGAATGCAATATTGAAGATGTATGATACTCAACAATGATGTATAATGTGATCTTTGAAATTTCATTCCATGAATTGGGTATATTTGATATGAAACATGTTGTCACTGTCGTATAATCTAGGGTTTATCCACATTAGATGGAGAGGCATTGCTCATAGGGGTTTCAATCAACTCTGTGGAGGAAGCATTTAAACAGGCTGTCATGGGTCCAAGTTCGGAAGAGAAGGATAAGGTGGTAGATTTCAGAATGAGAAGTGAATTTTATTAGTACTTTATGCCCATTCTAATTTAATTATTAATGGTTTTTACATCTTACTTCAGGCTGTTGAATTTCGAAAGTTTTGGGGGGATAAGGCAACACTAAGATGGTTTCGTGATGGTAAAATTGCTGAAGTTGCAGGTGAGGCATTGATATATCTGCTTCTCTTTGCTGCCTGGTGTGAGATCACTAATTTTTATATAATATGCTTCTTCGGTTACCTTAACTGATAGTATGGGAGCACGAGGAGTCGGAAAGGCATCTCATCATAAAAGAAATTATTGAGCATGTTCTATCACGCCATCTTTCCCTTCCCAAAGAAAATATCATTTCCATTGTAGATCAACTTGATTTTTCACTTTGCCTTGGCAAGAAAGGTATGGCTTCATGTGATGAAGTTTTTTCTTTCATTCTTATGAAAAGCTTGAAGACTATGCGTGATCATTAACATGGATTTATGAGCTGCAGATCCTATATCCATTTCGGCGAACCTATTGAAGGCATTCGATGGCCTCTCAAAACATTTACGTCTCCTTCATGATATTCCTCTGAGGGTCTCCAGTGTGCAACCTCTGGACTCAGGTTTCTTTTTCAACTAAGGATTTCTCCTCTTCCTAGCTAATACATATAGTCACATGATCATACAATTCTAGGTTTGTCGTGGTACTGCAGTTTATCTTTTTACACCTTCAAATATGATTGATTAATACCTAAACTTCAAGCTGAAGTAGACTAGCTAAAAACGTTGACTTGGTGCTTAAGCTCCTTTTATTGATTTGCACGTGGTTTTTAGGTTGTCAAATAATCATTATTTTCCCCTCTCGAAAAACTTGTATTTTTTAAAGGAAATTATTATGAAGAAAAATGAAATCTAGCAGAATGAAGAGACCGAAGTAAAATGGCCTAAACCATGATTTTTTTTTTAAATGTTCTAATAGTCAGAAAAATAAATTTATAAGTATTGCACAAGTCCCAGGTAAAATGCTTGACCCAAATTTGAACTGCTCTTGTAGCCTTGTACACTTTGTGCAAGCTCATCCAGATTATACCAAAAGCTCAGGTGTTAGGCAGTGGTTTCAAAACTGCCTTCATTCGAGTTCTACTTAGGAGCCTCGAAGCTTACAATTTGAGTTCCCTGTGTCAAGGCTTCTACTTTGACTTACTAGGGTGCACTGTTTTGTACCAGTCTCAGTTTTTGCGGCTTTTGTTTCTTATAGACAAGAAAATGTTAAAGAACTTTACAAGTTGAAAACTAGACTCTCAAATTTGTTCAAATGATTTATTTTGGATCTTTTAGATGGTTTTGGTTTATTGTGCTTGTAATTTTGTGTACTTGTAACTTTTTTAATTATTTTATTTGTATATTTTAGGCTTGTGCCTCAAAGCATCTTGATGCACAGAGTCAAAACAACTCAATAATCTGTTTAACGTTAGCACTTTGATTGTTACAGTATAACACACTATTTTCATACTTGTGATCCAATCCTTTCAAGAATGACCGCAACCATATCATCTCTTTGATAGCTTCCGTTAAAGCAACAAACTCAACCTCAGTAGTGGAAAGAGTAATTATCTTTTACAACTTGGACACCCAACTAACTACTGTACCACCCAAGGTGTATACATATTTAGTAGTACTCTTCTTGCCATCAATATCTCATACCATGTTAGCGTCTACATAGCCCTGTAATTTCAAATTTGATTTTTTGAAACGTAAGGCCAAATCTGAAATACCTCTCTCAAGTATTTGAGATTCCACTTTACTGCCTTCCAATGCTATTTGCGATTTACTCACAATTCTCATTGCATGTGCTACATACCAGGGCATACATAAGACTGCTAATAGCATAGGCATAAAACACTTTGTCCATGTAGGCTCGCTCCTGCATTGTAGAGGGTGAAGTAAGAACTTTATTCACACGTGATAATTTCAAGACGTCGCCGTCCCTAGTAATTCTCATTCCAAGGATTTTTTTCAACACCCAAGTCATTCATTGCAAACTCCTTAGATAACTCATTTTTCACCTTATCTATTTCTAGTTTGCAAGCACCTCCAATCAACATGCCATCAACATATAGAACCAAGATAATATAGGAGTTACCAATGTTCTTTACATAACAACAACAATCCCCCCGACACCTTCTAAAGTCGTTACTACTCATAAAACTATCAAACTTCTTATATCACTATTTTGGAGCTTGTTTAAGACCATATAAACTATTTTGAAATCTGTACACTATTTTCTCCTCTTCCAGTACTTCGAAACCTTGTGGTTACATCACATAAATTTCTTCCTCCAATCACTATGACGACCTCATAGCGGAGGTCGATCCGCGACCAACTCCACGAAGTGACAATAATTAGGCTCCACAGCTTAACAATTTATACATGAGAATGATGTATTATAGCGACAATCTAGTTTTTAATAACTATATTATATTCTTCTTTTTCTAAAGTAGATGAGCCGTCGGTACTTAGTTGTTGGTTGTCAGAACGGCTTCAATGTTGCCTTGACATGAAATCAAAACTTCGACGATCTTCCCTCTTGCTTTGCCATCAAGGATCTGACCTTTAAATCAATTTTTTGTCTTCATCATTTATTCCTCTTCTTTATCTAGCCTCATCACATCAATATGGATCAAATAATCCATTGGTGTACATTTAGAGAGATATAAAATTGCTTCTTACCTTGTTTTTGTTTAAAGGATCTAGTAGGTTGAGTAGCGTTTGCTATCTTTTTTTTTTTTTTTTTTCTATTTGGATTTTTTCTGCTCCTAATGTTTTAGGGCATCCAGAAAATTATATACGTGATAATCTGAAGTCCACCCCGCCTCAACTTGAATTCGAAATCTTAGTGAAACACTAGATTTCTTATATAAGAGAGTGCATTTTTTGAAAGAATACCAATTGAATAGAGGGTTTCTTTAAACAACAAGGGGTTGGGTCAACTATTCAATCAAATGATGTCAAGCATGTTTCCCATTTCTCTAGAGAAATGGTTGGGCTATTTCTTTGTAAAATTGTGCTCAATTTCATATTTGGCAATTCCACCAAGGTCTCTTACTTGATGGGGGCATAGTGATCACTTCCACGCCCCGATCCATGGAACCCTTACATCTGGAGGTAATGACCTAGTAATCCCCGACCTAGTGAATGGAATGAGTTCATTAAACAATGGGGCAAAACAAAGAGCTTGTTACACACATTATCCTCATCATCTACAATTCAATTTCTGCTTAGTAACACAGCTTCAATAATGAATTCCCAAAGAAATACAAGTACTAGCAATTTAGTATTTGTTCACAATGCATAACATTGGAATATGGTATACCAAGACAGTGTTGGTGTTACTGAGTGAGTTTTCTGTGAGGAGAGAGAGGGAGGGAGGCCTTCCACCCCACCCTAAAAAAAGCAAGAATATGGCATACGAAGATTGTGTTGTATTACTGAGCAAGTTTTTTTAATGAAAAATCACAGTATTGTTGAGTGGACTTTTTGTGAACAATCACACGGTATGATTGAGTGAACATTTTGTGCTTACCTGTACACACAGCTTTCAGGTTAACATCTGTTTTTCCTCCTCGACCTCATCCTTTGGCATATGAAGACAGTGTTGGTGTGAAGCCACAGAAACTCACTTCAACCTGTATACAACCACTTGAAGTCATGATTCAGGTATGGATAACTGATTGCATTTGTTCTGTTTGTTTGTTCTTCCCAGTGGTTCTGAAAATTTATATTTATTGTTCTTATAGTTGGAAGGTTCAGGAAACTGGCCGATGGATGACCTTGCAATGGAGAAAACTAAATCAGCATTCCTCATGAAAATTGGTGAAAGGTTGGTTTGGATTAGATTTTTAATGTGGAAATACTTGCAATAGGAATGATTCATCTATTATATTAAAATGACAGCCTTCAGGACAAATGGGGGATTAGATGTACAGCTACAGAGGATGATGTAGATGTTTTAACGTCTGGATATGCTTTTCGTCTTAAAATTTTGCATGAGAGGGGTCTGGGCTTGGTGCAAAGGCAAGGTGAGAAACTCTTTTGTTTGATAGTCAAAACACATTCTACGGGGTCTTGGGGTGTTGTGCTTACAGGAATGAATTTCCAATTCATAGGGAATGCTCATGTGAAGCGGGTACTATCCTCGGACAAGAAACTCTTTGTACGTGGTCAGCATTCCAGCATGATCAATGGTTTGCGGGGTCGTTATCCGATATATGGACCAGTTGTTCGGTGAGAATTTGAGCACATACTCCTACTCCCCCATTCCTTCCCTCGGAGCCAGTTTTTGAATATTTTTTGCTACTCTGTGCAGGCTTGCAAAACGATGGGTGTCCGCACATCTTTTCTCAAACTCGTTGACAGAAGATGCCATTGAGCTGCTGGTTGCTTATCTCTTTTTGAAGCCCTTACCATTTAGCCCTCCTTCTTCCCGGATAACTGGATTTTTAAGGTTGATTCCTTTTTTATGTATATAAGTCATTTATGCATACTTAACTCTCTCTCACTCTCACTGTCAAACACGCACGTGCATAAACAGCTTCTTCCCTATAAAAACATTTATTGTTGAGGTACTTCCTTTTGAAGTCTTAGTGAAATGTGTTGCCCTTCTATGCTTTATACCATTTGAATTCTTTGTCATGCCTTAACTTTGGTTACCTTAACTCTAGTTATATTCTTATTTTATGTTGTATTGTCAACTTTAGATTTAGATTTGTGGTAATTTTTTCTCTTGCCTTATTAATCAGTCCCTTTTTTATGTATTACTGAGGTTATTCTTTGACGTTGTAAATTTACTTGTATAAAGTTAGGGACATAGAAAACCTGATTGTCTGTAACTGTGGTATGGTTAGGATCTATATCACTACTATGGGATATTTGTCTATAACTGTGGCACGTTTAGGAAATTCTGTCACTACCATAGAGATTTATATGTTTCGGATAGTTGCTTTTAACCTCTGCTGTTGGCTTGTGCACATTTTGGTTTTGCTTACCTTTTGCACACTGGTATATCTGATCCTGTCGAATGGGAGGTGGCAAAAGGATTTGTGAAGGAATGGGATTGTATCGTTTACTTTGGTGGGATAGAGTTGAATATGGGTGAGAAATAGGAAGACTTCTTATAATTCCATCTTTCCATTTTGAGAAACGCCGGTGGGATTCTTCAATGACCGCAGTGGAAGTATCATCTAAAACCTCCATTCTTTTTTCTGTTTTACTTGTCCAAGCAAAGAAAGTTACATATAGTGTGTTTGGATAGCATTGAGATAAAAGGGAAGGGAAGAGCAAGAAATACCAATTGTTAAAAGAAGTAGAACAATTTCATTTCTCTCCTGTTCCCCTGTCATCCCTTGTTATGCATCCTAACACTGAAGTCAGAAATCCTCCATTCATTTTGGTTATCCTGATCAAGATGAATCTTGAGAAATGTTGCATTCCCCGCCCCTGTTATTAGTCTCCACCGTTCTGCCAATTATAACATCAAATTTGCTTTAAGTTTTGAGACCGTGATGAAAGACTGATTTGGATTAATTGTGAGTTTCATGTTTTTCCATGAAACAGCCATTGCAACTAAAAGAACCTAACAATTATAGGCTTCTCTGCCTTTTCTCTCTCTCTCTCTCTCTCTCTCTCTCTCTCTTTTCCTCAAATGATTGCGGTTATTTGAGACACTCCTAATGTATGCAATTCCTGCTTAGCTTGCTTTGTGAAGGTTGATTCTGATTTTCCCACAAATTAATTAATATCTCGTATGCACATTGATGTGGTTGCAGATTCTTACGGTTACTGTCAGAATATGACTGGAGTTTTTCTTCATTAATTGTTGACATTAATGGTGATTTTACTCCTGAAGATGGACAAGAAATCAATGTAAGTGCTGCAGCTCAAGTAGTTGGCCATGAGTGGTCTTTATTAGTTTCTATCTTCACCGTCCTTTCGTTTCAGTGTATTTGTATGAAATAATGTTCTATATATTTTGTTGCATAGGATAATTTCATGTCAAATCGAAGAGAGTACAGAGATAATATGCAGAATATAAGCCCAGCCATGTTTGTGGCCACAGCTTATGATAAAGCATCTGAAGCTTGGACCAGGGCCTCACCAACTGCAGCAGTGAGTAGCTCTTAGCCCCTGTTTGACACACATTCTCCAAAAATACATTCTTTCAAAACTCATTTTCACACATTCTTTAATAAAATAATATTTTCTACCACATTAATAACTTTTCCTTACTTTTTAACCATATATTTCTCACCATATCACTATTTAAAATACATTATTTCCTGAATAATATCCATCAAACACACCCTTAATATTTTAATTGCTTTAATCGTAATTCTAAAAATTATCATATAATATTGCTCGGAACATGTGCTATAAGATTCTGCTTGTTAGAGTTGCTGATAATTCGCAAAAACATGTTTTTAATGTGAACGATATCTGACAGTTCTTTATTTCACTCACTCACTATATCTTTCCAAATATATACATGTCTTAAAATCTATCACAACTGGAAATAACAGTAGACATTTGTTCTCTTAATATATGTGGTTGAGAATTGAAAATGGGTTTTACTCAATTTCATTAACATAAGTGGTGTTGATATATTAGGAGCTTAGAAGATTGGCGACATATGCAGCCAGCAGCGCAAAGTTATTGACCAGTCTCATTATGCAGAATCTGAATGATTCTTACAGATGGGAAGTGAGTGGAATGACAAATATTTTCCTAACAATTTTTTTCCTTCTGTTTTTCCTTGGTAATGATGTTCTAATTTTTTCTTTTGCAGTGCCTTTTCCGCACGCCGTTGAACAACTTCAATGCTGTTATTCTTCTCCACAGAGATAAATTGCCTTTTCCGCACCATCTTCTCTTCCCGTCTGAAATCAATCAAGGTTTTTATGTCACACCTTGTACACACATTCATTGAGCCCTAAATCTGTACAAACACAGAAATGCAACTGTTTCTTTGCAATTTTGTTGAAAATATATACTCTAAATTTGATTCAGGGAAGCACGTTTTGCGTGGGAATCCTAGCAAGATTTTCCGGCCTTTCTTGTTACCTGGTGACTTCAGGGGAAGCTTTGAGGAAATAAAGAATAAACTGATGGTGAACTTCGATCCACTTAGACGTTTTACGCTTGACATTGAGGCAAGTAATGATAATTTGGCAGATTTTAAATATTACTTGCTTTAACTAGTGTTTCACAGGGATGAACAACTAAGAGAGCTTTCTTTTATCTCATCTGCAGAGAGAGTTTCCTGATAAGTTCAAGGTTTGGTATGATACTTTGGGCGGTGATGCTGTTGGTATTACGTTGAGAAATAAAAGTTCAAAGGTATATTGAGGGTTCAATTATGAGGCTTTGACAACATTTAGAGCATGTATGGCTAAGATTAAAAGTGACTAACTCTTTTTGCTAAACGCGCTTTCTAAAAGATGCTGTTTTTTAGTATGAAACCCTACTTTCTCGCGTTAAGTTTTACTGTAAAAAAGAAGTTCAACCTTTTGCCTAACATGCTCTAATCTGTAGTTTCCTCGTTGATTCTTGATTGTGCTTGCAGAAGCGGGGAAGAGATGAGAATTGTGAGGATAAAGATCTAGTCGATTCATTGAGAGCTGTTGGTGAGCTCGGGAATGGATTTGTTAGAAATATATATTTGCTGAAGGCTCCAAAAGTAAATACTTGAACTATTTTGATCAAGGAATTGCTGAGGAATAACTATTCATAATTTGGTCTTTCTTTTACATTTTATTTATACATGTTGTAACTTCTCCCTCGAGATTATTGTAGTTAGGCATAGGTTACTGATGAGCAGCATTTTCGTGTATCATTTAGGTCGTGTGGCTTTTCATACCATACTAATACTTCGGTTTTTATACACGATAATGTACTGTTCGAAGTATACACTTTCTTAGTTGACAGTTTAAACTTGAGTGTCCATTAACGTGCGAGAGATTTGGTTGGGGGTTTCATTGTTGGGATTTAGAGGAGAAAAACCCCTTTAAAACTTTCATTGATATTAGAATTAGAATTATTTTTGTGATTCTCTCGCTTTGTTTTATTTTACTTTTCGTCTCATTCTGACTTTTCACTCACTCAAATAAGTTTTCAAAGGAAAAATTAGTAAACTAAGGGGAAAAAAAGTGCCTTCTATACTTTGATTGTGGAATAGCTAGTTACTTTATATTTTAGGGAACTCAATTTGTAGAGTCAAAAAATAAATTTTATTTTTTTGACAATTAAGTTTCTTACTCTGAATGCGTGGGTCTTTTAACTTTACTTTTCTGTTTTGTTTTGACAAGCAAATTTCTTGGACTATCCTGTTGAGGGGTCCACAATTCTTTTATTTGAGAAAATGTAAGAGATATGTAGTATTTAGCAGTGTTCTAAAAGGCACGCCTTGGCATGAGGCGTTGTCAAAACGTTAAGTCAAGTAGGTTAGCTTCTTATTTAGCGGTCAACGATAATTGTTGACCGCTAAAGCGCATCAAGGCATGCAATTTTTTATTTTTATTTTTCCCTTTGAAGTTAAAAGTTATTAAATGTTAATTTCTTTAGTTTGTCGTAATTTAAAATCTGGTAATTAGCGCAAAACGTTTCTACCTTTACACGGTTTTGTGCAAAACGTCCATACTTTTCGTTTCTTGGTGCAGAACGTCCGTACTTTTCCAATTTTTGGTGTAAAACATCCTTTTTGACCATTTTACCCTTCTATTGAAATAAAACAAACACAAAAGAAAAGAAAAATAAAGAATAAATTGTAATTATGAGTTCAAATTTTTAAAAATGTGCAAATTAGTCACAAATATGAAAAAATCATCCACCTCTAAGCTGCCACATTTGAAGGCAAAATTTCCAAACTCCGATCACCTTGGCCGTCAGACCAATGTACCACCTTGATGCCCTCATTGCCCTTTTCACAACTCACCCAACCACCAGCCCCTACCCCGACAGATTTGACCGGAATCGAGCTACAAACTTTACCGTATGAAATGCAGCCAAACGCTGGAATCATGCAGTCCGGTCACCTTCCTGGTCGGAACATACCACCGGCCAACTCCCCTACTCAAGATAACCTCGAACATACAAACAATTTAGCCCAAATAGCAAGGATAAGATCTGAATTTCAAATTGAAAGCTGTCCTCGCGACTATCATGACACCGCACCAGTTTTCCTCCAATTCCGAAGCCACCGTGACGACCTATGGTGACAGACCACCTGGGTTCGGTACTCCATCACCTGGCGCACCTAGCCCAGCCATGGGTCCCCTTCAATTTGGCTACAATCATCTTCAATTTGGGTCTGAAATGTTCGCTGGTGCGAACTCGTGAGCGTAGCGATTGAACTGTTTTTCTTTAAAATTGGTGGTTGTTGGTTGCTTGTTGGAGGAAATTGTTTACATAAGTAGCTTCGACCGGTTGGGTGGTCGGACGACGAGTTGTGGGAGTTTAACCGATTTTCAGGCTGCGATTTTTGAATTTGATTTCTGGCCAACTTACAACGAGTTATGGGGATTTCTTGGTATGTAGTTGTAGAGGGTAATGAGGAGAACATGTTGAGACCAATATCTGACGGTTTGCAGTCGCCGGAAAAATGAGCTCATGTATTCGGCTAAAAAGGGGCAAAAGAGATTTTTTTGTTCTTTTTAATATTTTTATAAGTTTTTGGATTGATTTGTATTTTTTAGAAGTTTAAGAGTAAAATTGAAAATTATTCTTTATTTTTCTTTTCTTTTGTGTTTGTTTTATTTCAATATAAGGGTAAAATGGTCAAAAATGATGTTTTGCGCCAAAAATTGGAAAGGTAAGGACGTTCTGCACCAAGAAACGAAAGGTAGGGACGTTTTGCACAAAACCGTGTAAAGATAAGGACATTTTGCGCTAATTACCCTTTAAAATCAAAACAACCGTTTGAACCCAAAAGTCAAGTGACCAATGAATCTTATTTATGGTAGATAATTTCTTAAGACACCCGAGTTATTAAAAGAAAAAATATTTACTTATCAAATTTGAACCAAAGCTCAAAAATAAAAATGCAAACTATCACTCCCGTCCAGTGTTCAAAAATAAAGTCTATGCTATTTAGATAAAGAGTTAGATAAAATTTAAGTTCCTATGTTATTTACTTACTATTTTGTATTTAAATTTGAAACTTATATTTTTGTTGGAAACTTTGAAAAAAATGTATTAGGTTCCTATAAATCCGTTTTAAATATTTAGTAAATATTATTTTTAATTAATTAAAAATTAAAATAATATTAAAATAAGAAAACGCATTTTTACGTTTTTTACGCATATGCCTCGCCTAACACGTAGCTCGGCCTCCATACATCGTCACGCATTACATCTTTTGAAACCTTGGTATTTAGTGGAATGTGATACAAATGACATGTGTCGTGACTTTTAATGGTAGTCGTATCATGTAGGCATGTATAATTGTCTTATCGAAATCTTTCTCGTTGTTAAAGCAATCGAAGGTTTATACTGATATAATTATTAACTTTGTCTAAAAATGTTGATTTTTTGATGATATCTTAAGTTTTATATCTTATTTGAAATGTTAAAATTCAATAGGTTGGTCTTGAATTTAGAATTGAAATAATATCTGCATCTCAAATGAACGATTTTCTATCTAAATTCTTTTTCTGTAAATTTTACTTAAGAAACCCTTTTTCGTAAAATTAAATTAATTTCTGTTTATTTTTAATTACTAAATAAATCACCAACAAACAACTGAATTGGTCCCATGGTCTAGTGGTTAGGACATTGGACTCTGAATCCAGTAACCCGAGTTCAAATCTCGGTGGGACCTTCCTTTTCGTTGGTTTTTCCTTTTGACACATCCAAAGATGCAAATTTTTTTTTTTTTTTTCCTTGAAATTAATTGATATTTGAGGCTCGTTTCATCACTATAATTAATTGTCTCAACATTCTCGATCCAGATTTACACCTAAAATATTTTTCTGAAGTTTTTTTAAAGCCTAGTTAAATCGAGAAATTAAAACTAAAAATAAATAAATATATATCTTACATCAAGAGAACCTCGAGCGTGTCAACATAATCTCCAGTAGAGTAGATTGAATAATAACAAATTAATAATTTAGTAAAGAAAATTAACTGCTTGATTAATCAAAATGAAAAATAATTTTGGGTTTTTCAGTCGCAGTGCAGGCAGGGATGTATCAGCTTATCTTGTAAGCTAACCGTCGTCCATTTGAGCTCACTGAAACCAAGAAAATGGCACAGTGCCATTTGAGGTTTGCGCTGAATTATTATATTTTGATTTTTGTTGTTGCATTTGAAAGACAATATTGGGTTTGTTCATCTTCTTCAATGGCTAGTCTATCTTATCTGAGAATGGCTATCTATGAATTTACAATCATGGATTATTACGTTCAACTTCACAATTTAATCATCATGCTGAATATTTCTTTAATACTCGTTACCCTCTCCACTCTGCAGTTCTGTATATCATGCATATTTCTTATTACCATCATCACACCAATGTTGAAAATAGGAAAATTTTCTGCTGAAAAATGTAAGAAAATGAATTTATTTCTTTACTAATATCTTATTGCGGTCGGTCAGGCACGATAATACATTTCCTGAACAGTTTTTGTACAATCAGATTGCAGGTGGTGCAAGGCTCACTGGCTCTGTAACCACCACCTGTTTGTCATCGAATCCCCAGAACTTTGCGGTTTTCAAATCATCTTGGGCCATCAATCTTGAGAACTCCTCGTGATCGTATTTCAGAGTAGCTTTTCCCCCAAATTCACTAGGAAGATTTTCAGTGTCAAAAAAGGTTTTCATTAGCTCCAAGCTATCTTTATTATTTGGGTAGGCGAACTTTATCTTCTTAAAAGTCTTCTGATCCACAAAGTATTGTACAACCTGCAGAAATGTAACATAGCTAAACTTAAGGGTAAGTTTTAATTTAATGAGCTTTTAGAGGATGAGAGGTTATACCTTCCAAAATGCCTCAAAAATTCTGGGTGGGTTATAGAGAACAACTATAGCAAGTCTCTCTGGATAATGATTCTGTAAAATGTAAATGATATCTCGTGCTGTTTTAATGGGAACGTTTGTGTTCAATGACCATCCGTTGAAGTCTATAAGCCACGACATTTGTTCTTGCCCTTCAGGCAGGTGTAGAATTGCATTCTCCATTAGATACACCAAGTGACGAATATTTCCCTCAGGGGATGCAGTGTTCTGTAACAAAAACATGAAATAAGGACAGTTCTCCCCAGTTGGTCATGCAGTGTTCAAAGGCATGTTTTGTACAGCGTGTCTTCTCCAGTATAATTGATGAAAATTGTGGCTTCAGTGTGTCCAGTCCAGTTTATCAAAAATGTGCCACATACATTACTTTGGGGGAGAAAGTCGATAGGCTAACCTGCTTTCCTGGCCTCATAATAAGGACAGTTCTCCCCAGTCGGTCATGAAAATCAGCTTTGGAGACTTTGCCAGTTTCACCTTCATGTGCTACCTCATGCTGACATAGATTTGAGAAATTAGATAGCAGACAAAACTTGTAACAAATGCGCAAGATTAAAAAATTACTCCTTGTTACAATGAAGGTACAAGTTTGAACCAACTGTGAACTGAAAAACGCATAATTCTCCTAAAGAACCACACAAATTGCTCCATAGACATAATTCTATTAGATGGCAGTTTTATTATGTCTCAACATAATTTCATTTAGACCTTGTTGGCCAGGAAGCAATAATCCGTTTCCCTTTCTAATGTTAACCTATTAGGTCAAGTAACCTAACCTTTGTCCAACAAGTGTAGGACTTTTGTTGGCTTGCCTAACACTTTCTTTACAAAAAGAAAATAATATCTCTAGGCCTGAGTTTACAATCGAAAAATTAAGTATGTGAATATCCCAAACTTCTCAACAGAACTAAGAGTGATACAAAGGATTGAATAGGCTACGAGCAAACCAAACATGTTGTAAAAGTATCGACATTAAAAGGTGAAGTATTTCTCCTCAACACTGAATGAATTTAGTCCAAAATGTATATCGTCACTCCCTACTAATAAGGGTCACTAAAGCTACAATACACGATCACCTAAAACTAAAATTTTGTGCACATTGATACTCAAAATGAGAGAGAGAGAGAGATGTTAACTTACCCAACGGATTTCTTCTGGCTTGAAGGTTGATCTCCACTTGAGAGTCTCCTCCAACATTTTGTGGGCTTTATCAACATTCCAATTTCTAGCTTCTAAATACCTTCTTAGACATGCATCAGTGCAAAACTTCAAGCTGCGACCAGATAGTGGACCAAGACCTTCCCTTAGCTCTCTAACCTGTTTGGATGATAAATAAATAATTTAGTTTCTTTTCACTATACACCTTGTATTGACTCTCCTTGAAATTGCAGCAGTTATGTTTATTCTCTTCAACATTGTGAAGAAAAACATCCAAGTTTAGTTTCTGATACTTTAAGGTGATTGAGCTCGTGGCTGCCATAAACGAGCTCTGTCTGTCAATCAGGATTGGGTTCAAAACTTCATTTGGTTCATTGGTGAATTTACCAAAAGATTCTAAGAAACCAAATAAGATTAAAATTTTACAATTTATGCACGTGGGCCTTGAAAGAAATTGATGCTTTATGAGCCAAGGATTTCTCTTTTCGTTTTTACCTTTGAATCCTGTGCTGCAGCATCATTCTCCGGACGATTTTGAGGCCTTCTCCTGAACATGGACATGTCGACTGACAATTTGGCGTAATATAAGAACTGAGAATACGAAGGTACGTTATTTAAGATTTTTTTCTTTTTTCACAATAACAGAAGTATAACTAGGAAAAAGCAATACAGAGTTTGAATCCAGAAAATGAACTGAAAAGCTAATAATCAAACGGTGCATGATGTAGGATCAAAGATCGCCATGATCAACTTAAATAATTAATCAATACAAGAAAAGAAAACCAGAATAGTACACTTGATGATAATAATATTGCAAATACAAGTAACAATTACCTGAAAAGGAAAATATGAAACTGCAAATTGAGAGGGTGCAATCTAATATTATCTCTTTTAAGGTCAATAAATTCAGTGGGGTAGGATGTAGGTTTGTGGGGGGTGAGTGGGTGGGTGGGGTCAGGCGGTGTAAACAACGAATTCAATTCCTCAACAAATACCAGTGTGAAGGGTAAAGTAGATGTTGGATTAATGGGTCATAAAAGTTGCATGAAAGTTGGGGAAGGTGGAAATCGACGGGCAGTCAAAAGTTGTCCAAACCTCAATTAGGTCACTATAAACTTCAATTCACTTCTAAATTAAATTAATCACTATATCACATTTGGTTACCTTTGGTTTCCAAACTTTATTGCTTAGTTGATAATTATACCGTTCTAATTTTCAACGTGGCATACTAAGAGCAAAAATGTAAAAAAACGAAGGTTTTAGAAAGTTTGTATTTTATTTTATCTGAACATTTTTGTGACCCGACGTTGTGGTAAGTAGACACTCCATGTAAGAATTACGTGTAATATTCGTTGCTATACGACTATTAATTAATTTATTTCCATCAATTTGAAAGATAACATGTGCAAGAGTAGTAAAACTTGAAACTAAACTTGAAACTCAGTGATCCAATTGAAATTTTGTGGAATGCTCAGTGACTTCAAAAAAAACATACCAAAGTGTGTCGCTTCCTCACAAGTCTAGAACATGGAATTTTTCCGTTTGATTATTAGAAAATTTCAAAGTTAAATGTCAAAACTCAATAGTTTGGTCAAAACGTATATATCAATCTTTTAAAAAGTCAATTTTTTTAATGATATTTTGTTTTTCCCTTTTCCAATATATGTACAAAGCCTGCTGATGTAAGGGGGGACTTGTGATTTGTACGTGCAATGTTTATAATAAATCATTGATGCACAAAGGAGAGAAGGAGAACGGGAATGGCAAGGAGAAGAGGGAGAAAAGAAATAACATCTGTAGTATAGATTTCAAGTCATTTTTATTAAAAATTGAATTGATCAAGTTAGCCGAGTTGACGTTACATTACTAAACATTCTATTCATAAATTATTTTTCACATTTACTTTTTATATTTAAACGAGGATGATAGACATATTTTAAACATTTGTATAGTAGCTCATTGTACAAACTAAAGAAAAGTGTGAAAGCGTGTGAAACATAGTAAATTGGCATATGATGATTTAAAGAAATAATAAGCATAAAAGAGGGAAATTATTGACTAAAATAATGGCCTCCAAGTTTGAATAAATTGGGGACATGTGAACATTGGGTGGGTTAGTTTCTAAGTCAAACCCTCAATATAATATTCATATTTTTGTATTTATCTATGCAATAATGTAATCACAAGAACGACAGCATCACCAAACATATACATCCTGGTGTAGCATGAAAAACAAGAAACACAAATTATATTTTCTATCCAGATTAAGATTTCTTTTTATTTCTATTTTCAGAAAATAGAAGACACTTACACACTAGAATCAATTGTTGTTTATTAATTAATGTAAATTTTATAAATTGGGGTTTGAATTGTTGCTAGCATGTTTACTTTTTGTAAGTGTACTTCAAATTAAATAAAGTACGATCCCCTTGTGGTGCATTTAAACGATAACATTTATTTCTCGAACTTACTGAATCACCAGGGCCGGCCTCGACGACTTTGAGGTCCTAGGCGGTTAATTAATATGAAGCCCTTCAACGTGACTTTTTTTTTACAATATTAGCAATACTCACGAAAAAGGAGAGAAAATATATCACATGAGCACGTTGATATCACTTGTCAACTGCTGCAAAAAGAATCTTTGATTATATATTAGTTTTTACAGCAACGATATTGATCTCTATACCAATTTTCGTCCTCGGCTCAACTATTTACACGATCATAATCCCAATAGGAAGCCTATTACAACTATATTTAAGGTATGTTTTTAGCACAGTTTCTCCAAGGACTAGTCAATCCAAGGTAGGAAAAATTATCTCTTTTATGTTGTTTTAATAGGTTTTGGCAGTTTCAAGTTACCTCTCATGGATCTCCAGGAATTCTAGCAATGTAATTTCAAACTTTTATACAAGCTCATCATATACAACTAAGGCTAGTGAGGATGAAAATTATTCTAAAGGAAAGACAAAATTTGAAACTCTAAAACAAAATCTTAAGTTCCTTAATAGAGCACTAAAACATCCATTACACTAAATAGAATAGAACATAACATGTTAATTATAAAGAATGTGTCTATTCCCAAAAGACATGCATAAATTCCTATTAGTCTAGAATATCAATCAATAATGAAGTACCAAAAAGCCATGAAAAAAATAAAAAATAAATAAGAAGCTCATAAAAAAAGAGAAGAAAAAGTAAAACTCTTTAAAAGCATCTTCAACATTTGAAACCTGGTGACACAAATGATAATTAACATCCTATTGGATTCAAAGATTAGTTCTTTATGAATTACGAGCCAAACGATAAGTAATTGAAATATTGAACACAATGCGTTCTTAAATTATCCAATCAATCAGATCCCCACCCACCCACCCACCTAAATTGCCTTACACTCACGTCATAACAATTTAGAAGAGTTGTGGTCTTTTTCCCTCTATTCAATAGCAATTAACATATAAGAATCAAGAATTCTAATGTTTTTAGCATTATCCATAACTCTTTGCATAATCATGTGCCTCGTCCTACTTCCACCACTATAGACACTTGGGTCCCTCATCCTCTCACTGTATCAGATCCTAACACATCTTGCTCGGCTTCTACAACACCAACCGAAGTGTGCACTCAAAGGCAGCCTCCATTTGAAGTCTCTTCACAACCAGTAGCATCAGACCAGCCACCATTATCTCCCATACCTAATCAGACAGCATCACAATCCACATCATCAATAAAAAATAACCACAATACGCCACCACCGACAGAAACACAACACCATTCTCGTCACCCTACTCAACATTCCATGACCACTAGAGCTCAAAATAACATTCGCAAGCCAATACAAAAACTTAACCTTCACACTTCCTCACACTCTTCATCAGACCTTGAACCCACTTCTGTAACCCAGGCCCTCAAAAATCATAACTAGCGTCAAGCTATGTCTGAAGAGTATGATGCTCTTGTTCGTAATGGGACATGGGAGTTAGTTCTCCCTGTTGATGTTTCTAATTTGATTGGTTGTAAATGGATTTTCGTATTAAAAGACATGCTAATGGTTCCATTGACAGGTTTAAAGCTCGATTAGTGGTGAAAGGATTTCACCAACGACCAGGAGTTGATTATCACGAGACATTTAGTCCGGTTGTTAAACCTACCACGTGAGACTTGTTCTTAGTATTGTTGTAAGTAATGGTTGGTCACTTCGCCAATTGGATATCAACAATGCCTTTCTTCAAGGCTGGCTTTCAGAAGATGTTTATATGGCACAACCCCCTAGCTTTATTGACTCCGATCATCCCACATATGTTTGTAAACTTCGTAAAGCCATCTATGGCCTCAAACAGGCTCCCCACGCTTGGTACCATGAACTACGCCAATTTCTAGTTGCATTCAGGTTCAAAAACTCTTACTATGATACTTCCTTATTTGTTTTCAACACTGGTCATCATATTATGTATCTGCTAGTGTACGTAGATGATATTATTCTTACCGGAAACAATAATGATCTTGTCTCTCAGTTTGTTGATTCTCTTGCTCAGCAGTTTTCTTTAAAGGGTCTTGGTTCTCTATCTTACTTCCTTGGGGTTGAAGTTGTTCCACATCGCCAAGGAATATTACTCTCTAAATGTCGATATATTCTTGATTTATTGCATAGAACTCAAATGGCAGATGCTAAACCGGTCACCACACCATTACCATCTGGTTCTTCTCCTACTCTAAATTCGGGTTCACCACTTTCTGATCCAACTAAGTATCGTGCAGTTATAGGGAGCCTTCAATACATGTCACTCACTCGTCCGGATATATCTTTTGCGGTCAACAAGTTATCACAAATTATGCATCAACCATCTACTGAGCATTGGATTCTTGTTAAGCGTTTATTATGATATTTATGTGGCACTTTGGATAAAGGCCTTCTACTTCATCGTGAGTCTCTTTTTTCTCTTCATGCATATTCAGATGCGGACTGGGGTGGAAACACAGATGATTACTCCTCAACTGGTGCTTATCTTGGTCGAAATCTTATTTCTTGGAGCTCTAAGAAACAAACCACACTTGCTCGTTCTTCCACTGAAGCTGAGTACCGGTCAGTCGCTGCTACCAGTGGCGGACCCAGCACTTGGCCAGCCCCCGCAGCCGCCCGTGCTGGGTCCGTCGGAAGCTTCGGCAGTCCACCGGAGCCGAGAAGAAAGATGCAGAAGGAAGAAGGCGATGCTGGATTGTGGAGGCGTGGACTGGAGTTGGGACTAGAAGCAGGAGCCTGGGAATTTGTTTGGGCTTTAAAAAAAAAAGGCCCGATAAATGAGCCCAAATGCCCAATCCATGGCCTTGAATTCTATTACCCAAATTCCAATGGCTTAATAGCCACAAAACCAATTAATCGGTTGAGAAATGGAGTAGGGAGACTGGGAGAGTTGGAGACAGGAGACGATGAGGAGGGCGAAATTAATTTGGGTTGTGGCTGTGAATTTTTTATGTCGCCGACTCGGAGGACGGTGGTCGATGGATGGTCTGGCGTCTTCCACGATGGTGCTGCGGCTGCGCAATAGCTGGAGGCTGGACCTGGACTTTCGGCTTCGTCTTTGCTTCTGCCTTTCTGCTTTTCTGCCTTGCTAAGGTATTTATGCCTATTTCCTTCCTATTTGCTGTTTGCTAGTGCTAGTGTCTAGTGCTATACGCCTATACTACTATTTGCTATTTTATATTTTCTATTTGAGAATCTATGGATTTTTGGGTGCATACAGTACACTGACCACTGTATTTATGTTTTTATTCTTTTTTTTTTCAGTTTTTGTGAATTTGTGAATTATGACTTTTGAGAAATGAGAAATTATGTTATATTGTTGTTTTGAATTGTGTATTGTGAAATGTGAATTGTGATTTGGAAATTTAGGGTTTTAGGAAATTACAGTTTAGGGTTCTTAGTATTAATCGGTCAACGGTCATCGGCTACGCCCTAGCTGAACCAAATTCCTGGATTCGCCCCTGGCTGCTACTGTTGCAGAACTTAGTTGTGTTTGTTCTCTTCTCACAAAACTTGGTTTCACTTTACCTCATTCTCCTATTGTTTATTGTGATAATGTTGGATCAACTCAGTTGTGCTCTAATCCTATCTTTCACTCTAGAACGAAGCATGTGGCTATTGATTATCACTTTATTCGAGAACAAGTTCAATCAGGGGTTCTTCGCGTGGCTCTTGTTTCTTCTGCTGATCAGCTTGCAGATGCTCTAACAATATCATTATCTCGTCCTCAATTTTAGTCATTCAAAGTCAAGATTGGCCTATCATCTCGTGGCCCATCTTGAGGCGGCATATTAACTATATTTGTATTATCTGTAATTTGAATTTAATTTTTGAAAATATTTGGTTATGATATTCTTAACTGTAAATTGTTAGTATAACTTCTTCCTTAGGTATATGCAAGTCTGGTAATCTGATGTGTATATATACTCTTGATATCAATGAAGTAAAACAACATTTTTCTTCTCCCAATTCTTTAGTGTTTATAGGAACATCTATTTGGTTTGTTAATAGGACAAATCAGTGTCCTAAGCAAACTATGAAGAAAATGGAAAGCAAACCTTTTTTCCCCTCTCTTCTTTGACCACCTTTTTCTTCCTTCTTGACATCCTCCAGTGGTGGCTATGGTCTTTCCTTCTTGGAATCCTCCAGTGGCAGCAGTGGTCCGACGGAACCGAAGAGATTAGCTCAATAAGTATGCTTTCTTTTTAGGCTTTGGGGTGGGTTATGAATGGATGTGAGCCGATTTTTTTTTATGAGGCCCCCAAAAATTTGAGGCCCTAAGCTATCGCCTAGTTGGCCTTGGGCCAGGGCCGGCCCTTTGAATCACCTATGCATTTATCAAAGGAGCTAGGCCTTTAGCAATGCATGGAACAAGTAGAAGATGGAGACTTCAACATACCCCATTTAGTAGAAGTGACAATCGAGCCAAACGGCTCGTTAGCTCGACTCATAAAAAAAGGGCTCGTGAGCCACTCGGGCTCATAAAAAGACTAGCTCGAGCCAAGCAGGTTGGCTTGCTAGGCTCGGCTCATTTTTTGACAAGCGGTTCGTGGACTCATCGAAAATCAATGATTTATCTATTTTTTTAAAGGCTTTTCTTAAAAAGAAAAAAAAAAAGACGAATGCGCAAGCTTGACCCATGAGTAACAAACCGAGCTCGTGGGTATATGGACCAAGCAGGCTCGACTCGGCCCATTGCCACCACTACCCACTAGGTACATGTCAAATTCATTTATATTTTTACCAAATATTTAATTCGTTCACAATTTTCATAATTCATAAATGATTGTCAATTAGCACTAATTACAAGACGCGTTCTAATAGCACGATAAATCAGCTCATATACAAATGACATGAATAACACATTTTTCAACTAGCACCCTCACACTAACTTCATGAAGGAATGATATCTAGCACCACTTGTGTTATTGTAATAGTCCATGTGTTATAATGTGAAAGGTTCAAGTAAATGTAAAATTATTTGATTCATTTAATAAAATTAGGATCATTTTCAAAAGATTCGTTAAACATAAAATGATCTCTATTTTAAAAAATCAATTCTCAAATTTATGTTTTAATAAACTTTTTAAATTAACATTTTAATTTAGAGAGTGTGTTTGACTCTCCAAATTTAGACAACCAACTCCATTCTATAATTAAATGCATTCAAAATATTTCAATTTTTAATAGAGGAAAATAATATAATAATTTGGATGGAAGTTAGTGAAAACAAAAGATAAGTAAACAATAATAAATATTTTTTTGGAATAATAAATTAAGTGTTAAATATGAGGATGTTGGAGTATTTAAAAATTTTTACTCTCTAAATTGTAAAATATGCTCTTTAAAAATAAAGAGTTTTTCAAAATACTTTTAAGTACCACTTAAATCAATATTGAAACACTAGTTGTACTAAATAACATTATTTTATATCATGTAAGACACCATAATGAGCATCCTATTTCACACCAGCCTACGTCTGGCTCATATATATAAATTATTATAAATAGGCGAGTCATTTTATTCACATATTTAGAAGAGCCCATAAATCTTACTCATTTATGTATGTTCATTTCTATTTATTTATAATTTTAATAATTTATAAACATTTGTCAAGCATATATTTATATTTCCCAATTATGAAGTATACACGCATGTGGGTGACCCCCCCCCCCCCCCACATTGTTCACTGGTACACTATTTCTAGTTAATTTGTAATGTATTTTTCAGTTTCGCCCCTCAAGATTTTGACTCGCCCCAAAATTTTGTAATTTTTTATTTTTTTCCATTAATAAATATTGAGTAAATAACTTGCACTTTAAAATTCAACCATACAAAAATTTTATATCTAAACAAAAGATCCAATAGTTACTTAAATAAATAAATAGTCCAAATTCAATCCAAAACCTAAGTTCTCAATTCTCAAACCCAACTAATTAAAATCCAATTCTCAAGCTGGTTTATGCATAATACATGTTTACTTGTTTTGTTTAGTGTATAATTTTGATTTCTCATTGAAATGAAGATGTTGAGATTGTGATTTGTGACTGGTGCATTGTGAATTATAGAATTGAGAAGACCAGAAGTTGATTTCGTCATTTTGTGTGTTCAATCCTAATAAGTTTTATTCTTGAATATTTGAATTTAAGAATTAAGTAGAGTAGTTACTGTTAGTTTGTGTAATTGTGTTAGTTATTGAATATTTGAATTTAAGAATTAAGTAGTAGAATAGTCAGTAGTGATTGAATTGAATATTGAATTTCAGTATTATTTTGGTACTCAAAATCGTCGTTTTCAATTCTCTTAGTTAAAAAAAACGGGGGCACCGCCCCCAAACCCCCGGGAGGGTGGCCCATCCCTTTCCACCCCCTAAGATTGAAATTCTGACTACGTCTCTGTTTGAGCCACATTATTTTGAAAGAATGTATTCTTGAATAGTAGATTGATGGAGAATGTATGGTTGGAAAAAAATGAAAAGTTATTAATGTGATTGAAGATATTATTTATTGAAAAATTTGTGGTTGAAAATGAGTAAAAGAATGATAATGAAAATTTTATGGAATACCAAACAGGTCCACAAGAAGTCTTTACTAGCATGCATAAATGTGGGGAAAATTACAGCAGAAATCTCAAACTTTTTATTTTGTTGCAGACTACACGTTAACCTTCATTTTTGTGGTTGCAATCTCAAACATTTCACTTCCACTGTAGCTAGAGTCCTTTGGACAGAAACCGTCTATTAATTCATTGGTTAACCCTAAAATTAGAATTTTGACTCAAATTGAAAAAAATTAAATGAGAAGTAAAATTGTCAAATCATTAATTTTTTAATTTAAAACTGAAAAAACGCTTTTACTCTACAAAACATGTGAAATTTTTACCATGCCTCCACTAATTGCACTGAAATTTGTTCACTTTCTCACATGCACAAAAAATGCACTCTTTGCACGGTCAACCCTGACTATAAGCGAGGTAGCCGGACGCCTAAAGCCTCGTTTTGATGAGGGCTCCAAATAATATAAGGTTAATTGATTGATTGAAGAAAGACAAAAATTATAATTACGAAATTTTTTAAATTAGAATTATCATATGCAAACACAAGAATCCAATAAAATTTGAGAACACAAATGTCTCTAAAAAAAATCGTATAAATGGTAAAACTTATCACATACACTTATATATCACATAAATATATCACAACTATTACTTTCTCTATATATAATTAATTTGATAATTTATCTTTTCAACCATCATTTTTCTTAACAATAAACAAAATGTCACTTTTCTCTTTTCAAAATTTACGGTTATTACTTTTTCTAATGCTCTCGTGGTGGGTCTTACACTCTGTTGCTAATGCATTTGTATTTATCTCTCTCTAAATTCTTGCATTTCATTTTATTTGTCATTTTATTTTATTTTTCCAATTTTCATTGTATTGATTAATGTTTTTATTAAACTAATGCTTTTCTATGTATTATGTAATCTGCTTTGGGTTTTCTCGATCCACTTATTATTCTTTTTTTATATTTGTATTGGAATTTAAATCTTGTATTTTGTCTTCCAATTTTTTTGATTATGTTTAATAATCTTTTAATTGTATTTAATTATTTTATAAGCTAAAGTCAACAATTGAATTTAACCAAACATTTTCTAGGATCCACAACTTTTAACCACATATTCATCAACTTTTATCAAAATATACTAAAAATCAAATTTTAATCTCTATTAAGCAATGCCTTAATATTCATAGGGGTCTCATATTTAAAGTTTGCATAAGACCCCAAAATATAAGGGCTGGCACGACTCTCTCTGTGAAAATATAATAGAGATTGTGTGCCCTATGCTGTAATCAACTCTACATGAGGTTAGGATTTTGCATCCCCAATCATGAGATACACTAGCTACGGGGTTAGGTTTAGGGTTTTTTTTTTTTTTTTTTGGTGAAAACTAACTTCAAAACTGCTTAAATTCGCACTAGATTTTAATGGGGAACTACTGTAATTTTCGACGATCGTTACCAAAGAAGATGTGAAACCATCTAATTTTTCAAGGCACAATCACAGTCGCAAGGAGAAGTTGCCAACCGTTAATAGTAAAAAGGCCATCACGGTATTGAGTGATGTTGAGAAGGGAAATATTGAATAGAAGTATTTAGTTGATAGGGACCTTTGTTGTGGGGAATTCGAGTTTACTTATTTGTGCATTGATCGGGACACGAGTGAGCTCTTAGCGTGCAAGTTGATTTCGACGAAGAAGCTGTAGACGACCATAGATTTGGATGATGTGAGGAGAGAGGTGGCGATTATGAAGCGTTTGCCCAATAATTTGAGCATTGTGGCGTCATTGTCAGAAAATATCTCCTTAGTTTTGCTCTCTAGAGAGAGAGAGCTTACGCCCCTATTTGGTATAAATTAAAATTTAGATTTTAATTCGAGTTAAAGTCAAAACTAATCTTAATTACCCATTTTATGAGATACATTACTTTTCAACCACACATCTCATTAACTTTTTGTAAAATCTGATTTTAATTCCCATCAAACGGGGCCTACATATATCGAGCCCATCAACTTCATGATTTATCCTTAAGATAAATTTGCTCATTGGGGGTCCCATCCAATTTACCAAACTTCTACCATCTAAATCAAACAACATTTTCCAATATTTCCTATGTGAAAGTTTTAAATTATAAAGACTAACGTGCAAAATTACACAATTAAAAGTAACAAGTCACTTTTTAATTGTTTTTAGATGGTTAGTGAAACAAATCAATTTATCTTAAGTTTGAATACCACAATCAATAATGAAAGTATTAAAGATCACCAAAGATGATCACGAAAAAATAATTTGGCAAAAACTCCCGACACTTTGTTAGTCAATAATTCGCTACAAATCGAAACAAACTTACAGTACGTTCCAAACCCGTCTACCCCGTAGAATTTCTAATCTCAATTCCTGCAGTCTCTCTTGTTTCTATTGGAGGTGTGCTCCTTCAAAATAAATTTTGACTTTTGGTTTATACATTAACCCGTCTGGACTGCGTGCTCTTGAAACCAGATCCCAACTCTTGGTATCTCACTTTAGTCCTCCTAAATTTATGTCTCTGCAACAACCCCCGATCATTGGTATTGATTTATCTCATGTGGATTAGGTGGCTTGGTGTTTGATCAAAAGATTTTATGTGTCTTGATCTTTGTTTAATATGAAATAATATGTTTTGGTCAATAAAATATGTTTTGGATGAATTTACGAATCAAGTAATATGTAGTGGTTGAATTTTGGAATCAAAGAATGTTTTGAATCATCAAAGTATTGATCTCTATGGAAAAATATGATTCAACACATCTTTGGACATTCATATGTATTTATAATGGGTAGTGTTTGTGATGAAAAAGAACTCAAAATCAGCTTAAAAATCGAATATTACTATTCGTTGGATAACCACATCGCTCGAATTCTAAGCAAGGGACATGGGAGTGGCAGTTGAGCATTTGTCAATATTTTCATCATAACTTTCTCTACCAATATCCGATTAAGATAATTCGAAATGAGTTGGAAAGTTAATTGAATAAGGCTACAATTCTTCTGAATAACCTTGTCCAAAATCCAATGTTTTCTTGTGAAAAATGTGTTGCAAGTTGCGATTGAGAATTTGAAGCATAACTTGTGTGACTCTTTAGCACTTTTTGAACTTCTTAATGTGTTCCAATGATCACATGTGATCTTCATGGATTAATTTAAGGGCTATATTGTCAATCCAACTCTTTTGACTTTAATTATGATTCAATAACTCTTATTTTGACTTTGATTACAACTCGATAAATTCATAATACAATTCAACTAGAATTTGATTTTGATTAAGAAAATTGCCAATTACAAATTTAGAAATTATCAATTATAATTTGGACTTAACACTAGGACTTGATTTTGACTTAAAAAAAATTGCCAATTATAAATTTAGAAATTACCAATTATAATTTAGACTTATTCAATCAAATTTTCACTTGTTTAAAGTTTGAAGTGAGTAAATTAAAAATCAAATATTTCGTTCAATCCTTAATTATTTTCAACAAATAAATACATCATCTTAATCACCTCGCATAATATAACATAAATATGCTTGATCTCATTAATGGGTCCTACATAAAATTAAATTACAAGTAGCTTAATATAAAACGTTTTTTTTTACCATCTCTCACATTAATGACATGTATCGATTTTTTCAAAGCAATGAAACAATATATACGAATTTCGAGTAACTCGCTTCATAAATGTGGCCGTGTACATAACACTTCATAGATAATTATATATAATTGTAATTGTTATCACTTCCAAGTTCTATCTATTATATCATACAAGTCTAGGAGATGAAGGCCTCGCCTCTTGTATATTTCGTATCGTAGATGTCTAGAAGATAAATGTCTCTCGTATTTCATCCTAGAAGTTTAGAAGACAAATGTATCTTGTATCGTATATAGAGGTCTAGGAGATAAATTCATCTTGTATACACTTTATATTCGTGTTGTTTGATCAGTAAAATTAAGTTGGGTTTTCTCGAAACATTTATTCACAGCAAATTCCACAGCAAAACCTCTATAAAATAATAATGTTGGGATTAAAAAAATTATTATTTTATTCGGTTATTAATTTATCGATAAATGAATATTTATTAATTTATAGAGTATTTTATACTTTTATAACTTGTATTATATTTTCCTATAATACATGTAAGCACACAAAAAGGCACACGCATAAATACATTAAAGAGAAAACATTAATGTCGCTTCAAAATTTAATATTTTAAAATATCAATCGTTCCAGTTATTTCATGTATACATGGAATAAAGTTTCCACGGTAATTAGTTTTAACATAATACCCCAGTCATTCCAAATTTCATACATTTTTTCTACTATGACGTTTCATTTGAAATGAATTAAAAAATGTGCAAAATTCAGTCAAATGAAGATATTAATGTTAAACCAAAAATTAGTGGAGATGAAGGAATCAATGGATTGTGTGAAAGTTTTTTTTTTTTTTTTTTTTGTCTACACTAGCTATAAAAATGTGATGGGATGTCGAGCGCCTTCTAAACTATTCTAGCGAAAATGACACGATGATAAAATTTCATACTAATAAAGATATTATTCAAGAGATACTTAATACACCTATAAATGATGATCATGATCCAGATAATAATCGTGATTTACCAACTTTTTATTCAAAAGAGGCATTTCAAGCTGTCACAACTAGGGGTGGGCGTGGGTTGGGTTGGTTTTTACCCCAACCCAACATTGTCGGTTTGTTAAAAATTCAACCCAACCCAACCCACGTAAATGTTGAAACCCAACCCAACCCAACCCAATCATGTGTCGGTCGGGTTGGGTTGGATTGGTCGGTTTGAGAAAAATTTATTGCACAAAAATTAAAATCGTCCAATTTTTTTTATGTAAAATAACATTAATAATACTCATTAGTCATCCAATGTCAATAAACTTGAAAAAAATAGTAGAATCCATCAAATATTCATCAACAAAAATCCATCAAATATTCATCAACAAAAATCACAGTTTAATAAAAAATAACAAAGTACTTCATACATGGTAAAATCATATTTAACATGCCCACAAGAGACTATTGAAATGTACTTTCATATGAAGAAAAATATATCATTATTTCAAGTCATGATTTTAAAAAAATAGAAATTATAACACTAGTAGAATTCAGCATGAAATTCCATAAATATATGTACATATTTTTGTCAAACTATCAACAGATTAATTACTTTCAAGGAATCAATCAAAGAAATAAATATAGTTATGTTGCTCTCAATAACAAAAATTAATGGAGTTGAGCCAAAATAAGAAATAAATAAAATATTCATAGAACAAATCTACATTGAAGAGAGCACATACTTAGTTTTGTTAATTAGAAGGTCGAAAGACTTCAAATTTTGTTAATTAGAAGAGAGAGGAGACTTAGTTTTGTTAATTTCTTGGATCCCTTCGAGGATAAACAAAAACAAAATAATCAAAACTAGTAATTGAAATTTAAAAATGAAAGCGCGTTCAAAGTTCACCTTTTTTTTTTTCGGGTTGGGTCGGGTTTGGGTTCTTAACCCGCAACCCGACCCGACCCGACCCGATCAAGCTAACCAAAACCCGAAACCCGCCCCAAAAATTCAAAAAACCGACCCAAACCGACCGGTTTGGGTCGGGTCGGTCGGTTTGGCCGGTTTGGTTTGGGTTTTGCCCACCCCTAGTCACAACCTTAAATAATTAATTTGTACAAAATGAAAAAAAATGTCAAATGTAGTATGTGCATTTCAAAAATTTAAGAAAGGAGTTGAATTTGGTTTGTGTATAAAGAACAGCAAAAGACTTTAGATGCATATTTTAAAAAATGGACGATTTGAAAAAAACATTGTCAAATTAAGTTTGTTAATTTGTATTAGTGCGAATGTTTATGAATTTAAGCATTTATTATTTTACATATTCGTTGAGCTTTAAATGATCTAAAAAAATTATTATCTTATGCATTTAACAAGGTTATTAATCTAGTACGCTGGTTAAAGTTGGGACCAAAGAATTTTATTATTTAAACAAGATTATTAATTTATTGAACATTCATTTATCGATATTTTACTGTAGAGACAAATTTGAAGCATCTTTCTCTTAAGAGACGTCATGTTTTCTAACCATCCTTGAATTATATTGATGTTTTATTTCCAAATGAACCAAATGACACCCTTTTTTTCCCCCTATGCTCGATAGTGTACCTAACACAACTGCAATTGTCGTCACTTGCATTATTGTATGGCAATTTCTTTTAAAACTACCATTTTACCTTATATTATATATATATATATAGAAAACTTGTCTTGGCACGCTGAATCCGTACTCGAAGTGCTGTTCATGTGCATGCTGCACTGCTCTCATTTTAATTAACCATGCGAACTTGGAGTCAACTGCACGCGTAACACCAACTCTGTTTATCTTTATTTCTGAGCAACAACTACGGAAATGAATACAAATAAATGGAGAGGTGTAATAAATGAAAAGACTGGAAAAGAAAATGGACATTTTCTGTGGGAGCTTGAGCTTGAGGTTTGATGAAATTAGGTGCCCATCAAAAAGAGTTGGGAGATCCAACAGTTCATTGGTGGCTTCAGATGTTGCAAGAATTACTTCTTACGAAAGGTTTTCTGAATCTACGCGCTATGAATCAAGTAGTACTGGCTGTTCGATGAGGAGGAGAGCTTGGAGTTGTGTTACGAAGGTCTTTTCTTTCAAGAAAATGATTGATGGACAAACCACCACACCACGAGGGGCAGAAGCGAAGAAAAGGCGGTCTTCTTGGCTCCCCAATCCTCATCAAAGGTGGCCAGTTCAAGGATGGTAGGTGGAAAACTAAAATCGTGTCCATTGTATATTGTTTCATCTCTTTCAAAGCTTCGCTCTCTGTATTTGCTTTTCATATGTTTCATTCATAATGAAAGTATTTTCAATAGGATATTTCTAGTTGTACATAATTTGGTGTACATAAGGGTATCCACCCCCTCACATGGAGGTGGAACCCATGTGAATTAAAAATATTTTCTTTAAGTGGGTCACATCCCAATGTGAGGGGATGAATACCCTTATGTACACCAAATTATGTACCACTAGCAATTCCCTTTTCAATAATGCTTCTCTTACACTTCTTTTTACAGCATTATCTTTTGAATTTCTCAATTTTACCCTTAATCCTATATTCTATCTATTTTTCGCATTTTAACCCCATAATTGGTATCAGAACTTAGTAACGAAATTAAAGAAAATTTTTAGAACTTAAATAATATATTTTAAAATGAATAGAAAAGATAAAATGATTTTAGAAGAATTACAAAATATTAATATTTTGACTAATACTAATCGACATAAATTGCAAGAATTAGCGACAAATTTAAGTACTAAATATAAAACCTTAAGTGAAGAAATACAATAAATAAATAGTTCTCAACAATTAGCAAAAATAAAAAATAAAAGATTACAAATTTTAGTAGATGAATTTTCTGAACATGAAGAAAAAGACGTTATAATAAATCAATTTTTAGAACAATGTGATAATTATGCTCAACCTTTAGAAAAAATGGATATTATAAATCAAGATGTTTTAACTCATATAATAAATATCGAATCCAATTTAGAAATTGTTAATGACAATATTAAAATAGGACCTAAAATTTTATATAAACAAATTGAATCAAAGTTAAAAGAATCAAAACTAAAAAGAGATTCTTGTATATCAATTGAATCACTTTTACCGGATTATGTTATAGAAGAATTAGAAACGAAATTCTTTGAAGCCACTAGAGAAGAATTAGAAATCTACAAACAAAACTTAGAACAATTAGATATTCAAACCGAGAATATTTATATGAATGGTCCTCCACCCAAAGAGGAAACTACTGAAATTAATACTCCATCTTTAAATCAACAAGTTGAAACTCAACATTTAGTCGAAGAGACAAGTAGAACTAATATTACTACAGATTGGACACAAGTCGAATCTGATAACTGGAATCTAGAATGGATAAAAAAACATGGAATGACTGAAGAACGAGAATGTTACAATTTTAGAAAAGTACCCAAGATTATGTCAACTAAGCATATACATTTTAGGGATAATAATCCCGTTAAATTATTTATTGAACCAATTCCTACAATAGGAATCTGGCTAGATGTTGATGATAGCAATAATAAAAGTGAAATTATTGACTCGTGGGCAGAAGCTACTGATTTAGCTGTTGCTTTTCATAAATGGAATACAACTCAAGTTTATAACTTTTTAATCCACGCCTTTAGAGGAATTACTTCAGATATCTGGAGGAGAACTTCTGAAAAAACTAAAATAAAATTAAATATGAAGAAAAATCTACAACTACTATAGATAGTAATGAAAGTTTAGATACTGAAAATTTTAAAGAAGTTTTAAAACGAATGAAAAATTTCTTTAGACGTTTACTCTTATGATAAGTTATACCAGAAACAAAAATAGACATGATCACTCAACAAAACCTTACAAGCTGAAAGAGAAATGGAATTATTAAAAATCTGTGACATGTGTGAATTAAACGAATATACTAAGAAACTCGGAAATATATATATTAAAGCTTCTAAATCCATAAAAGAATGGAATTTATCAGAAGAAGATATAAAATTACTAAATAGATATTTTCTTAAACTACATTGGCCATAGGGTCAGAAATTATTTGAAGATTACCAAATTTATTGGAATAAAATAGAATGGGTAGATCCTAACCGTAAAACTGATACCTTGGGAATGAGAACTTCATTCTCTAAAAGAAAAATATTTGAATGGTGTAGAAAATCTATGTACCAACACCTATTTAGAAAACATGGTAAGAAAGCAAGTTTATACTGTTATGGAGAAACAGTAGCAGTACCACAATTTGATTGTCACCAATCACCTAGGAAACCATATTATAAGAAGAACTTTAAGAAGTATCTTAAACCTTGGAAGAGAAACAAAGGATTTAAGAGTCACAAGAAATATTTTAAGAAGAAAAAACCTTGGAAAAAGAGTATAACCAATATAAGAAACCTCAGAAAAAATATAAAGAAGAATTTTATAAAAAATGTAAATGTTTTACATGTAATGAAATATGACATATATCTCACAATTGTCCTAATAAGAATAAAAGAGAAAATGTTAAAGACATTAGAATAATGGAAGAAATAGAATCCGACTCAGACTATAAAATAATCGAAAACTTAGACGAATTATCTGAAACAGACTCAATATATGAGCTAGATATAGAAGAAATTGAAGAACCAGAATTTAAACAGATTTATATGAATCAAGATATTATAGATACTATTGAAACCAACTTAGATAATGAAGAAGAAACTTCACAAACAGTCGTGTTTGATGAAGAAAGATATAGAGCTATAAAAGAAAAACAAATATCTTTAAAAGATAGAGATGTCTTTGTAAGACTAATATTATTTTGGTTTAATAAAATAATATATATTGCTAAATATGATGAAGTATCTATTAACATCGAAAATGTTAAAGGCAACACTACTATACCCCTAATAACTAAAGAATGGGTTAATAGAGAATTAGTAAAAATAAATAGATCTACTAGGGAAAGATTAAAGAATATAGTGATGGGAGGAATCCAAATAATGATCAAATGATATTTTAGAGGAGGAATGGATATTCATATACAAATGTACTTAACAGATAATTGAATACTTCATGATCCTATGGACGCTCTATTAGGAGTTGTCTTTGGAAATCTAGTATATAAGAAAATTATTTTTACTATAAGACCTGGATTTGCCATGTCCCTATTAGATGAAAATTTAAGTATGGGATTAAATCTATATCATAGAATTAATAGATTAATTATGTCACCAAGAAGTAAAGCTGTAACATTACATTGTAAAGCTTTATATGCCTTTATTACTACACACTAAAAGGAAATCAATAAAGTCTCAGGAGATTTTATACAAATACATGAAGATTTTAGAGACCTAGCACAATTTACACTACCAAGAATGTTAAGTAATAATAATATTTCGTTACCACAAGATATATTGCTTGATTTTCATCAGCAATATAGAATAATAAATAATAATGTAGGAAATCAAGGATTAGTTACCTTGAATACCTTTGGACAACTTATAGCCAGAATGCCTAGTAGAAGAATATAAAGAAGTATTAGTTCTAGAGAACTCTCAAGCTCTAGTAGAACATCTACGAGTAGAAACTATCCAATAATGCCTAGAAATAGCATTGATATTGACCTAAGAAAATGTGAGGAAAATAATTTCCTTATTCCAACAGAATATATCAATAACCAGAATAATTATTAAGAAATCATAGCCCTTGTTAATATAGGAGCTAGTACCAGTCATATAAGAGCAGCCCTAGTTGATCATTTACTAGAAGAAAAATTACCTCAAGGAATAACTCTTACAAATTATCATGAAATTAAAACATTTGTTAATTTAGAAATAAGTTTCACAGATATAGAAGGAGAACAATTTAAACTAAATCTTAAAATTCATAAAGATTATAGGAAGGGAAAAGATATTAGTCCAATATTATTGGGAACGAACTTTCTTGAGAAAGTCTCACCATTCTATATCCAAAAGAATACCTTACAAATAACTATAGAAGGAAAATAAAAAATGATTTCTAGAGTTAATAAAAACAAAGAACCAATCTATATGATACAAGGAATTAGATCAATCAAAACTAGCATACTTAGTCCACATATTGAGATAACTCTCAATTTACCAGATTACTGTATGATAAAATTGCATGCTATACTTGATACTGGATCAGGTATTTGCCTATGCAAAAGATACGTGTTCCCAAAACATTACTATAAAAGAGACTATAAGAAGACAACTTATGGACAAACAGCCAGTGATATTGTAGAAATCTATAGAGATTTTGTAAAAAATGTTCCTATAATTATAGAAATGTTTTATCCATCGAATATATGCAACAGATAAAATAAAATGTGATATCCTTTTAGGAGAGAATTTTATCTACACATATAGTAATTTTACACAATATAAAGATAGTTTTGAATTTACAATACCTTGTAATCACAAAATTAAAACACTAAAAATCTATAAAGCCATTGGAATTGCACATCAACCATTCACCATAAACCCAAACATCAGAGTTCTGCATGTAATCATGATAGATGTTATACAGAAATTAATCAAAAACAAAAAATTACAGTATTATGAATTAGCAATGTAGAAGAAGAATTAGAAAGTATTAAATTAGAACTAAAAGAATGTTATCATGAACACCGCTTAACTAAATGGGATAAAGATAAACCTATGGCAACCATTGAACTAAAAGACCCAGATACTAAAACAATTTCCTTATAGCGAAGAAGATAAAAAAGAATTTGAAATACAAATTAAAGAACTCTTACAATTATGAGTTATAAAAGAATCAACCAATCTATATAATAGTCCAGCATTTATGGTGAGAAACCATAGTGAAATTAAAAGAGGAAAAGCTAGAATGATAATTGATTATAGAGATTTGAACTCTAAAACTATACCAAATAGCTATAAACTACCAATAAAAGAATTGTTAATAAAACAAATACAAGGAAATAAAATATATTCTAAATTTGATTGTAAATCTGGATATTGGCAAATAAAACTAGATAAAGTATCAAAATATTTAACTAGTTTTACTACCCCTAATCCATTAGGACAATTCGAATGGAATGTTATGTCATTTGGATTGATGAATGCATCACAATATTTCAACAAAGAATGGATAAGATTATTAGACCAATGAAGAACTTCTGCATTGTTTGTGTAGATGATATTCTTATTCATAGTAAGAATATAAAAGAGCATATTGAACATTTTAAAAAATTCAACTATATTGCTAGAAAATATGGATTAGCCTTATCAGAAAGAAAAACAGAAATAGATAAGATTGAAATTGAATTCTTAGGATATATTTTTATTGAAGAAAAAATATTTCAACAATCTCATATTGGGAAAAAGATTATAGAATTTCAGAAGAAATTAGAGATAAGAAAGAGTTACAAAGCTTTATCAGATTATTAAATTATTCTGAAAAATTTATTAAAATTATGCAAAATAAAAAGCCCACTTTACCAAAAAATTCAAGAAAAGAGTTGAATGGGAGTGGACACAAAAAGATATAGAAATTGTAAATAAAATTAAAAGAATATGTGAAAATCTACCAGAATTAAATATTCCAAATGATGATAATTTCTTTATTTTAGAAACTGATGCATCTTTATTACACTGAGGAGCAATCCTCAAAATAAAAGAAAATCATAAGGAATTTCTTTGTAATTCATTATGTAAATGTTCAGAAGAGCTTGTTGCTTATACTTCAGGTACATTCAAAGATGTCGAAACAAGGTATGATATCAATCGTAAAGTATGTTTAGCCGTTAAGAAAAGTGTAGCAAAATTTGAACCTTATTTGCTACCTAAGAAATTTATTATTAGAACATATAATACTCGGGTAAAACTATTATTAACAAATAACCTTGGAACAAGTGCAGCTGCAGGCCACTTATTAGAATGCAAATGTGGTTTGCACAATTTAAATTTGATATTGTCCATATTAAAGGGAAAAACAATTTTATTCCAGATTTTTTAACCAGCAATTGAGCAAATTAGGAAAGAATTAGAAGCATTGAAGTTCGAAATGAACATGAAGATTGCTGCTGTGGAGTCCAAGATAACACTAATAGAAATGGCTGCTGTCAAGCCGATACTGAGAAAGCCAATAAGGCTATATTATCTGAAGGCCCTAATGTCAATAAATCTGAAGGCCTCAGTGCCAATATTGAACAAGAAGCATTAAAGTTTCATAAACTATCAATCCAAGAGAATACTACTTTGTCTCCCTCACAGGAGAGAAAATTTACAAAGGAAAGTATCTCCATACCAGAGCTAGATCGCTCAAATATCATCAATGCCTGTAACACTCCCAGTGTTATGGATATCAAAAGTAAAAATGATTTTATTTTATCATATGTACTGTTCAATCTCGTCGTTGCTGGTTTACCAGTATTGGAGGTTGGATGAAAACCTTAACATATGGAACCTATAACAAAGTGAATTTATATCCAGGAGCCCCAGCATATTGGGTTCGTACTCTATTTGAAATGGGAAATATAATTTGTATTTACTCATCAGAATCTTTAAAGGAAATTTCTATGCTACCAAAAGAGGTAATCCGAGCTATTGAAAGATATTGTCAAGTTCTTAAACATAAGAATATATATTAGGTTTTTCTCAGCAAGTCCCAAATGGGATAATGAAGAAGATAGACTGCTGCCAGTTAGCCATGTTATAAGGATTGCCACTACTTCCAAGCATCTCCAGCCTGAGAAGAGTGAAATCCACAAAACTACACCAGAAGATGTCATCAATATGACAGCTTTTCGTAGAGCCAGGGATATAAGAAACAGTTTGAGCATCTCCAGAAAATTATTGAAGAAAATCAGAAAATTTGGGTGTATGAATCACAAGACCACTTGATTTACAGTAAGACTGTGGCATCCACTAAGCAAGAAGATTGACACTATCTTGATATATGGTGTGATCATATTTTTGGAGGAGACGCTAGTGGAACACAAAAGACAAAAAATAAGCTGTGTAAACAATTTTAGCGTTATCCAAACCATAAGTGCAAGTGTTGTAGCAATGAAGAAGATGGCTCACCAATCTCACTAGATCCAGAGGAATTTCCGAATGAGTGGTTTGAGTCTCATATGGAAAAGTAATGGACCCCCTTTATCATTACTTTATCAAAGTCACTTTGATAAAGAAAAACTGTGGGGTTTCACCTACATTATTTTTCATGTTAAGACAAACAACTTTAGGCCACAGTAAGATTCTCGTTATCTTACACAGTAACACAACAATAATGAAGGACGGCTATAGAGCTTTTCGAGTCTATAAAAAGAAGACTAATTCTTAGAAGAAGGCATCTCATCCTTAAGTAAAAATTTATTTCTCTCTCGTTTTCAAATCTTGTAGTCATTTCAGTTTCTCTCTTGCATTTGAAACTTGTAATAAGGTAATCTCTATGGAGTAAAGAGAAAGTACCAAAATTGTAGTCAAAGTATATATGTACACTCTCATGTAAGAGACATTAGTGTGACGTGTTTATGAAATCAAAGTTGTTTGAAGACGCTGTCTTTTTATCCTTATTATATTCTCAAAATCTCTTATCTTACTTATATTCCAACGGTGAAAACCTTGAGGGTTAGTGCAAGTATCTTGTTGCCGTGTTGCCGTATGTAAACGTTTTAGGCGTTGTTAGAGAAAGCCATGAGAATCCTGTTACCATTCAAAGTGATGTTTTAACTAGAAGTTGAAAGGAAAACTGTGATTCCGTGTGATTTATTGTGAGATATGCAAAAGAGTCAGAGAAAAAACTAATAAGAGTGCGAAAGTCGTGTTAGACCATAACACACTTTCTTAAACTCAAACAACACCGATCACTTATATCTGAGTATACTAACATATGGGAGCAAGCTCGAGGGAAATCTCGTTGATATTAATTTGCATTTACCTTCTGCTTCAATACTGTAAGATCTTTCTTATTTATGTCAGTTACTTGTATTAATATTTGCACTCCTGCTATTTTTTATGTTTTAGTTAATTGTATTCGAAAATTAGAAATTAACTGTGAAAGAAAAAGAGAAAAAATTAAACCATTTTATACTGTACTTGATTATTTTCTGAAAAATAATAGAGATATACTTGTGCTTATAAAAGAAAATATAATCAGAATTAATAAAGAAATTAATAACTTAGAAGATAAAATTAAAATATTAAACGATTGTTTTGATAAAAGATATATAGATAAATACGAGCATAATTGACTTTTCCATTTATTAGGAGAAATAAACCAAAACTACCATATATTAGGAACAGTGAACCTTGACTTGACTAAAGAATAAGATGAATGATATTTGTGTCTTTTTATCAGAGAGTGTAAACCATGATGTAAAATTAAGTGTACATGTAGCAAAATCGAAGTTTTTAAGTTTTATTTCATTTCTAGAAGGTAAAAACATTAGATTCTGTTTGATACACCATATTTTCCATGGAAAATGATTCAATTTTCTTATTTTTGTAGTATTTGATAAGCAAAATTTTCTCGGAAAAATGTTTTACAACTTTTCAAATTTTCTATATTTTTAGGAAAACAAATTCTTGATATTTTGGTTGGCAAATATTTTCCGGATTTTTTTTAGCTATTGGAAAAAAAATTTAGGCACGATAGTAAAAAAACTTATCACTTTTATTGACAATTTCTATGAAAACAAAGTCAAACGAATGGTATTCGGTATGATAATTTTCTTTGGCAATTGGAACAAATTCTAGACTCAATGGTAGAAAAAATTATAACTTTAATGAACAATTTTCATAAAAAAACGAAGTCAAACGGATACTAAACTTTCGACAATTTTCAGGTGGAAAATTATACCAATCAAACACAATTAATTACAATTCTCAATAAAACAATTTTTAGGCAATTCAATTCCATGTAAAACATTTTATTTCTACACATTTTCCACCTTTGCAATCAAATGACCCTTAATATTTTGTTCCATAAACCTATAAAATTTATATTGAATTCAACCTAGCTAGCTCCAAACTTCAATGTAGAGAGTAGATCACAAAGAAACATTCATAATTTTTTTTTTTTTTTTTTATATTCCTTCTCTAAGTGATAAGACAAGAATGACCTGGCTTATGTTTTGCTAAGGTTTAAAAATAAGTCAAAAGTTATTTCTATGTTGCTCTTTATTTCAAACATGTTTCAAGTATGTGACATTTCCTCATTTTAAGAATATGAGTTACATATTTTGTAAGTAATTTCTAACTTCTTGTCAATACAATCTATTCACTTAATAAAAAAAAATTATTTGAAGGTAGGATTAATGACTATGTACAAACTGAGAACTTATGGCAGAAGGCCATCCCCTTTCAAAACATGGGACAAATTTTATGTGTGCAAACTCCAATGATAAAAACTATCTGTCCTAGACCAATAAAAAAGGTGAAGTGTTGTCACGAATTTACAAGTATTATCCACTTATTCGTCGCTCCTTTTTATCTATTTATAAATTAAATTATTTGTGAATTTTTCTCAAACGGAGGCTAAAATATCAATTTTTGGAACATAGGCAATGTTGATGCTTCAATCTAGCGTGGCTGAGGTGGTAATTAAGAGAATTGGATTGGGGCTTGTGATGGTTAAACTTGACACCTATGTAATTTTTATTTTTTATTAAATGTCATTCTGATCGTCAAGATAGTTAATGTAATCTGCTGACTTCAAAATTCGATCAAATCCAGATATAAACAAGACAAGCTCCCGTCCACCTCTATATTATCTGTACATTAGGACGATGTGAATGTGATACGTTCTCTCAATTAAGTGGATTAATATTAAATGGACAATATTTGTCTGATAGTGGATCAACATCAACTGTTGCATTCTTATATTTTTTTTAACAACCGTATTCTCAAGGAATCTCCAATACGTGTTGAAACTTGAAAGTGGCTCGTATGAACCCAATGACATGAGACCCACTTAGGTAGCCAAAAGAAGTTGGTCTTTTGTAAGTGTTATGCCCTGAATTCAATCAATTTTGGACATAAACATTTTTAATGTGTGTGTGTGTATATATATATATATAATCGATGCATATTTGTAGCAATATCTATTATTTAATTGAATTAATATTCTAATAAATTAAATAATAGAATTCGTAGATTCAAGCCACAGTGATTTGTTAATCAAAAGGAGTTGTGATTGTGATATACAAATTACATATAACTGAATGTTAAATTGTCCTGGTCATATGTAATAACGATATACGAATATCGTTATTATAAATATACCATCATGTGTGGCGTTTCTTACTTGTGAAGTAAGTAGCTGATCTCACAAGTTAAAGCGTGGTAACACTTGAATGAACACGTGCATGTTTTGTTATAAAATAAAACATTGGAGACTCATTGGGAGATTCCACATGGATAACTATTTGAGTGTCAGTGGTTAATCTCTAACGTTCTGTAGTGGAATTGGTCATTTGACTTGAGATCATCATAGTGCCTTATATGAGGACAGTCATACTTTAGTGATGTTGGATGTTACTCTGCCAAGGGTTGCTAATACGGCATCGTTTGGGTATGTCAAGAATCATATGAAGGTTGTGAATGATTAATAGAGGATTCGTCACTCTTAGATAGTAAGAAATTATGATCTACATTTTGATCCAATTAAGTTGATAATGAAATTATTGGCCAATGTGAACTCATAAGTCGAAAAGGAGTTTTCGACTTACATTGACTTAACTGTGGGATAAAAGATATGATCGATAATTAAAATGACACATATCCATATCTTGTAATTGATTGGATCATATTGACGGAATGATTATAATTTTACGGTAAACGAACAAGTTTGGTTTTGTCACACCATGTGACATTTCTCGTCACATGTATTGCCCTGACACATTGCTAGATGTCAGTCTGGGACGATGGATGTGAATTGATGGTAAATTAAAAATGGTATTTTAATTTATCAATTTTGATTAGATAAAAATAATAATTCACGTCATTAGATATCGTGATCAGGAACCTAATAAGTCATACACAAAAGAGAACCAAATGAATGAAATTTACCAATTAATTAATTGACAAGTGTTGGACACTTAGTTAATTAGGTTGCTTATTAATAGGTCCGAATTAATTAATTAGATTAATTAATTCATGGACCGAATTTAATTAATTTGATTAATTAAATGTTGGACCGGGTTAAGTTTAAGAGACGGGCAGCCCGTCTGGACTTTTATTAATAGGCTGCTAGGGTTTGAAAAACTTAATGAAAATTTTATTATTCTTGCTAGCACAAGAAAAGTAAACTCTAGCCACCATTCTTGTTCTCTGTGTGGATCATTATTGGAGGCTGAACAATTGGACAGTTTAGATTGTAGATCGTGATCATTTGAGTTTGAGAATCATCAAACGAGTTTGTAGAATTCATCAAAAGTATTATTTTTATCACAGTTTCTATCTAAATACAAAGTAGATCCTTATTTTGGAATTGAAATTGTTTTATTTCCGCTGTGCATGATTAAGTAGATTGCTAACACTTTCCATATCATTTTTTTCAATGTCAAGCTATATAAGGGTCCGTTTGATAGACAAAAGTGAAAGAAATTTCAATTTCATGTTAGTTGGAAAATAAAAACTCACCAAACCCGTATGAATTCATTTTTCATGAAAACAAAGAAAATGCAACTTAAAAAGTGATTGTACCTTGAAATTTGGTTTCCATTTCCACGTTACAATCAAACGACCAAAATAGAATTTGTTTTTCTTGGATGTAACATTTTCCATGAAAAATGTAACAATCAAACAGAGCCTAAGAATATGTCTTATAAAATATGTGGATAAAAATTTATTATCAAATTAAGTAACTTATTCTATATTTAATCATGTGAATAAAAAATATTTGTCAAAACTTATTTTATTTATAAATTAATTTAAGTCTATTTATAGCCTTCATAAGAATGCGTGGTACTTGATCTTGACAAACTCAAAGACCAACTTCTTCCTTCACCACGTGAAACAAGATTCTTGGTAATGACAAGTGTTAAATAATTGTCTCAATAAAAAGCTCAATTTTAGAGTGTGGTTGGTAGAGATTAAAATTGAAAAGTTAGTCGTTATTGTTGACTTTTATTCGACGAATGAGACCCAATAACGACTATATTTTCAATTTCAATTGGATTTTAATCCCCACCGAACACGCCCTAAGGGATTTTAATATTAATTTCTCACCTAATCTATGCTCAAAATACTTCCTCTCTAGGTTCCCGTGGAAGCCATACAGATACAGGACTAGACCTCAAACTCCACGGAATTCCCAGTAATTTTTATATTTTTTGCCATTTCACGTGTAGAAACTTGATGAATTATTTTATTTTATTCCAAAGAATGAAAGAACTACTAAAAATGTATCTCAAATATTATGTAAGCACTCCATTCCTCTTTTTAAGGTGAATTCACAATAAATAGTATCTGAATGAACCCCCTTCCGATTCTTAAAAATATTTATGAGTTAAATGTTACATTGGTTATTGAAATTATACCTTTCACGCTTTACTCGATGAATTGAAAAATACTATCGAGTGATCATTAAATTTATACGTTCGTCAACATTACACATTGAACTTTAAAATACTTTCGGGACACCACTGAAACTTAACATGTTGCACTCAATCACTCACTCACCATGTTTCATTAATCCCTGAACTTATACCTCAATTACGTTTTATACATTGAATTTCAAAATATTTCTAAGTAGTCACTGAACTTCGTAATGTTTTCGAGTAATTTCTATGAAGTTCGACATAGTTTAAAAAAATAAAATAAATATCGACTAGATAACTAGACTCTCAATCTAAAAGGGGTGTACTAATATTGGTCAAGAAGATATAATTTTTCTAGTAGTCAAAAGTTATGTTCAAGAAGAAAGAAGGACGTTAATTTTAAATTGACATAAATCTTACTTTAGATCATAATCTCTCTTTATGTCGTGAATAAAGAAATTATTTATTTATTTTGATTGAGATTGTAGGTCCAAAGTAAGAAAATAAAAAATTATATTTCAAACAGGTTATGAAATCTTCAATTTAAAATCAATAATATAATTAATAACTAACAAAATATAATTTTTTGAGTCGTCATAAAGTAATTAAGAGGAAAGAAGTGCGTAGTTTTCGTGTATGATATTTTATACTTCAAAATATTCAATTTTGAAGAGATATATTCAATAGGTAAAGTTGTGTGACCATTCAGAAACATTTTAAAGTTCAGTGAGTAAAGCGTGATATAAATATAAGTTAAGTGAACAAAATGTGAGAAAAGCATAAATTCAATGAATAAAGAGTGACGAAAGTATAAGTTCAGTAATTAATGAAACACAATGAGTGAGTGGTGGAATACAATGTGAAGTTTAGTTATCATTCTGAAGTATTTTAAAGTTCAGTGAGTAAATCATGACATAAATATAAGTTCAGTGGCCAATGAAGTATTTAATTAAAAAAATTATTTTGAAATGTACTTGTTTACTTAATAGTAAACATATTAAGCCCTTGTTTGTTTTATCCTCATTATTTTCAAAGTACATTTTTCTCTTCCTTCTTTTCAACCACACATTTTCCAATAAAATAATATTATACGTAAATTCAAAATATTTCCTTATTTTTTAATTACATTATCATTATTCAAAAATGTATTCTTTTGCCAAATAATGGGCTCAAACAAGGCCTAATAATAAAAAACATGGCCAAACATGCCTTAATTTCTCCCATTTAGGTCTTAATATTAACTTAAATGTTCATTTCTTTCTATTGTTTAATTCTTTATTCGGAATTTTGAACTCAAAATATTTCACATATTCAACCAATTGAGGTGTATTCAATTCGAACTTTTGAAAACTTTGATAGACTATTTTAAGGCATAACTTCTGTGGATTTCGTGGATTTTTTATAAATTTGTATGAAATTAGTGAAAATCTTTTGTAAACTTCTATGAACTTTCATTTTAAAACTTTTATAGACTTTTGTAAAATTGAAAAAACTTTCATTTGAAATAAAATTTATGTGAATCTAGTACAATATCGTGAAATTATTACATACAAGATTGTGATTCCTACAATTCTCCTTCTTTTTTCCCTTCCTATATAATAAAAATATTTTAAAAAGATTAAATTTAAGACTTTAATTAATTAAATAAATAATAATAATATACAAAATAAATTTAATATTTAGTATTATTAATATAATATACGTTTCAAAAATAAAAAAAGTAAATTTATTTATAAATTAATCTATATAAAATTTTATAATTTAATTAGAAATAGATATTTTTCACAAACAATGAATGAAACAAAGTAGAAAATAGAAATAAACAATGAAAGAGAGGAAAAGAAAAAAAAATGAAAATTAATATAATCAATAGAAAAAATAAATTTTAATTATAACTCCAATATCGTATAAGAGAAAATATATATATATATATATATATATATATATATATATATATATATATATATATATATATACTAGGTTTAAGCAACGTGCAATGCACGTTTGCTTAGTTATATATAATTTTTTTGGTTCATTAAATAATTAATGATGTAATGTTTATGTAATTGATAAATAATTACACATTGTGATATATTAATTTTAACTTGAATAGTGTTAAATTCTAAATTAAAATGTATAAGTTTGTGTTTCGTACTATTATATTATATTAAATTTTGTATTTAATCATGAACTTTTATACATAATAAAATAATAGATAACATTATAATACAAAACTAAATAAATAAATATTTTTTCTTCATTGAGTTCAATGTACCTTACCAAATAAACTATTAGCATTTTTAAATTGATAATATCCACATCCATTTTTTTTAGTTTCATTTTTTCCTAGTGACTAAAATGTAGTAGTACAAATTTTTTGCATTTTCCATTCATTTATTAATAATGTTCTAAAAGGCGTAATGCGTTGCGAGATGTCGATGTTGAGAATCAAGAATCACAAGTTTAGGCGTGTCAATACGAAGGATAAGCGTCATAATACGTTTCGTATTTTTAATATTATTTTAATTATTTTTAAGACATTAAATATATTTTTATTTTAAAAAATATTTTTTTTCTATATTATAAAAAAAAAAAAGATTTTTTACTATATCATAAAATCATCTAATATTTAAAAATAATACTTACTAAACATTTAATATAATACTATAATATTGCCAAATAGTGTTAGGAGAATTTTAATTTTTTTTATTAATTAAGGAACTAAACATGAGCATTAATCATATGATTTATACGAAAAGTTTGCGGATTTGATAATTCCGATATCTGAAAATGGAGATGAAAGATTTTGATTCACAATCGAGAATGATTCCGACATGAAGTTTGTGGAAATTCAACTGCGGTCGAACCGAATGCAATAAATACATAAAAATAATTTAAAGTAAATCTATCTTTACTAATTAGATTCATTATATATCCTACAATTAGTCCCAACACTAAAAATTAAAAATAAATTTGTTAAAATAGTTTACTTTGTTAAATTAAAATATTTTAAACTTATAGAAAATAATATCTAACATTAATATATTAATAATCAAGTGCAATTTAAATTAAATTTGAAAATTAAATAAATGAAAGAATGAAAGTGAATATTACAATTTAATTAGTTGTAATTCAAAATCAAATTAGTCAATTAGACATACATTTTAAAATGATTTTGATGAGTATTTTAAATTTTTTTTTTTTTTTGTCACTATCCCACATTGGAAATTTATAAAACTATTGGAGTTAAGAGCATATATAAAATGCACAATCCCACATTGAAAGTTTATGAAACCTTTGGAGAGAAGTGTATCTATAAAATGAGCATGACATCCAATACTTCTACATGGGCTTTAGAATTGTAAATTTTGAAGCCCAATTATGGAGTTAAATGATTTTTAAATTAAAAAAATTCCGTTAGTTTTTCCGTTAAATCAAGAAATTCCGTTAGTTTTTCCATTAAACCAACAAATTCCGTTAAATACACACTTTTTATATCTTCTACTAGGTTTAAGCAACGTGCAATGCACGTTTGCTTAGTTATATATAATTTTTTTGGTTCATTAAATAATTAATGATGTAATGTTTATGTAATTAATAAATAATTACACATTGTGATATATTAATTTTAATTTGAATAATGTTAAATTCTAAATTAAAATGTATAAGTTTGTGTTTCGTACTATTATATTATATTAAATTTTGTATTTAATCATGAACTTTTATACATAATAAAATAATAGATAACATTATAATACAAAACTAAATAAATAAATATTTTTTCTTCATTGAGTTCAATGTACCTTACCAAATAAACTATTAGCATTTTTAAATTGATAATCTCCACATCCATTTTTTTTTTTAGTTTCATTTTTTCCTAGTGACTAAAATGTAGTAGTACAAAGTTTTTTGCATTTTCCATTCATTTATTAATAATGTTCTAAAAGGCGTAATGCGTTGCGAGACGTCGATGTTGAGAATCAAGAATCACAAGTTTAGGCGTGTCAATACGAAGAATAAACGTCATAATACGTTTCGTATTTTTAATATTATTTTAATTATTTTTAAGACATTAAATATATTTTTATTTTAAAAAATAGTTTTTTTCTTTAAATTAAAAAAATAGATTTTTTACTATATCATAAAATCATCTAATATTTAAAAATAATACTTACTAAACATTTAATATAATACTATAATATTGCTAAATAGTGTTAGGAGAATTTTAATTTTTTTTATTAATTAAGGAACTAAACATGAACATTAATCGTAGGATTTATACGAAAAGTCTTCGAATTTGATAATTCCGATATCTGAAAATGAAGATGAATGATTTTGATTCACAACCGAGAATGATTCCAACGTGAAGTTTGTGAGAATTCAATTGGGGTCGAACCAAATGCAATAAATACATAAAAATAATTCAAAGTAAATCTATATTTACTAATTAGATTCATTATATATCCTACAATTAGTCCCAACTCTAAAAATTAAAAATAAATATGTTAAAATAGTTTACTTTGTTAAATTAAAATATTTTAAACTTATAGAAAATAATATCTAACATTAATATATTAATAATCAAGTGCAATTTAAATTAAATTTGAAAATTAAATAAATGAAAGAATGAAAATGAATATTATAATTTAATTAGTTGTAATTCAAAATCAAATTAGTCAATTAGACATACATTTTAAAATGATTTTGATGAGCATTTTAACATTTTTTTTTCACTATCCCACATTGGAAATTTATAAAACTATTGGAGTTAAGAGCATATATAAAATGCACAATTCCACATTGGAAGTTTATGAAATCATTGGAGAGAAGTGTATCTATAAAATGAGCTTGACATCCAATACTTTTACATGGGCTTTAGAATTGTAAATTTTGAAGCCCAATTATGGAGTTAAAAGATTTTTAAATTAAAAAGATTCCGTTAGTTTTTCCGTTAAATCAAGAAATTCCGTTAGTTTTTCCGTTAAACCAACAAATTCCGTTAAATAGACACTTTTTATATATAGAAAGATATATATAAAGTGCCTATGAAACGGAAATTCTTGTTTTAACGAAAAATTTAACGGAATGTGTTGTTTTAACGGAAAATCTATTGTCACCGTTAGTTTTAATTTAAAATTTTTTAACTCCATTAATGAGCTTCAAAATTTACAATTCTAAGGCCCATGGAGAAGTATTGGATGTCATGCTCATTTTATAGATACACTTCTTTCCAAAGGTTTCATAAACTTTCAATGTGGGATTGTGCATTTTATATATGCTCTTAACTCCAATAGTTTTATAAACTTCCAATGTGGGATAGTGACATAAAAAAAAAAGTTAAAATGCTCATCAAAATCATTTTCAAATGTATGCCTAATTGACTAATTTGATTTTGAATTACGACTAATTAAATTGTAATATTCACTTTCATTCTTTCATTTATTTAATTTTTAAATTTAACTTAAATTGCACTTGATTATTAATATATTAATATTAGATATTATTTTCTATAAGTTTAAAATATTTTAATTTAACAAAGTAAACTATTTTAACATATTTATTTTTAATTTTTAGTGTGGGACTAATTGTAAGATAATGAATCTAATTAGTAAAGATAGATTTACTTTAAATTATTTTTTTATATTTATTGCACTTGGTTCGACCCCAATTGAATTCTCACGGACTTCACGTCTGAATCATTTTCGATTGGGAACCAAAACCCTTCATCTCCATTTCCAAACATCAGAATTATCAAATCCGCAGACTTTTTGTATAAATCCTATGATTAATGCTCATGTTTAGTTCCTTAATTAATAAAAAAAATTAAAATTCTTCTAACACTAATTAACAATATTATAGTATTATATTAAATGTTTAGTAAGTATTATTTTTAAATATTAAATATTTTATGATATAGTAAAAAATCTATTTTTTTATAATATATAAAAAACTATTTTTTAAAATAAAAATATATTTAATGTCTTAAAAATAATTAAAATAATATTAAAAATACGAAACGCATTATGACGCTTATTCTTCTCATTGACATGCTTAAACTTGTGATTCTTGATTCTCAACATCGACGTCTCGCAACGCATGACGCCTTTAATAAATGAATGTGAAATGCAAAAGGCTTTGTACGACTACATTTTAGTCAATAGAAAAAAATGAAACTAAAAAAATAAAATGGATGTGGAGATTATCAATTTAAAAATGCTAATAATTTATTTGGTAAGGTACATTGAACTCAACGAAAAAAAAATATTTATTTATTTAATTTTGTATTATAATGTTATCTATTATTTTATTATGTACAAAATGTTCATGATTAATTGCAAAATTTAATATAATATAATAGTACGAAACACAAACTTATACATTTTAATTTAGAATTTAACAATATTCAAATTAAAATTAATATATCATAATGTGTAATTATTTCTCAATTACATAAATATTACATCATTAATTATTTAATGAACCAAAAAAATTATATATAAACTAAGCAAACGTGCATTGCACGTTGCTTATACCTAGTATAGAAGATATATATATATATATATATTTTGTAAATTTACAGCCCTCGAGACACTGTAAGAGTAGAATTTTTGCTCTAAAATATACGAACGCTTCTAAATTTTTTTAATTCAATACACTTTTTAAAAAATTTATAAAAATACATCAATAAGCTTACCTTCAATACCCTAACTTCGTAGTTCATTCTTCGAGTCGAATAACGAACACAGAGAGATCGTAATCAGAATGGAGTGCGTGGTTCAGGGCATTATAGAGACTCAGGTAAATTTCTATTTTTTCAATCTCATTTGAGAATTTAATATTTAGAAATTGTCTTACTTTGTTTATATTTAATTCCTGAGTAAAAACGAAATTCAAATTTGATCTTTGGGTGTGTTGTATATGTTTTTCTTTACCTTGATTTACTCTCGGTGCTTAATGTTGTTCCAAGTTCCAGAGCATTTTGCTTGTGTTAAAATTTAGGAAAATATTTTTTTGTGGATTTTTTAATAATTTTGCATTTTTTTTAAAATAAAAAATAAATTGATTTGAGTATTTTCTTGGTGCCAATCATTTCCAGATGCACAACCCACGACTCTTGTGTCCACCACCATCACCATGTCTACTAGGAAGAAGAAGAATGATTTTACTTTGTCATTTGTTGTAAATAGGAAAATAATCTAATCATATCAATCAAGCATTGCAAGACAAAGAAAGGCTAGGCTTGATGTCCATTATGATAAACAAACGAATTTTATTATGTTCGTGAAGATGTGAACTATGGTGGTAATCAATATTATTATTTATATTCGGTGAAAGTGCTGGAAGATTTTATTTTTGTTGATTTTCTCTTCCATTTGAAATTTTTTTCCTGCCCTCAAGGTATCATTTATAATGTATAAGATGTTGTCTTGGTTAAAAAACTTGAAAATTTTTTTATCAAAAAAAATGTATAAGATGTTGTCATGCAGCATGTTGAGGCCCTGGAGATCCTTCTTCAAGGACTTTGTGGAGTCCATAGAGAGCGTTTAAAGATCCATGAACTATGTCTCAAAAGCGGTCCAAATCTAGGTAATTAATTTTTATTTCAACTGTTAGTTAGGTCTAAACAATTAGAATTGTGTTTGAGTAAAATGATTTCCTCTACTGCATTTATAGTGAGATCTATATGGAGTATTTAGCTATCTGAACCAATTATTTGCCAGTTATTGCTTGTTTAGCATCAATTGAAATTCACATACTATGATGCATGGACACGGACACGTGTGTCCGATACGGTACGTGTTGGATACGCCGATATGCGATTTTTAAAAAAATTATAGATACGACACATCATCGACACGTTGATTAAATTCTTAAAAATTCTTCATTTATATTTATATAGTATAAATTTAGTTTTATACTTGTTATTAATTTTTCTTGTTGAAATTTTTTAAACATGAGTACTTATTTGTTACTTGCTAATAATTTTGAATTAACAGTATATAATATTTCTAATATAAAAAAAAAATGATTATTGTGGAGTGTCCGAGAAGTATCGGTATCGATTCATGTCTGACACGTATCGAACGCGGACACACTACCCTAATTGAAGTGTCCGTGCTACAGAGTTCGCATACAATGGTTATTAGATTTCTTATAATCTTGGTGACACGACATTTCAATATTGCAACAACCCCTTAATTTGGTCTGCAAATTTGCATATAATTGGCTATCAGATTTCATCTAATCTTGATGACACGGAATGTTATTGTCACCATTGCAACAATATATTATTTGAATTGTTTGTCTAACTCACTTGATAATTACTAAACATAAAGGTGTGCTCTCTTCTCTTCTCAGGGTTAGTAGCTTCAGAGGTTCGACTCTTATGTGATCTTGAGCAGCCTGAACCGACATGGTAAGAAACTGAGTCTGTGCTATTAGGTGTCTTTATCAATGACTGTTTATTCAGTGTGTATTGATATTAGAGAATGCCCAGGACTGTCCGACACGTTGGGGGTGCAATGAGAGGTGCTGGTGCAGAGCAAATTTCAGTGCTGGTGAGGACTTTGACAGAAAGTAAAGTAAGCAAGAATGCACTCCGCTTGTTTTACTCGCTTGGCTACAAGTTAGACCATGAGCTGCTGAGGGTGGGATTTTCCTTCCATTTCCAAAGGGGAGCTCAAATAACTGTTACGGTGTCTTCAGTTAATAAAATGCTGAAACTGCATGCAACCGATGAAGCAGTGCCTGTAACACCTGGTATACAGCTGGTTGAAGTGACAGCCCCTGCATCATCTGAGAACTACAATGAGGTTGTGGCTGCTGTATCATCTTTTTGTGAATATCTTGCACCGTAAGTGCCTTCCTATTATTTTCATTTTTCTGCTTGTAAGTTTACCTTGGCTCTTAGATTCAGAATTTCAAGTCCTCTTTAAGTTAGGATTTACAGTCCACGAAAGGAACAGAATATTTTTTGAGATCCTGACTATATATATCCAGCCTAGCCTTGTGCATTTAGTGATGTGTTCCCTGAATATGTTCAATGATTGATGCTATTTGTGAACTGGTTGGAATTTTGCTAAAAGGGCTCAATTGATAATGTAGACATTAGTCACTTGCTGACCTATGTGATTTACATGTGTGAAATTTTTATAGTGCATAGAAAGCATATTTATGGGCATCCAAATTATTTAATTGTCTTAAGTGCTGCCGATTTGTGGTCTCTGAATTTTTGCCTTGACATAGTTGCATCTTGATTATTTTCTTCTTTTCTTATCCTTGTTTTGATTTACTATAATTTCTATATACTGTGGAGACTCATCAAAATCAGTTTCATTTTCAGGCTACTCCATCTTTCAAAACCTGGTGTTTCAATGGGAGTTGTTCCTACTGCTGCTGCAGCTGCTGCCTCTCTGATGTCAGATGGCGGAGGCACAACATTATAGCTGAGTTTGTAGAAGTTGCAAGGTACTAACAACTTTTTATGAAAGTACAATGCTTTATCTTCTTTATTTACCTGCCTTGAAGCTCATTCCATGTCCTTTGACAATAACCACATGAGAATGCACTCGCCTTATTTTTATTTTATTTATTTTTTGTTTCCTTGTTCAGGTGGAGGGGATGGGAAGGAAGTGGTTTAGCATATCCTGTTATCGTGTGGCCTTTTGCATTACTGAACTAATCATAGCATGTGTATTGTATCGGTTTCAGGCTAATTGATTAATTTTTTTTAATCTTTTTTGTTTTACCATACTCAGAAAAGCATGTCAGTTGGGTGCTGTCACGTTTGAAATGTAGAATGTCTTATATTCGAGGTCTAATAGGCATGGAAGAATAATTGGGAAAATCTTATCGGTTACAAGAATTTAACTTTATGTTGGGAATCTTTTATATTTAGTATTTACTAATAAAATACCTGTTTATTTGGAAGGTTTTAGGGATTCCAGACCTGAAAACAGCAATACTAAATTTTCAATCATACAAAATAATAGTATTTCGAGAGAAATACGTAGACATGTGTCAAGTGTAATGTCTTGATATAGGAGTTGACCAATAGTTGATTCAAAACTTCAGGAGCCAATGTTGTGTTAATGGCTATGATGCTTGGACTTTTCAGTTTGGACGACGTAGCCATGTCGATATAACACGATTTGGATATGGGTATGGACTCCATGTCAGATCCCAGAAATATGGAAGGGAGATTGCTAAAGAGTGGGCCCATGATTTTTAAAGCAATAAAATCGATTTTCAGGCATAAAATTAAGAGGGTGTTTGGCACCCATTAATTTTTTAAAAAATTCTCTTTCTTAATTATAACCACACATTCTTCAAAATAAATAATATTACATACAAATTTAAAACTTTTCGTTACTTTTCAACTACACATTCTTCCATTAATCACTATTCCAAAATTTATAATTTTCCAAAAATGGGTGCCAAACACATGCTAAGATTTTGAAGGCATGGAACCAAGGTCATTTAATGTTAACCTCCCTAAAAAGTACATCTAAAATTATTTGTATATAATATTCTAGGAGCTTTATGTTTGTAGAGGTATCCACTTAATTGTGTCCAAACTTTGGATCATTTTTAGCTATATTCCTGTATTCTAAGTTTTAGAAGAAAAGTGATACTGCTCCTGGATATGCACACGTTCCCAACACATGTACCTGAGTCCGAGTAACATAGGTTAATGGGTGCTGTGATTGCCTCAAATGGTCCTCCCTCTCTCTTCCGCCATGATTCGGAGGCTTATCATATCTTTAATTGTTTTCCCTTTTGAAAACCTTGGTAAATGATATGCATCTTCAGATACCATGGTACACACCCTAACATTCCACTGCACTCTACTAAAGAAAAAAGGGATATGGAAAATGTTATCTGTGGGCAAGATGGCCATCTGTTCTCGTGAGGCCTAATCAAAATAAGAATATTTGCAGTGGGATCTTACCTGTTAAAAGTTTTGTATATTATCTGAATTGATGGTTATGCTTGATACTGGATAAAAGTTTCTTGGTGCAATCGATTAAAGAATGTGTATTTATGTGCCTGCCAACAGAGTGTTATTCCATCATGAAGTGTTGTTTGCTGTCGAACTATAGAGATCTAATGCAATTTATGTGTTGATAGCCAGGTGTATTTTGATAATGTGCTTGTTTTATAAGATTCCTTTATGTTTCAAATTGCTATCTATGCACGATGTCTTCAGATTTCATTTCTGATTTTGATACCAAAAGCAATACGATATTGCATTCAAAATCCTCTACCATCAGTTTGTTGAATACACACCTGACTAGTTTGTTATGATTTTCACCTGGGGCTTTTTTTTTAATGTTTTTTTGGTGATATTTACTTGGGTTGATCTATCTATTCTGGCAATATTTTTAGCAGTGTGTTGTTGGCTTCAGGAAAAAATCAGGACGGGGACAAAAAAATGTTAAACGTCACTCTTTCAACTCCAGCAGCCTCTCAATTCAAAATCCCATCAAATTCTCATCTTGAAATTCCTCGGCACCCACCGATCTTTTTTTCATCAAAATTAAAGTCTTTTCTCCCACCACCCAGAATGCAAATGGCACTAAAAAATGTTTCCATTGATGTAAAATCTCAATAGTTTGTACCCCAAAAGCAACAACACGGGTTTTCTTCTTTTGATTCTCCTCAATCCCATCCTGGTAAATCAAGGGTTTTTCCGGAAAATTAGAACTGACCCAGACTAGTTATTGGCGCTCCATCCTCGTAAACATACACGGCGAGCTTTCCACAACTATTGTACTTAGAACTCGGCATGTTTGGATTCCTCGAATTTGAATTTGGAGGAATTGACGAGAGAAAGATCTAGAGTGCCTTGGCCGCCAGCCTCGAAGGGGGAGAGAGAGGAGTCGACCGAGAAAGAGATGGATTAAATACCCGTATTTAGGAATATCTCTATAAAATGAATTTTTCTTTAAGCTGGTTCAACCCTAAACTTCTCAGACTCCAGACGCCTATTCAATGTGGCTAAGGGTTGGATCCATGCTTATCGCCTACATGTTTACGTTGAATTAACATATGTTTGAGAATGTTTTCGACGTGGCGTTGGACTCATCCTCAATGCCTCGAGACTATATGCGGTTGAGGTGATGGTAGATGGCTTCATTGCCTCGTTGAATAGGTACTTGCATGATATTTTGCTTAGCAACAGTCACGTGATTTGCATGCAGGCAAAGATGCAACGCATTACGTATTAATTTAACGACATAGTTTAGTTCTTTGGAACAAATGTTGATCGTGTAGAACCTCTATTGGAATGTTAAGACTCGATAATCGATATGGTTGAAGTGAATTAAAAAAGAAAATATGTGATGTTTTTGTTGTATAATACAGTGATGTATGCTACTATCCTATATGCACATAGTAAATTGAAGTGCTAAGAAATACCCTTTTATCTCCTAAAAAAAAGGTCCATAATTTTTCATATGTAAATTTGTTAAATTATTTATTCGCTTCCGTTGACACAAAGCAGTAATGCTTAATAAATTAATATTTCCATAATATTATAAAGTTACTGAAAAAAAACAATTAATAATATCAAAATACGAATTGTAACCGGAGCAATTAAAATTCTTGTATTATACGCATCTAAGTTTGCTAACAAGTGCACAGTAAGAAGCAACCACTTGCTGTAACATGAAAAGAAAATGACTTTTTTTTTTTTTTTTTGCAACTAGACACTTGTTTACATCACTCAAATGGAATAGACCACACAACCATAATAAAATTAGATTACAATGACTACAGGAATCACAATCCAAAGAAACATATCCAAAAATAGATTGTGGACTATAATAGATTGGTATGTTAGCATGCTGCACAATCTAGTTAAACTCTGAATTACCGGGTCGGGCCGGTTCATGTACCCACAAGCTCGTGACCTCACAAGCTGGTCCCACGAGCTCGAGATTTTTGTTTATTTTTATTTTTAAAGTAACCAAGTTTGGTCACTTCTTTTACGAGCTCGTGAATTTTAGGCTTCATGGGCCCACTAGCAGCGAACAAGAACAAACCCGTCCATGTGCAAAGCTTCAACGAGCTACTTGATCATTTTGCCGCCTCTAATATTAACAAAACATTTTATGAGATAAATTTCATGAACTTTATCAAAATTTACTAAAAATTGGCTAAAATAGATAGCCACATCTCAACAAGTTCATATTTGAAAAGTAAAGCTGCTGGACACGACGAATAATTCATATTCATATGCACAATTATCGCATCATAGTAACCATAAACAACAAATTTCAAAAGTTAAAAAACAAGAAACAAAATATTTAACAAACCTAAACTAATAAATCATATCAACATAGAAACTAGAAAATAAATTGAAGCTAACAAAATGTGTTAATTTATAGTGTCTTTTTTTTTTTTTTTTTCTAAAACTAATAATAAAATTTGATTAGGACTAATCAATCAATGCCATGAAGAAATAGTGAGGAGAGGAACATCATTCCAAGCCAAACAGAGAAATCCAGGAGAAGAATCGACCAACTTGTACATTGTGCTGTAATTGTAGTTCCATAGAAGTATCTTAGCTTGGCTCATTGCATAATGGCTCAGCTTTAATGGCTCAAAACCCGCGCTTTCCATTAACAATCTCCAGTTTTCTTTATCTTCCATTCGTTCTCGTCTGTTTCTCGGTTCTTCCGGGCCAACTATGCCGGCAATTCGACGGCCGAGTAGTAGCCTTTCAATTTGCAGCCTCTCGGCCGAATCCCTGGTCATATTCGGGTCAAGTGATTCGAAAACCGCGGTATAGTATTTGAGGGCATTCTTGAAACGGTCCAGAAACCCGACCCGATTCAAGCTAACTTCGTATTCACCCAGTGTAACCACTCTCGGACTCAGTGATTTTGCAAGCTTTAAAGCTGCTTCAACACATTCATTACCCTCATCAAGCAGACCATACAACTGAAGCATGAAATTCACAGCAAGGGCTTCATCCGGATCGATCCGGATACTCGACACGTTAAGCTCTTGAACCTGTATCAAAACAGGCTCAAACTCAAAATTCAGATCCAGCAGCTTGGCAAAGTCACGTAATCGATTCCCAGTAGCCAAAAGGGCCGCTGCCGGAGAATCTCCCAGAGACAGCGCCGGAATACCCGAAACCCGAATTCTTTCGGGTTTTCCGGCGGATCTGGTGGCCAAAGCCTGCAAAAGTGCCGCCCATTGCACTCCCTGAATAATCCCAAAATCAACTATGTGGATTTTCTTGGCCCTCTCAGTGGCTTCAAGAATTGCTTGGTTTGCAGTTAAATGAGCAAACTTGGAGTAAGGACAGGCATCGTTGAGTGCTTTGTATGATAAAGTATACTCCTCTGAGGTTGTATCATATATCGTCGGAATCTTTTCCGTCTGATTAAAGATTCTACAGTAAAGAGCTTCAGAGAAATAGAATGACACTCGCTCAATCGGATCGCCGTGCTGGGAGATCGAACCTTTGAGTTGAATCAGTGCTTTCGCTGCATTTTCTGGGTTTGACACAGAGAGACAAGCAGAGTCTAACAAAGCTTTTAAAATTGGTTTGGTTGAGAATGAAGTATCCGCCGCACTCGTAGATGCTCCGGTAGTTGTGCCGGCAACTGAAGCGTCATTTTTGGGTGCTGGCCTAGATGCAACGGGTGGAAGAGATGGAGGCCGAGTTGGGGAGGAGGTAGAGACCCAAGCGGTAATTTGTGGTGGCTCGGAAAGGACAACTCTGTTGACATTGGAGGGTGAAGAAGAGTTAATACTGAGTCGACTCGGTGGACAACTGGTGAAGGCATCAGCAGCAGCAGAATAGAGATTAAAGTCTGAGCTAGTCTGCCACGCTTCACAATTTGATTGGATGTTAGAGCTACCCGTGGAATCTCCGCCACCCATGAAGCTCTCCATCCACTCGTCCGAGTCAAACTCGCCACCACACAAATCCGAGAATCGATATTCAGTTGCGTGGTTTTCCAGAGTGGGGAAGTGAAAGCCAGGTTCAATAGCTTCTGGTCCAGCGCCCGGAAGCTGAAAAGGGTCGGTGAAGGCAGCAGTTCCAATAAGGCCATAGCTCATAGAGGTGGTGGCAGGGGGGCTCTGGTGATGATGGGCGGTGGTGGCGGGCCATGTACCTAGACAAAAAGGGTTAATGGTAAGGAGTTGATGCTGTTGGTGGTGTTGCTGCTGCTGTTCTTGTTGCTGCTTCTGCTGGATAACTTGCTGGGCAATAGCCATTAGATTTCCACTGTCAGTACACATATATGCCATTCTCCACCCTCCACACTGTACTCACATGCTAAAGAAAGATGAAAACAGAGAGAAGAGCAAGGTTTTGGGAGAGGAGAGGAGATGAGAGGAGAGCGAAGGGATTTGCAGAGGAGAGGTAAGGTGAGATTTAAAGAGGAGATTGATTGATGACTGACTGACTGACTGACTGCAGAAGGGTTAATTATTTTTTAAGATATTACCGTTGTGTAAAAGGAAAAAACATAACCAATTTGTTATTTTAGTGAATTAGTATTTCTTTTTTTAAAAATTAAGTTTATACACCAGTTTCTAATTTTTCTTACTATCAGTACCAGTTTACATAGCCAATTTGCAATTAGCTCTACACGTGGAGCCCACATGATTGAATAAAATAAGAAACGAATAGAGTTAATTGCAAATTGGCGGAGCCCACACCTCCACGTGAGGGGAATGTGTACAAGATTGTGTACTAATGATGTAAGAGTAGCATTTTTCTACTTTATCTCACTGCATCTTTTGTTTGAAAATTCAATATGAGAAGGATAAAAGAAAAAAGAAAGGAAAAAACCCTCTTACGTTTAAAAGTCAATTGTAGGTGAGCAACTTTTTTTAAAAAAAAAAATTTTGAACTCTGAACGTTGGTACAATTCTCCTTTTTTTATTTTTTATTTTTGGATTTTATCATCAAGTTGTCCTAATTAATAAAAAAAATTATTTTCACAGCTAAGATCAAGGATTGGTACCCTTCATAAAGAAACAAAAATCTTTAGATTTCACCATAGTTAAAAGTATTCTCTTTGATGTTGCCTTTCGTATAAGCCTTTTCTCTTTAACTTGAATTTATCCTGCACGCTGACGCATATTAGAAGGAACATCTATAATATATTAATTTTTTTTTTTTAACGATTTTAATCTTACTATAATTTAATTATTTCATAATACTTTACTATTCATTTTTAAATATGTAAAAAAATACTACAAAATTCTTGTCACGTGTGAATTTCATGTTATTAATTCTCAATTAATTGACATTCACATTAATCTAAACTCAATTAATCTTAACTTGATGAATCTTGATATGCATGAATTTATTTATACAAGGTGCAATGCACGTTTGCTTAGTTTATATTTAATAGTTTTGTTTAAGAATTAATTTGTTATTAATAAAGATGTAATTTTTTTTGGTTAATTAAATAATTAATGATGTAATGTTTATGTAATTGATAAATAATTAAATAAAGCGCTTCTCTTTGTCATCTCCAACCCAAAATCACAAACAAAAAACTCAAGGTATGTTAAGGGGTAAGAAGATGAGTTTACTTAGGCTCCGTTTGATTCTCATTAATGTAAAATGAGAATGAAAAATATAGCCGTTATTGGACCCTACACAAGAGATATAAATTCAAAATTGATAAATTGATGTGATGGATAACAGTCATATTTTTCATTTTTATGGGTTTTTAATGAGAAACAAAAGGAAGCTTAAATTTTTTGCATGGCTTAAATCTTTGCTCTTTTTTAAGTAATAATGCAATTCATTTTATCGCTAAAGTATGATATGTATTACGATAATATATGTATATCATGTGTTAGACTTAGTATTGGTAAGTGACGGGTAAATTTTCGAGGACGAAAATATTTTAAGGGGGTGAGAATGTAATACCCCGAAAATTTTCATAAAATATAATTCAATTTTTATATACTATATTATAATAATTTGAAAGTTAGGGACTAAATGATACATTTATCAAATTATATTTTATTTGTGTCAAATATTTAGATATTGATGGAGTTATCGTAAATATATGAATATTGGTCTCGTTGGATAAATCGTAATTAGATACATAATTAGATTCAAGAAAAAGTCGATTCGGATAAGTTAGTTCCAAGATATTTTAGTTTGAAAGAATTATCAAAAGTTAATTTATTTTTATTATTATTTAATTATAATTTTGAAAGTGAGGGGTGTTGAAAAAAAAATTTCCGTTAAAACAAGAAATTCCGTTAATTTTTCCGTTAAATTAAGAAATTCCGTTAGTTTTTCCGTTAAACAAACATATTCCGTTTAATAGCCACTTTTTATATATAGAAAGATTCATGTAGTATCAGAGAATGTTAATGGGTGTTTAAATTCATGTATTAATAATTAATTCTTATGTATTAAATGTAGTATAAAAATGTTGCTCATTTATAGTAATTTATCACAATAAACAATTTTAATTATAGAAGTTTAATTGTTTTTTTCTTAAATTTCTATAATACGTTATATTTTTTTTAGTTCGTTTGAAACTTATCAAATCCTTCTAATAAATTGGTATCAAATATTATTTTTATAGCACTTATAAAATATTTTAGAATAACGTGTAATACACCTTCAACTTTAACCAGTAAAACAAGCGGGGAAAAAAAAAAAAACTTATTTTTCAGTAATTATTACTTGTTTAATAAGTAATTTTTGATGACTCGTCAGTAAATTATTTTTACGGCCCGTGGGGGCTACCTATCCTTGACTCTCCTTTCCGCAAACGTGAAAATGGCCAAAACAACAGTGAAAAGGCTACGCTGTATACGCCTACAGTAGTCTCTCTTACATTAGTCTACATCGCATGCAGTGTGGTCCGCGTCTTCAGTGACAATAAATGACGTGTCAACATATAATGGTGGGACCCAATTGATAAAATTGCGTCATGAGCCTCCCGCTCTCTCCGGGGGCCCTACTAGGTACTGTACAGAACCCAGAGTCCCTACGGCGCGTCAACATCGCCGTCTAATGACATCATTGCTTTTGGAAATTGGGAAAACTGATCGCAGCCGTACGTTTAGGAAATGACGGTTGGATTTTGTTTGTTTGTTTTTCACAATTTCTAATAGGGTACTGTTTGTAGACACGTACGCGAAACAAAGTAATTTTTTGTGGGTCCCTCATTATTGATGACTTTTTTTTTTATAATAAAGAAAAGATTTATTTTTTTACTTTTGTTTGGTCTGGTACTGGTCACTTTGTGACTTTAGGATAAAAAGGTGACTTCAGTCAAAAAATTTCCAGAAAATCGAAGTTCCCAGAATTGAGTTAAATACATTATTGATTGTTCAATTTTAAGCGAAGTTGCATTCGAGTCACCTGTCTTTCATTTGATGCAATTAGATTATTTAATTTTAATTTATAGTTAATTTGGGACAACAATATTGCCTAATTTCGATTTATTTGCAAATTCGGTTGTTAATTATTATGTCCACAACCTTGTTAATTTAATAACGTGTGTGAAAATTAAAACTACTACGGAATTAACGTATATGTCCACATTACACAACAATGAACAATTGACTGCGATAAACAAAGTGACATATTTATAAGTGAATCGAAACTAGGTGATATGTTTGCAACGAATTGAAGATAAGTGACTAGTTATACAAAAATGGAAGTCAGGCGACCTAATTGTATCAAACTAAAGATGAATGACTTGAATGTAGCTCGCAGTTCATTTAACCTATTTTATTAAATAATAAAAAGAAAGTAATAACTCAAGTAATTTTGAACTGCTAGAATATATATTATGCCTCTGTTTGAGCCACCTTTTTTGAAAATGAGAATGAAAAATATAGTCGTTATTGGGCCCATACAAGAGATAGAAAATTTGAATTTAAATGTTGATGTGATGGATAACGATCATATTTTTCATTTTAGTGAGGAAAAAATATGGCTCAAACGGGGCCTATAATTAATTAACTTTTTAGTGCAATTCCTTTTCTAACGTTATACCTTGTGAAATAAAAAAATCACAAATCTCTCTTCATAACCATTTCAAAATTTAGCCCCTGTTTGAGCCACCTTTTTTGAAAATGAGAATGAAAAATATAGCCGTTATTGGGGCCCACACAAGAGATAGAGAATTTGAATTTAAATGTTGATGTGATGGATAACGGTCATATTTTTCATTTTAGTAAGGAAAAAAGGTGGCTCAAACAGGGCCTTAGTTATGTATTACTTTCTTTGTGTAGTTTTGATTCCTCTTGCTTCTCTCAAACTTTTTTAATAATAATGTGGTATTTTTCTTTACTAAACTATGATAATGTAAAATACATTAGAGTATTGTTATGAATCGTCGGTTATGATTAGCGATGATTGAAGAGAGTCAATCTCCTCTAGAATGATGATCATCATTGATAATAAATAATAATACTCAATAATTGAATGTGAATAAAATGGGAATAAACATTGACGAATTCAAGGGAAATATAATCCAGTCGAATTAGTCTAACTTGATCGACCCTAAAATTGGAAATAGTCGAATAGAGACTACTCAGCCAAGGTACAAAGGAATGGCACTTCGCGTAGTCTATATGTTGTCCGTGGGGACAATCTCATGGATTATATGGTATGTAGAAAGTGTCAAATTCGAGTTCATTAGATATACATTATAAGATTAAAGTACTTGTACACATAAAGCGTACACCTTGATTGATACTCCCTATGTATCAAAAATCGACAGTTGATTGGAAAATATAGTGTCAAGATTAACGTACAAAAATCTGTCAACTCACGTGGGTGTAAATAATTGTGTCGACCTTTATGTATACGTAGTATGATCCTACATTATAAGTGATATTTATGACTTCAACAAGATTAAATTAATAAAATAAGTACGTAGACTAGTTGATCAAATCTGTTTTGTAGAAAATGGAAAGAGAGAAGGTGAGAACGTTCCAGTTCTGATAGAAAGGGTAGTTTAAATTAGCGGTTATTGGGCCCACAACCCACCTGCAGCCGACAAAATTGGTAAAAGATGGAGTGATAGGCCCACTTTTGGAAATTTTGGACCAACCAAAAGCGATAATTGAAAGATGAAGCAAACGAAATTGTAATCACGCAACAATTTTTGTTACTCACATTTAGCCCTTATTTAATGGTCATTATTTGGGTAACAAAAACAATATGAATAATTTTTAGTGCACACGAAAATCTTTCACAGATTTTATACAACTGCCTTCTCGTAATTGGCTATTGCAAAAAACTATTTTGACAGCAGCCAATCACAAGTATAGAATCCATGTACGGGTAGCATGATTCAAACAATATTTCTAATATTGATTTTTAGGAGGATGAATATAAAATGCAGGGAACGGTTTTGCGTTTACGTGTAGAATATTTTATTATGTGAATGTATAGTTGAATCTTCTGCAAGTAGAAAAAATAGTTTCAAATAATAGTTGTTAAATAGGGGCTTAAATTGCAATAAAAACTCTTAACCTTTGTTCGTTTTTGCATTTTTGTCTCCAACGTTTTTAATTGCATTTTTATCATTAACATTTCATTAGTTAGCGCATCTTGATACCGGTGATTGTTTCTATTCAAATATTCTTCACGTTCTTTGAAATGAGTGGCAAATATTATTTTCGACTTTGTATTCATTATTTTATTTTATTTCTTTAAAATTTTGAAGGTCTCTTTATGTCTTTCTAATGAATTTTTTGGACGACAACTCTCATCATCAAGCATTTTTAATTTGACACTTTTAATGTAAAGAATCGGACCAATTCAAAAATTTAAGATTATCATGGTATGATTTGTTTTCCTTTGGAACCAGATCGAATCAGATCCCGTCCAATTCTGAAGAGCATCTCCAAGAGAATTTGTAAACACATTATTAGAAACGTAAATATGTAAATAAACAAAAAATGAGAATCTTTGTTTCGATTAAAATGGGTAAAGTTAAAAATAATAATGTGAATATAATTAACCTAAAGCAAACCCCAGTTGATATTATTTTGACAACACCCAATCCTCGATAAAGACTAGGTTGAAGAGACACTTCGTTAAAGTAATACTCTTCTTACCACTTACCTTTTATTTTTCTTACTTTATTTCTTGAAAAAAAATTAATTGTAGTCATAAATTTTATTTTTTTCATAGTTTTTTTGATACTTTAAGAGAAATGCCATGATATATTTTCAAGTTTATAAGATCAAATTGATTTTGTTCATGCTTTCATCGTCATATTTATCGATAATTCGTTATCATCATGTGCAAGACAGAGCAAGTACACACGAAGAGCTTTATTGCTAGCCAAAAACAAAGATGGTTAGTCTTTTTGAAGCTTTTAAAGATGAAAAACATTGCTTGGCAACCATTCCAAAACGAACTTGTCCTAGTCAAGACATGTACATGTACATGACTTGGAAATTGGAATTCATTCCCATGGCCGACAGCTGCACTAGATAGAGAAGGTTGAGAGTGAATTGACATAGATGGCAAATTTCTAGTTAACTTTTGAGCAATTTGCATTAGATAGATCTAACCTCAATAGTTGATGATGTGAACTATATAGTTTTTTCTCGTAAACGCGATATTTTTTGTATTTATTTGTCTCTCAGTTAAATTATTCCTCCTACTATGTTCAACTGAATCTTTGTGCAGCGACTAATAGGAATGTACGACTGACTAAATGTCATCTTTCAGTGATCGATGACATCATTTTTATCATAAATTATAATCATACTTGCCAAATTATTTGAAAAAAAATGATTACAACAGATAATAGTTCTCGATCAATTTGCAAATCAATCAAATCAACTCTAAATCACTTGATTGTATACTATGACACATTTACCATTATTTATATTAGTAGAAATTAAATCTAAAAATACAATGTGATCTTTCTCTATGTGCATACCCCCAACTATGACATTTTATAAATTTTTGGCCATTCTAAAATCCATACGGAAATTATGCAATGTTTTGAAAATTAATCCTAGCATTGACCCGAAAAAAAAGATAAAAGGTTAAGGGTCAAAAGGTCGAACCGATTATAATAAATTAAGAAACAAATATATCAAAAAATTTGAGAAAAATAGTTTATTTATTAAAATTAACTAATATATGTAGCTAAGAGACTTTTAACTACATTTAATTTTCATTACACCCACTTCTAACCTCAACGAAAATGAGGCAATAGATATAGCTCAAGTTTCAATATATAAACATAAATGATACTTTTCAATGTCAAAACTTAAGAAATAATTTATTTTGAGAAACAAATTTTCTTATACAACTTTTCAAATAAAAATAGCACTTCATTCCTCGAATTAAAAAGGGATTAGACGATTGTGTAAGGAACAAACCTCTTGAGATAAAGTCCCAAAAATGGGTATTTTGTTGGCGAAAATTTACAATCGGAAACAAACAGAATGTCTCTAAGGGATGCAAGCACACGAGTACTGAAAGAAATGTTTAAAGTTAAACTAAGAAATTGAAATTACATATTCTCTGTTGAGAGTTTTTGATTTGGGGTCTCTTCCTTCTATGTCTTCACTTTCTTTTTATATTTCTTTGATAACCTATGGGTAACAAACCGCTTGGAACTGCTCAGTTGCTTCATAACTACCCACTTTCTTTATGATAGCCGACTTATCGGGGAATAGTTATCTCATAACAGTTGCCATTACTCTTGCCTTTTAACCCCATCTACTGGATTATTTTGGATTGCAAGGTGTGATACGTTGGTCTAATAACCGCTTCCATAACTACTGAATTAGATGACCGTAACACCTTAGATTCGTTAAATTCCTGGACGACTTGAAGATCTGGGCGAGGGTATGATCATCGTCCTGTGCGATCATACGGTGGTTCATTCGCTCAAATTTTGAGCGTTTTGTAAGCTTGAGCGATGCTGTTTTCTTTGCTTTTTTGGGCCTCTACTAGGTTCATCAATGGTTCTATCTAGGCCCTCATCCTGTACTTCCGAATTGGGCTTTATTCCTTAGCCCTTTTATCTTGGGCTGCACTTTTAGTGTGTCAACAATTACCCCTAATATGGTAGAGTTAATACCAATTATTAATCTTTGCCATATTCACTTCATTTTTCCAGCAATATTTGAAATTTCCAAGAATTTCAATCATTACATACTTCTATCACCTGAAGGGGTGCAATGTTACAAACCCTTATAATCACAAAAGACACATCATTTCATCGCACCTAAATTATGTCTCCATATTTCACACTTCTTCTTCGTCATTTTACTGTTCATCTTCTCGTTCCTTTGCTGCGTTTCTCAAGTAAACTTCAGCAAATTCGTATTCAGTATCCAATGGCGACTTCACAAACTCACTCTGATGACCCTTTCAGCTTTGAAGATTTCTAAAATCTCCTTACAAGGCCGTATGAAAACCCGACTTTTCTTTCACAAGCCAACGCTGACCCTAATGAGTTCTACTTAGGCCCATCATTCAATGATGCTGAAGCTGTTGGACAAACGGTGGTGGGTCAGTTGTTCCCTTATTCTCAAGACCCTCATTTCCCGAACTCCTTGCCCCTGAAGCCAATCCGCGATAGAGGTATTCGTACTTGGCTCAAAACTGATCTTATTTTTCATAGATGGCATACACGTATGGTGAATTATAGTCCCACCAAAGCAATTTTTGAACTTGCTAAGATTTTGGATCTATTAGAAATTAGCCTTTTCCCCCCGACTTATGACTCGGTGCTTTTTCTAATCGCCTTGAGTTTTTGGTCTTCTGAATATAATGTTTTTGTTTTTCCTCTTGGCCCAATATCCATTACTCTAAGGGATGTTGGAGCTTTAGTGAATCTTCCGACGTTGGGCGACACTATTTTTCTAGCATTTTGATTTCTGGTGTCGTCCCAAAGTTTGACAAGAAACTTACTGAATCTTACTCGAACATGCAAGGCCTTTATACTGCTTCCAATTCTGAGCCTAACCATGCTGAATGGGTAGCCTTCCATCAGGTCTGGCTTTGTAAATATGTTCTTTGTGCACCCATCCTGAAACCCTCCATGAGTTATCTGCCTTTATCGCATGAATTAGCTCGTGACAGGTCTTTGAATTTATGTTCTTTCTTTTTTGCTGCATTTTATAAAGGCATGACTTCTCTTTAATTCCAATTGAGGAGTGGTGCGTCTCCCACTGGCAATGGGCATCTCTGGCTTGCTTAATTGTGGTTGAGAGCCTATATCCCAACGTGGCGCTCTGCTATCTTCTCCTTGTGAAGTTAGTTGCTACGGTCTGTTTATTCACCAATTGGGAACTGTAAAGATGTCCAGTATGGATATTTTTATATTCTTTTATACTTTAAATTCAACACCTTCATTTTTTCATTTTCCTCCTCATCAAATCCCCCCTTATGTATGGCCTCCTTCTACTCTAGCCAAAGCGGACACTTCTATGCCCATTTAGGTTCAATTTTTTATAGGAAGAGAATTATTTCACGACATTGTCACGGGAACAAATGCCAAGGCATGGGTTGAGATATATGCACCTCAATTTTTTGCTCGCCGCTTGGTTTGGGTTAAATGTGGCATGTTCCTCCTTGTTATTCTAGGAATCTAACAGAGCGTTTCCATACCATTAATGAAATCAAGGCACAAGCTATTGATTCCCGTAATAATCTCCTGACTAAAGATTTTGCTTATGCTCCTTTCAATCTTGCCGCTAACATACACTCTCTTTTTGACCAGTTGTGGACATCTATGAAGCGCAGATTGTTCACAACTGATGCCAACCGTGCCTTCCACCTGCTGGATAAACCAGATACTCATTCCATTTCTCCCATTCCGGATACCCCTTTGTCTAGTAGGTTTCCTTCCTCACCCGCTCGCACCAAACGCCTCACTCTTTCATCTATTTTTCCACTTCCCAAGGTTATCACAGCCAAAGGTGCCTCTAGCCGCAAACGGCCAGCCTCAACTTCTCCAATTTTGCAAGATGATGATGATGATGATGCTCCTCTCATCCTTAGAAGAAAGGTAATCAAGTTTATTTATTTCATAAAACATCTTCCTCCATATATTAATGACTTACCTAAATTTCCCAGAAGCATTCAGCCTCTCCCCCAAAGGTTTTAGTCTTGGCAACTTCTGCTTCATCACCTTCTGTTGAGGCTGTTCTGTCCAAATCAGATGATGAAGGGACTACGCTTACAAAGAAATCTTCATCACAGCCAGTAGAAAAGCCATCTTCTCCCCAGAGTATCAACCCCCCAAATGTCAAACCAGCAGGTAATGCACACTTTGATATTTTACTATTTCTTGTGCTACTGGTTGTTGATTCATTTTCTCTTGAACTATACAGATATTCCTATGGACCTGGCCAGTGTGGCAGAATCTTCTCGCCCAGATAAGGGAAATTCTCCACAAATGGTAGAGACGACTGGTGATGTGTCTGGACTTTTCAATGTTGCTGATGAGGTAACTTTTTGCTTTACTTTTATTCTCACTTTGTTTACTGTAGTAGAAGTTCTCAATGTTGGCGTCTTTCTTTGCAGGGAGCTGATGACATTATATGTTCCATCCAAGACTTGTTCACCTCCTGGGAACAAGTAGAAACATTTCGCCATGTCTCACCTAGTCACCCTTCTGCGCCATCTTTCGCCCTTTTGGATGAACATACGAAGTCTCTTAAACAGTCATTGCTTGAGTACATTTCCTTCATGGACATGGATTTTGGCCAAGCCAGTGCTGCTAAACAGAAGGACAAGTTTGAGATGTTGAGTGCAAAATTGGCGCAAGCACTTTCATCTCCGTCACTTAATGTTTCTACTGGCTTTAAAGCGAAGTTGAAAGTTGTTCATTCCGACATCCTCTCTTTGCTAGCTAAGAACGTGGAGCTGAAGGCCAAGAGTACTCAATACCTTCGTGTTGTATCTGAAAAAGAGTCTTTGCTTCAAGAGATTAACAAAACCAAGGCTGAATTGACCGACATCTCTTCCAAAGTTATGGTTGAAGACTCTTTGATGTTAAGTTTGGTCGCTAAGATGAAAGAGCTTCAAGCAAAGATGGATAACTGCAGGACGAGAATGGCTGCTAAAAAGCGCAATGCTTCCCAGGGGATTGAACAAGCTAAGTCTTTAGGTGAGCAGTATAAAAGGCTAAAGGTTGATGAGGATTTTGCAGTTAAGTTGAATGTCGCCTCTTATCATCAGAGCGAAGACTGGGGAAGACTTAGGGAGAAAATGCGTTCAGCTTGGGGTGAATTGTAATTAAGACATCCAATATCTCAACTTTCCTTTTGTAATTTCGTGCTAACTATCATTGCTAATTTTTGAATGTAATAGCATCCATCATTTATTAATGAATGATTGTTTTGTCCGTTTGCGTTTTAATTAACGTTGCTCTTAATCGTCAGTCCTCCAAGCGTTTAATTGTTTATCGCTAGGATTCATCTACATTCTCTCTTGGTATTCCCGTTTCCTTTTCTAAGACTTTGGGCCATTCAGTTTCAGTTGCTAAGCATGAATGTGGCCATTTATATTCTATCTTTTAACCTCCGAACCTCTATAAATGTGTATGTATCTCGTGCCTATCATTCTCACTTCCATTCTTTTCTTTAAGACTACATTCCTGCCATCGTTTGGCACCTCCACAACTAATTAAAACTTTCGTCTTCCATAAAAATAGATAATTTGATCCGCCCCTTTTGCCATCTTTCTTGATGTTACCTTGGTATGGGAGGTATAGGAAATGGTCTTTGACCAATGAATGTCTTCTCTGCGACCTTGTTGAAAGTGTTTTCCTCAGCAGCAAAGTTCTTCCATGCTTACTGCTGCAGCGATGTGCTTAAGGAGGCGCTGAAGACTAATTGCTTGTTGCGAGTGCTTCTCAGCCTCTTTGCCTGCCATCTGCAGCAATGCATTTAGGAAGGCGAGGACGGCCGGTTTCATTCTTTCTGTTGCGATCGATCAGGCACCAATTCGTAACCAGCTCCAAGTTGCGGTTAATTGTATTTTGACTATTTTGTTTCTCTGATTTTATAAGAAACAATGTAGCGATGTATTTAGGGGTGCGAGGGAAACTTCTTTTTTCCTGTTGTAGTCAATAGGGGATAAATGACAGCATGCTGTAAACTACGACTTATGTAATAAACATGTGATAATAAAGAATTTCATTTCGAATGTATTCTGTTTATTTGAACATAATCGTCTAGTTTATTTTTATTTAACGAAGTGGTGCCTATAATTGTTCGCTTTCCCATATGGATGGAATATATTTTTTCAAGTACTTACCATTAATAAATTTGACATGCCTAGTACCGTCTAAATCTTCCAAGTGGTAAGCCCTATTAGGCAGCACGATTTTCACTCTATATTGTCCTTCCCAGTTGGGGGACCATTTTCCGTATTTTGGATCTTTGCTATCCAAAGAAAGTATTGTTTTCCAAACCAATTCGCCTAGACTAAAAGACTTGACTATGACTTTCTTATTATAAAACATAGCTATTCTCTGCTTCTGAACTTGCAATCTATCTTGGATGTTCAATTTTAATTTATCCAACTCCAACAAGTTTTCAACTAATGATTCGGTATAATCCTTATCGCTTAACTCATGTTGCAAATGCACTCTAATTGATTGCACGTTAATTTCCATCGGCAAAACAGCCTCTTGTCCATAAGTAAGTTGGAAATGAGTAATTTTGGTACTTGACCGAGGCGACGTCCTATAAGCCCATAAGGTCATGTTCAAACATTCATGCTAATTTTTGGCATTTTCATATATCATTTTTCTTATAATGGTTTTTAGAATCTTATTAGAAGACTCTGTTTGCCCATTAGATTGAGCATAATAAGGCGTGTAGTTTATTAACTTAATTCCAAACTCATTTAAGAATTCTTTCACTTGATCTTCATTCAAGGACGTTCCGTGATCCACCATCAAAGTTTGTGAAATCCCAAACCTATAAATAATATGGTCACAGATAAATTCTATGACATTCTTTTGGGTGATCTCCTTCAAAGGTATCGCTTCTACCCATTTAGTAAAGAAATTTGCTGTCACTATAATAAATGTATGTTGCTTGGACGATGGGGGATAAATCTTCTCTATCAAGTCTATCGCCCAACCTTTAAACGGCCAAGGTTTGATGATAGGTGCCATCTCTCTTGCGGCGTTCTTTGTATCGGACCATGTTTTTGACATACTAAACAACTCTTCGCATATTGAGCACATGATTCTCCCATCTTGGGCCAGAAGTATCTACTCCTAATAATCAACCATCTCATCATTTGGTCGGCTTGATGAGCTCTACATACTCCTTCGTGCACTTCAGCCATGATTGTTCTGGTTTCTTGCAAACTCACACACTTTAGTAATATATTATCGGAGCGCTTCTTAAACAACTCTTCATCTATCAACGTATAGTTTAATACACGCAACTTTGTTTTTCTATTACTTCCTTGATTAAGTTCTTTAAGGAACCTCTTAATTTCTGCCCTCCAATCTAATGCATCTCTATATTTTATGCAATGAATTTCAATCCTTCTCACCCTTCTTTGGACTACGGGCAATATTACCCCATATTCACAAATAGATTCCCAGTTTAAAATCGTTGAATGCCCTGAGGCTATCTGGGCCAACTCATTCATTATGTCATCGTATATCCTATTGACACATTGAACCTCTACTTGGTCGAACTCTTCCAACAATTCTTGGGCGATTTCATATTGACTCATAATGGAATCACTTTGGCACTTAAAGTCACCATTCAATTGGTGAATTACCAATTGAAAATCACCCCTAATAATCACATTCTTTATTTCCATATCTATCATCAACTCCAAACCCGCAATTAAGACTTCATATTCGGCTTGATTGTAGTACACATCCTATCCAAAGTGAATGCGAACTTGTAACAAATCCCTAAAGGGTTTATCAATGCTACTCCTACTCTTACACCCTTGGAAGTTTTGGATCCATCGAAGTATAAAATCCATGGTTTCAATTCGAACGAATCAATTTCTAACTCAACTTCTTCAGGCATGTCAAGGCATGGATGATCGGCCAGAAAATTAGCCAAAGCTTGATTCTTAACTGCCTTTTGGGATATATACTTTATTTCAAATTCTGACAATGCTAACATCCAAAGGCCTACTCTTTGGTGTAAAACAGGGCGAGAGAACATGTACTTAAACAAATTTACTTTAGAGATCAAATAAATTGTTACATGCCGTAAATAGGCCCTTAATTTTGTACATGTGAAATATAATGCAAGACATAATTTCTCAATAGCGAAATAATTACATTCGCATTTGATCAACCGTCTACTTAAATAGTAAGTTGCATTTTCTTCACCAAATTGATCTTCTTGTGCGACCATCTCGGCTATCGATTCTTGTTCAGCCAATACATACAACTTCATTGGCCGTCTTTGGATTGGTGACACCAACACTGGTGGACTTGTTAAATATGCCTTCAGACTTTCAAAAGCCTTTTGATGCTCTTCTTTTCAGACGAATTCGTCCTGACTTTTCAGCTTTAAAAGAGGCGAAAAAGCTTTCGTTCGCCCTGCACAATTAGAAATAAAGCGTCTTAAAAAATTTACTTGGCCTAAAAACCTTTGCAACTCTCTTTTGTTGCTAGAAGTTTTAGCCTCTAAAATAGCCTTTGCCTTGTTCTTGTCGAGCTCAATCCCTCTTTTGTGCACTAGAAAGCCAAGAAGATTTCCTACATTAACACCAAATGCACATTTCAAGGGATTCAACTTTAGTTTATGTTGTCTCATCCGCTCAAATGAACATTTAAGTTGTTTGAAGTGATCTTCTTCTTTAATGGATTTACCCACTATATCATCTACATAGACTTCTACGAACTTACCTATCATATTATGAAAAATCAAGTTTATCGCTCTTTGATAAGTCGCATCTGCATTCTTCAGGCCAAAAGGCATGACTACCTACTCAAAACATCCTAAAGATCCGAGGCATCTAAAGGCAGTTTTGTGTATGTCTTCCTTAACTATGTAAATTTGATTGTATCCTGAATACCCATTCATAAAGGAGTATATTAGGTGCCCGACAGTCGAGTCTACCAAAGAATCTAATGTAGGCATTGTGTATTCATCTTTGGGCGTGGCTAAATTCAAGTTCCTAAAATTTATACACATCCTTAATTTGTCGTTCTTGTTTTGTACCGATACTACATTAGATAGCCATTCAACATACATGATCGTTCTAATAAATCATGCTTTTAATAATCGCTCTATCTCTTTCTTAATTTCAGGAAGTACATTAGGAGCGAAACGCCTAGGATGTTGCTTATGAGGCTTAAAGTTTGGCTTAGTTGGCAATCTATGTTCCATCAAATTTCTATCTAAACCAGGCATATGTTCGTATTCCCAAACAAAACAATCTTTATACTCTTTTAATAAAGCGATTAATTTAGCACTAACCTCTTGATTGAGCATTTGGCTAATAAAATGTTGGGCAATCATCCCCTTCATCACCAATATTCACTTTGATCAGAGGGTCCTGTGCTTGAGCGTATCCAGGCTTGGTGATCCTCATTATTTCATCGCCCACATTCTTCATAAGCATATCTTCCTCTAAACAGTCTACTTTATTAACTCATCGGCCAACAATCCATTCCAAATCAAACACTGCTAATTTGTTTCTCAATGCTTTTAATGTTGCTTCTTCTTTCATCATGTCTATACATTCTTTATTGAAAGCCATTAACTTGGCTTTGAAGGCCTGTATGTTGGTCATTTGTCTTTGTTGTTGACAACTCATCTAAAGTTCTTTGATTAGTCTTTTGCCAGTCACTGGCTCTTCCAAGGCCATTATATTTGGCCTCATTTGACTGAACATTTCAGTGAGTGCATCTTCTGAAAACGGCTCTTCACTCTGTGCAACAATTTGAACTCCCTCTCCATCCTGGACAACTCTGACTGGTCCATAATTTCCTTCGTACATGAATCTTTCCACTGAGTTTGCTTCTGCGACAAAAGGTCTATGATCTGCCTACACCACTTCTGCTTCACCCTTGTCATTCCAGAAGACCAGACATTGATGAAGCGATGAAGGTATACAATGACTTCCATGTATCCAATCCCTTCCTAATAACACATTGTAACTAGTAGGTCGATCTAGTACGAAGAAGACTGTGGTCCTAGTAGTTGTCCCTACAGTTATATCCAATGGCATAACCATTTTAGCTGAAGTTGCTCCTCCATTGAAACTCGTAAGGATGACCTCTGTTGGGATCATGTCATTTCTGTCTTTGCAAAATTTCCTTATCATCCTAGATGGAATGATGTTTATAGTTGCTCCATTATCAATGAGTACTTTCTCCATATGTATACCGTTGACTAAAGCTTTAACATACAATGGTCTTAGGTGTTCAGTTAACTTCATGGCAGGTCTTTTAAAAATAACCTTTTCGGCGGCATCAATTTTCACTCCTTGCTTGTTCTCTGTTGAACTATCTTTTGTGATAAGTCAACGTGCAACACGTCGCATGGAACTTTCGCATCCTGAATTTCCTTTTTATCGTTTTCTAATGCTCATTCTTCTGTTACCCAACCTGTAGGAGGAGACATTATCCTTGACGGTGATCCATACTTTTCAGAGTGAGGCACTCTTCTTTTCCTTTTGGGCATCCTATACAATATATAAAAATTGAAGGAACGCCCAGATGGTTCTCCCAACAGTTCTACTTCACGAACTCCTTCTCGATGTAGTTGTTTCAACAGGGTATTGCGCGATACTCCTATTTTACTTCTCTCTACTTCCAGATCAATTTCTTCTTCAATATCAATCATACCATCATCGTCTTCTTCATCGTATGCCATTTTAGATGTTTGTCATTTGTCACATTCCAGCACACATGCTTCTTCTTCGTTGTCCTCATTTTCTTCCTCTTTATTCTTGAACTCATCAGCTAGTAAATAATTATTAGCCATGACATGAGGTAACGTACCGAATTGAATAGTGAGGGGCTGATCTGGATCTTCTTCATCCCTTCTGCCTCGCTCAAACTTTGACCTTCCAGAAGAACTTTCAGGCAATTCTTCCATTGATTCACCTGTACCAGTTTCTTCACTGTCATCGAGAATGTTTTGGTTGGCTACCTCACATATTTTAGGCGCTTTAAGACGTGGTGCTCCTTATTGTTGTCTCATTATTCGTCCATAATTTCGTTGGAAACGCATTTGTTGTGTTCTAGTCATCTCATTGAAGGGTATCGCCCTTCCCGCGTTATACTGGAATGAATGCCGTACATTTGGTTGGTGATGTTGCGGCCTGAATGTTCTCCCCTGATTAATTGGTCTGAACTGCCTCTCCAAAGGTGGTCCTCTATAGAATGACGTACCTCGCCCTCTAACAGACTAACCATTTGGAACAAAGTCAGGACGATGGTGATGCTTCCATATCCCTGCTTGCCCTGTACTTACTCTCACTTCTCCTTTACATTTTGCACATAAGACATCTTCGTCCTTCTCAAGCTCTTTCCCTTTGATGGGCTCAAAAACGCTGGAATGTGGCCCAGAGTCTTCTTCTCCATCATCAATAACCAACTTGAGTTTTGGTAACTTGTTTTTGAAACCGGTTGTCACCATGTTTACTTCAAGTAGTTGTGGGAAAGGGTTTTCATCCACTGCCATTTTCTTTTTTTCTTCGAACGTAATTCGTCCTGATTCAATGGTATCCTATAACACATGACAAAAAACCAAACAGTTGTTAGTCAAATGTGACCATGCATTATGTCACTTACAATATTTTTTGCCCTTAATCTGTTCGGGGCTTGGCAACTTATGTTTATTGCTCAACTTTATCTGTTTATCCTTATATAGCTTGTCAAATATAAGGTCAGCTTTGGTTACATCGAACGAGAACGTTCTGGCCTTTTTGTTTTCACCTTTTATAGGCTCATCTTTGCCCGACGATCGGGGTTTACCCATTATAGGACACGCATCCACATCTCTTTTGATTAATTCGGCCAAACACATTTCGGTTTGATCGTAATCTCGTCATTAATGGTATGAACATCAAAATTTAGGTCTCTATAATAAGTTCCTTTACTAGAATTTTTTACTTGATCTTCTTCTCTTATTAATCGTTCATACCTAATCACGTTTGCGCTCAATTGAAAAAGATCAGGAAACTCCCTATCTTGGAACTTCTTTTTCAGGTCAAAACTTAGACAATTTTGAGCGATTTTGACAAACACCTTTTTGCGTAAAGACACAAAACATTTACTTCTTGCTGTCTTGAACCTTTGAAGGAAATCTTATGCCCATTCATTTGGCATTTGATGTAAATTCACCAAATCGGTCAAAGTAACTTCAGACTCGGTCTTGTAAAACTGAGCATGGAACAATTGTTCCAATTACTGCCATGTTTGAAAAGAGTTCGCTTACAAATTGATGATCCACGAGAAAGCTACTCATGTTAATGAACTAGGAAACAACCTCATTTCATGATAGTCGTCACCTCACCACTTTGCAGCGTGAATCACCCTATATGTTCTAGAGTAGACACTTTTCCTAAACCAGTGAATAATGAAAATTCTGGCACCTTATACCCTCTAAGCCATGGATATACTCGATCCACCCAATCATGATATGGCTTCGTATAAGTAGGCCTAATGATTGGACGTACTCCAAGAGCCATTTGATCATGTACTATCTCCACGATTTGATTTCTCAACATGACATTGGGATCATATGGAACTCCTACAAGTTGGTTTGGTTGATTTGCTTGAGGCCTAATGTTTGGTCCTTGGTTGATGACAAAATTGCCATTATTTAGACCGTTATTACCATTAAATTGAGTATTCAAACCATCATTAACGGGCGGGACTTTCTGTCCATTGTTCTGGACATTGTCTCTCATATTTGGATTACCCCCCAAGTTTGTAGTCATATTATCACCACTTAAGTTTAGTGTTCCGTTACCTCCTTGGTTTGAAGTAGAGGGACCGAAAAGTGGTTCTAAATTTTGACTTGGGTTCAAACAAGGTGAAGTATGTCCCACAATCGTCTTGGTTTGAAAGTGACTCTCTATGGGTATGAGTGGTTGACATATTTGGCTTACTAACTTATTCATGATTTCATTTAAAGTATTTAGTTGTTTAACCATATTGTCATAATGTACATTCCCATTTTGGGTAAATCTTTCCATATTGTGAATGTTTAGTAAATTTACCTGTTCAACAATATTATGCGTGAGTTTTCCAAGCAACGCACGCATAGTGTGAGGATTCAACTCTGTCATTGGTTCGTAACGACTGCGACTGCTCTAACTCTGTCCCTCTGTTCGTGGAGAGTTTTGCTGCTTTTCATATCGCTTGATCATAGGTTGGACTACTTATTGACTTGCTGGTTCCTTATCAGAATTTTTATGAGGCATAGTGTTTCACTTTTCGTATCCTCAATCACCAAGCACCAAGGTCCCACTGGGCGTGCCAAATTGTTTCGCGGGTTTTTGGTCGCTAATAATTAAAAAGGGATCAGAAGATTGTGTAAGGAACAAATCTCTTGAGACAAAATTTCAAAAAAGGGTGTTTTGTTGGCGAAGATTAACAATCGAAAACAAACAGAATGCCTCCAAGGAGCGCAAGCACACGAGTACTGAAGGAAATGTTTAAAATTAAACTAAGAAATTGAAATTACATATTCTCTGTTGAGAGTTTTTGATTTGGGGTCTCTTCCTTCTATGCCTTCACTTCCTTTTTATATTTTCTTGATAACCTCTGGGTGACAAACCACTTGGAACTGCTCGGTTGCTTCATAACTACCTACTTTCTTCATGATGGCTGACTTGTCGGGGAATAGTTATCTCATAACCGTTGTCATTACTCTTGCCTTTTAACCCCCTCTACTGGATTCCTTAGATTGCAAGGTGTGATACGTTGGTCTAATAACCGCTTCCATAACTGCTGAATTAGATGACCGTAACACCTTAGATTCGTTAAATTCCTAGGCGACTTGAAGATTTGGGCAAGGGGATGATCATCGTCCTGGGCAATCATATGATGCTTCATTCGCTCAAATTTTGGGCGTCTTGCAAGCTTGGGCAATGTTGTTTTCTTTGCTTTTTTTGGGGCCTCTACTAGGTTCATCAATGGTTCTATCTAGGCCCTCATCCTGGACTTCAGAATTGGGCTTCATTCCTTGGCCCTTTTATCTTGGGCTGCACTTTTAGTGTATCAACAGAAGTAATAATTTCTGAGCCTCCAACATTTTTGACATCGGGCCAAGATATTTTTATTTTTTAATTAAAAAATAAACCACTCAAACTGAAAAAATCGGCAGCGGGTCACCAATTGGACCTTGGTTTTAATCGAGTTTTCTCAATTATTAGTTTAAAAGGTTTCAAGTCGTAATCCGGTTTCTCGATGAACCAATCGATCCGATCTTGTTTTGATAGCATTGAATATGTCAAAGGTTTCCAACATGAAATGTCCCAACCTACTTTCAGGTTTCTTTGTTTCCGACTTTTGAAAAATAGGCAAATTCTGATTAAATGAATTTGTTCCATTCATTAGTATGTTCAAAATTATAATTCTATTATTTTCACTTGAAATATTATAAAAGAAGAAGAAGAATTATTTTAGAGATAACAAAAAAATCCGTCCCGCCCCGCCCGACGGGTTGGCTTGGCGGGGCGGGGCGGGGCGGGGCGGGGGTGCCCCGCCCCGCCTAGTTAAATACAAAAAAAAAAAAAAAAAAAAATTGAAAATTGTTTGTTTAATTTTGGACATTGTTTGTTTTCATTGCTTGATTTGGTTATTGATGTAGTTATTTTAAGTATTGTTTGCTTTGTATTATAAAATTTTGAATTTGTATTTAATTGAAAATTTTTTATTTAAAAAAAAAAAAACTAAATGGGACATGAAACGGGGCAAGGCCCCGCCCCATTGCCATCACTAAAGAATTCATAAAATAAAAAAAATGGTTAAGCCCTTGTTTGGTGTAGATTAAAAATTTTAAATCCCAAGTCAAAAGTCTTAATCATAATTTCATAATATTCACAACTTTTCAATCATATATTTCATTAAATTTTATCAAAATCTACTAAAAATTTAATGATCGCATTTTTTGAAATGGCCAAGTCAAACCCTCCAATCACCGCATAAGCTTAATTTACTAATTATTCACCACAATGACATTTTCAAATTTCATGTTAACTTACACAAAATAGGGACCTAAAATAATAAACAAATGGTCATATTTGATAATGAAAAAGAAAAAAGAAAAAAAAAATGTTCTCTACATTACTACGCATTCAACCTACAATATTTAACTCAGACGTAGCATCGTAGTCTAACCTGATGAGAGACTCAAGATGCTGCCACCTTAGGCCCAACTCTTTAGAAAGCCCAAAAAACTTCTTTAGGAAGCCGAAAAGAAAATTTTATGTTTCCTTTTAAAAAAAAAAAACTTCTTTTGAACAACCTAAATTAAATTACTCATACACCAGAAATTAAAGCCTCACGGGCCCTACATGTCCTTAGTCCCTTCCTAACTCAATTGAAATCTCACAGGCTCGTCCACAATTTTTGAAAAGGAAAATTACGAAAAATCAGACATTAAGTTTGATCTTTTGAAAAAGTAGGTTTTCATTTATTAGGTTTTTTTATCTTTTTAAAAAAAGAATTTTTTTTATCATTTTAATTAAATAATTAATCTTTTAAAACCCTAATTTATCAATTCATCCCCTACACACACCCCCATCGTCTCTCTCTCTCTCTCTCTCTCTCCCTCTCTCTCTCTCTCTCTCTCCCCCCAACCATCGCCTCCCCTCCTCCTCCTCCCTCTCTCCCCCTCCTCCTCCCTATGATCGGCAGCGTCGACGTTGCTGCTAGCGCTGCGATCGAGCTGTTGCAGGTGGGTTTGTGGTGGATCTGGGCTGTTACAGGTGAACGAGGAAATTACATTGAAGCAGTTGGGTAGGGTGTGTTGGTGTGTGGATCTGTGGGTGTGGGGCAGATCTGTGTGTGGCTGTTGTTGGTGGATGATCTGTTGGTGGTGGTTTGGGCTTATCTGTGGTGGTTTGGGCTGATATGTGGTTGGTGTTATTATTGGTGGATGGTTGTGGCGGTGGAGGTAGCAGCGACGGCAGGGATGCAACTAAGAATGTCTGTGACCAATTAGTTGGTTGATCTGTGACATGTGACCAATTATTGTTGGTGTATTGAGATTGGGGACGGGTGTGGCGGATGAAACGAAGTGTCTTTGACCCTATATTTGGTCGATCTATGACCTATGACCAAGTATTATTGATGTATTGAGATTGGGACTATGACCTTAAAATTCGTTAACCTGTGACCGAAAATATAACCCGTGACCAACAAATGGGGAGTAATTTTTTAAATTGTGATCAATTAAAAATCTGTGACCTCTATAAAAAAAATATGTGACCTATAATTTTTTTATCAGTGACCAATGAAGTCAATTGTGAATAGCTCGATTTTTTGATCTGTGACTAATTGATTTAATAAGTTGTGATTAAAAACTAAATTTTTAACTATTTAATAAAATATATGTGACCTCGAAATCGGAGCAGTCGCCAGAATTAAGCGGCGTTGAAACGGTCACCGGAGTAGTCACCGACATTAAGCGCGATCGGAGAACAGTCACCAGAGTAGTCGTCGGAGTTGTCGTCGGTCCAGAATAGTCGCCGAAGCAGTGAGGGTGGTGGAGGTGGAGTGAGTCAATTATATTATATTACAGTTAAATATTTAATTTAATAGATTAATTGTAAAATATAATTAATTAATTCATGAAAAACCATGAGTTTTGTAAATTTAAAAATTGGGGCCTGATTTTTTATTTCATGAAAGATAATCTCTGACCCATGAATTTTTCCCTTTTTAAAACCGGATGAATTTATCCCAAATCTTCTTTACATATTCTGAATCAAAATTGAGGGTTTTCTATCTTGTGCTGCCATCGATTCTCATTATTGTCAAATTTTCACACATCTTCAGTTCACAAGAGTTTTTTTTTTTTATAGGCTATACAAGTGAAGTGAGCGGGCGGGTAATAATACACTTTCTTTGCTTGCATATAATTCTAATATTCTATGAATTTGTGCAATATCTTTCTATCTCTGACCGACTGTATATGTGTATATATATAAATGCATTGTAATTTGTGTATGTAATTAAATATAGTTTATTATGTTATTGACTTATAATTTATGAACTTACCTTTAGTTTATGAGGGACTAGTGTTTAGTTTACAATATTTTTTGATTCTTTGATTGTGAATGCTGGACTACCTTTGATTTATGAATCATGACTTATGAAAGATTCATCAATATAATACTACTTATTGATTTATTAATTATTACGTATGTATTTATGCTATCATTCTTATGAGTTTGCATTTGCCCTTTGGTTCATTCACTATTTTTAATTGCAAGCATTGTTATTTTTTCCCTAAATGGACTACCACTCCATCTCATCTTTTGTTTTTGCTACAAGTTGTTTAAGATAGAAGAAAACGATGAAAAGTATTGGTTAATTTGACAGTGACGGATACAAAGAATGGCATAACGTACATTGACGTCTTACAAAATTTGAAGTGGCTAAGGAGCATATAGGTTGCATGACTAGTTTGATGAAATTGAAAAAATAGGCTTCAAACAAACATACAATTAACGAAAGCATACAATTGGCCATTAACAAAGCCACAGATCACTAAAAATAAGTGTTGACGAGGATAATTGTTATTATGAAAAGACTTACTAAAACTAATTTGGCATTTTGAGGAGATTGTAAGCAATTTTATGTTGGGAGTTGGTATTCTTGAAGTGCTATTTACCTAGATAAACAAAAAGATTAATTGATGTGATGTATTACTTTAAGAAAATGAATGTTTGATTTCCAAATGCTTGCATTGCGTACCAAATTACTGGTTACAGTTGCATTAGTAGAAAGAAGTTTTTCCAAGTTGAAATTAATCAAAACTTATCTCACATCAATTATGTCACGGGAAAGATTGAATAGATTGATCATGTTATCCATTGAAAAAGAAATGGTTGAACACCTTGACTGCCCAAAATTGATTGATATTTTTGCTTCTAAAATTGCGAGACGAATTGTATATAAATGACCGTTTAAAATATTTTTTCATTGTTGTTTGATTGTAGTATAAGTATTTTGAATATTTCATTTTCTTTGTTGTTTTACTGTTAATTTTAAGTTAACAAATTTAGTTTCGTAAAAATCTTATAAATGAAAAAAATTGATTGCTTGCTACGATTTAAGAGCCAAAATTCCAAAATTCGTCTCAGGCCCTGCAAAACACATATACAGTCCTACATAGCACCTTTATTTCATAAAAATATATTGAAATTCAAACTCTTGTCCTAAGGAATCAAATTCGACCAATGGAATTCTATGTGCCATTTATTAAAAATATAAATTTCTCAATTTGTTGAGGAAGCAACCCCAAATTTCACCTTTAATTTGTTGGGGAAAAGAGGTATCCCTTGACTCAATCATCTAATTCGCTTCAAGAGACATGTATTTCTGTAATCAAAGTAAGTTCGTCACTTTTAGAGTACCCGTTGAAAGGTCGCCCTTTGTAGGTTCCTTGGGATCGATTCACTATTGTACTAACTGGTTTTCAAGGAATAGATTTATCAAGCACCCTCCATGATTTCAATTAGCATTTATGGTTCTACTTTTCTCTTAGCGACTTGTTTTTTATGATAAAAAAATTATTGGCGCTTTGATTCTAGCAAAATATTATCTTTCTTTTGAGAAAAAAAGGCTTTGATAGAAGGTAATAAACTCATTCTATTTCCAAGCATTCATTGAATTGCAATATAAATGACATTTAAATAGAAATGCTTCCAATCCGTGTGGTACTAATGTCTATTGAATAGATAGCATAATTAAAATTTCATCTGCAATAAGTTGTCTATAATTTATGTTGTGGTTCGATCCAAATTCTAGTGGGTAATGGAGTCTAAATTGAAGTGGTTTTGAAAAGATCAAAATTATGGATTGGGGGAAAAAGTCGTTACATTATACTAGTTTGGCGCTAGCTGGACGCTCGAACAAGCCCAGTAGAAAACAACTTGAGACTTGGTCGCTCGGCTATCACTGCCTTGTCGCTAGTCTCTCGCGAAAGGCTTATCTGGCACAAGCTCGTTTTCTGTTTAGACGCGGTCTTGGACTCCTATTCTTTTACAACTTGTTCTCTAGGTTTTTTTATATATATATGGCACGACGTGTACAGAAGAAAATAACATAACATAATAGAGAGAGATTCATACAATATCTTGAGAGTTTTAGATTTCAATTGAGTGTATTGAGATATTGTCAATACAACTGCTATTGATTATAGTGGATCTCTCTTCCTCTACCCGTGGTTTTTTTCCTATTGGGTTTCCACGTAAATCTTGGTGTTTGTTTCATTATCGTTATTATCACTCGATCCGAAATCCATAAAAAGTGGTATCTTAGAGAGGTTGATTGTTCTGCATGGCAACAATGAAATATGATATCCCATTGTTGGATAGAAACACGAGATGATTTACCTTAAATTCAAGTGAAGATGCGAGCGGTTCTAGCGCAGATGGATTTGGAGGAAGCCTTGCTTAATTTTGATAGGATGTCTGCTACCTGGACACAAGATGAAAAGCAGCGTAGGGATTGGAAATCCCAATCTCAAAGTCATCTACATTTTTCAAATCAAATTCTTCAGGATGTTTTAAAGGAGAGAAGTGTCGTTGCTTCGTGGTTGAAGTTGGAGCAACTTTGCATGACAAAGAGCTTGATCAGCAAGCTACACTTGAAAAGCGCTTGTATCTCATCGGATGTCTGAAGGTGCGTCATTTGATGATTACTTAACTATGTTCAAAGAAATCATAGCCGATTTGGAGACATTGGAAGTTAAGTATGACGAGAAGGACTGGGTGTTGATGTTGTTGTGTTATCTACCACCATCATATGTGACTTTTATAGATACTATTCTCGATAGTCGGGATACTCTCACCATGGAAGAGGTCATGATACTTTACTATCTAAGGAGAAAGTAAGGTATCTTGATGGAGGATCCAAGAATCATGCTGAAGGTTTAGTTGTGCATGGGAGAAATTAAGATAGGAATTTTAACAAAAATATGAGGGGCAGATCAAAATCTAAACATGTTGAGAAGACATGTCACTATTGTAAGAAGAAGAGACATATTAGAGCCGATTGCTATGCCTTAAAGAACATAAATAAAGTTGTTGGTGCAATTGAGAAAGGAAAACAACCTGTTAATTTAGTGGAGGATGATGTTGTGAAAGATGGGCAAAGTAAAGGAAAGTTTCTTATGATTTTAGAAATGGATTTTAAACTACATGAGGAATGTGTTCTTGACTCGGCTTGCACTTTCATTTATGTCCCAACAGGGACTGATTTTCAACATATGAAAGAGGTTCGATAGGTATAGTTATTATGGGAAACAATGCGCCTTGCAAAATTGTGGGAGTTGGTACAGTCAGAATCGAAATGTTCGATGGGGCTATTAGGACACTTACAGGTATAAGACATATTTCAGAACTGGAGCAAAATCTCATACCTTTAAGTTCACTTGACTTAAATGGTTATAGATACGCTGGTGAAAGTGGTGTTTTGAAGGTGAGCCGGGGTGCTCTTGTTGTTATGAAATGACATAAAAGCTCTACACAATTGTACATTTTTGTGTGGTTCCACAGTAATAGGGGATACAACAGTTTTTACTTCTTCTTTGTCAGATGATGAAATTGCGAAACTTTGGAATATGCGACTCGAGCATATGAGTGTGAATGGCATGGTAAAACTAGGTAGAAGACCAGTAAAATAAATTTTTTTGAGCATTGTGTCTTTGGGAAGCAGAAGAGAGTCAAATTCACGAAAGGAAGACACAATACGAAGGTAACACTTGAATATATCCATTCAAATCTTTGGGGACCGACTAAGGTACCATCAAAAGGAGGCCATTATTACTTTGTTGACAGTGATTGATGATTTATCTAGGAAAGTTTGGGTATTCTTCTTGAAACAGAAGAGTTATGTGTTTGGGACCTTCAAGTAGTGGAAAACATTGGTAGAAAAGCATATTTGAAAGCATGTGAAACGTCTACGCACAGATAATGGGTTGGAGTTTTGTTCAGATGAATTCAATAGCTTCTGTAGGGTTGAAAGCATCTTGAGACACTTGATAGTACATGTAACTCCTCAATAGAATGGTATAGCAGAACGGAAGAATAGAACTTTGATGGAAAATGTTCGTTGTATGTTTTCAAATTCTGGGTTTAGAACGGAAGAATAGAACATTTATATAGACTAAAAACCAAATAATAATTGAATCTCCCTAATTTTTAAAATTTTCTTATATCAAATAAGTCAAATTATTTTTGTTTTTTAAAATAAACTAGCCACCTAATTAATTGAGTTCAAAAATATCATTTTCTTATTTTATTTGCCAACTAATTAATTTAACTCAACCCCATATATGATTTTCTTATTTATAATTTCTAGTCCAGGCCCAACTTAATCAAATTTAAGGTGTTAGTGATGGGGATTTTGACATTTTAAATTGGTGGAAGATCAATAAATCAAGAATTTTGTTTATTTATGTTTATTAATGGTGTATTTTTAATTATTTCTTGTAGAGTTTCTTAACGTGACAAGTCAAGCAATTGATGATTAATTTAAATGATTGGTAAGTATTTGCAATATTTAAAAAAAAAAACTTATTACGTAACTTCTAATTAATATTTAATTTTTTTGTAGACTTGAAGACTAGAAGCAAAGAAATTAATGAGATGTAATCACCGATGTTCTATTATTATTATTTACTTTTTGGTAATTTGTATACATTGCTGAATATATAAAACTTGTTATTTGTATAATTTAAAGTTAGACTATATTATTTTATAAGAGTTAAAATTGAACATGTCAGTTGAATTAATGTAGTTTTGTAAATATTTAAAAAATTAATTACGATATGAAACTTGGGAATCGAATGGAACCGAACTCATTCAATCCCACAAATAAATTTGGACCCTGACGGTTCCACTTACAAAATATTCAAAAATTTGAGTTCGATACGATTCTATTCAAATATCATTTTCAATGAGTTTGGTCTATAATTCAATTGATTTCTAACGTAGATTTAATAGAGAACGAAATATCAAATTATTGTGACTCATACCGTCTAGAAAGTCATCTACATTTAGACGACCCTCTTAGCATTATCTACTTTTTTTCTTCTTACATCATCTGGACATAATTTTAGACAAATTGCATAGTAGATGAACTGTTGTAGATACTGTTTAATTTTTACTTTGTACGACAATGTTTTTAGTGTAATTCATATTTAACATCTCCGATGATGTGACAGGCTCTGCCCTATAGTTTCACAGTCCATTGAAACTTTTTTTTTTTTTTTTAATGTATATATAATTATTTATATATATATATAGATAAAAGAAATTTTTAAAAAATTTAAAAAGAAATAAATAGCATTAATAAACAAAATAAAAATCATCTAACACCATTAGAGCTACAACGTTAGTACAAGTGGTGTTATGTGATAAATTAACTGGAAGACAGAATTAACAACTTATTCAATTATACTTTTCGTTTAATTTCATATTATTATCGTTTGATATCAATGTTGCTACGTAACGTAACTCTTTTATAAACTCTGGTCAAATCAAAAGGCAAGAGGTTTGCTATTTACTTAACACCAATAAAACAAAAGGGACAAATAGCATAATTATTTTCCAATATATATATATATATGAAGATGAAAAGAAGGATAAGGGGATAAGGACTAAATTATAATCTGCTTTAAATAAAATCAACTTGCAAGAAATCGCCCATCTTTTTACCCTTTTGGATTAGCGGATGAAGCTTATCTCCTTTAAAATTTGGTTTAAAGCTCTCTGAAAGCTACAAGCATATTTTCGAGTATTCGAGAATTTTGTGAATATAAAATATTACTTTAAAAATTATGTTTGATAAAATAGGTAACTTAAAAGTAATTTTTTTTTTTCCTTATGAAAATGACATTTTATAACTAATAAACCTATATATACATACCATAGAATTCGATAAACAACTATCATTTCCTCCTATAATCAAACTTGTAATAGATTAAAGTTGAATTGAATTTTGTTTCTTTCCAGCCGCCCTTTTCTGTCCACGCAACCTCTTTGGTCCTTTATATTATTTTGAAATTTATGTTTGGGGAGGGGCAAAAATATTAGTGCAATATTTTTTATTTTTTTAATAACCGTGGATTTTCGAATCAACTTGCACGCATCTCAACTAATCTCACGAGATCCTAAAGTTTACGATCGAGTACTCACCTCAGTAGTCCTAAGAGGATTCGAACTTGTGACCATTGGTGGAGCAAACTCAAAGCCTGACTAATTGAGCAACCTCTAAGGGTTAATTAGTGCAATATTTTTTTTAAAAATAATCATCATAAAGGTCAATTAACATAATATTTGTTTTTAATTTAGTAATTATAATGGACAAACCTAGCCAGCCTAGCTAGTTGGTTAATTTAATAAGAAAATATAAATTATTAGATAAATGATGCTCAAGAAATCATGAAAAGGGGTGAATATTAGTCAAAATTAAAATAGAGTGGTTTCTTGATTCAAATAGAAGGTGCGAGTAATATATATAGTTAGTGGGGTTTGAATGTCCAAAGAGTGGACTTTTGGGACTAAATAGTAGAACAATTGTTGATAGTGGGAGACAATGTACCATTCATAAGTCAATTCAGGTACCCAATTGAGTTGAGTCTCTACTTTTCTTTCAATTTTCTATTAAATTTAAAATATAAAAAAATTCTTTCAATATTCTATTAAATATAAATTATAATTTTTTTATTAAATGTAAAAATATAAAAAATAATAAGCTTGTGTTTGTTTTAACAAAAAAAATTGATAAAAATCTAACACATAAATTTATATATACCCAACTAATATATAATAATTCATTTTATACTATTTAACCCAAATGATAACCAAATTTACCACATAACTCATTTAGAATCCCAAAAGTATTGTATAATGCACTTTTCTTTTCTAACCCTTGTTTTGTATACATTAAAATTTTCATTTTCATTCTTCTACTCATTTTCAAATATACATTCCTCAATGAAATAATATTTTTCTTCACATCAATAACTTTTCCTTCATTTTCAACCACACATTCTCCATCAATTTATTATTCCAGAATATATTCTTCCAAAATAATGTTACCCAAACACACCCTAAATATGTAACTTAAGTCTTAAAGTTTAAAAGAAAGTCAAAACAAGTGGCACTAATTCATATATATTGCTGAACATACGAAGATTTAAAATTAAAAATTACATTCACCTGTTATGATATTGCTAACCGGTTAGAAGATATTAAGAGTATATTTGATGGATATTATTGAGGAAAGAATGTATTTTAAATAGTTATATGATAGGAAATATGTGGTTAAAAAATAAGAAAAAATTATTGATGTGATAAAAAATATTATTTTATTGAAAAATACGTGGTTGAAAATGAGTTTTGAAACAATGTGTGTCAAATCGGGGCTACCCAGCAATCTTAGGCGGATTTGATTCATCAACATGTTTCATCGAGATACATCCCACGAGTTATTCGTATGAAACAAGATTGAACCATGTAATCAGCGCCTATATTCATCTCCACAGTCACCAATTACATTTAGAAGATACGAAAATTTCTTGCATGCTGCTGACATCTTCTTCATCAAGAACAAGAGAAAATATTACGGCATTTGTGATCAAGGATTTCGCGGCAACTGTTGGAACGGAGACGCCATGTTCAGAAGCTACATTTTTCAGGGTCTAGTCTGAAGCAAAACTTGGAATTGACTGCATCCTCCCCAAGCATCAACCATCATCATATATATTTCGTGACAACTTGTTAATCAAATGTGATTATAGTGGCTGGTTCCCACAGAAACATTAATGCATTACTGATAGAATAACTGTAAGCTGGTTTGTCTTAAAAAGTGTAGTGGGCACGTCCAAATTTAACGAACTATTTTGATTATTCGCATTGACAAATTTCATCCAGGGCTTTCCTGCTGTGTCTGTAAAATGAAAGATTAGTCAGCTTCATATCAATGCACCTTAAGATAATGATATCAAGAATAGTCTTAAGCTCGTTTATATAGTCAGAATTTGTTGCATGGAGCACACCTCCCGACTAGAGCTTCGAGGATCAAGTCAAGTTCTAACTGATATTTATGCAATTATGCATTCAACTCATCTGTCCCAAACACATGTTGAGGAATTTGATATCAGATACAAATTAGATAGCAAATATTTCAGGTTTTCAGAGAACTGGCACAGCTCAGTGTTATTATGAACTTCATAATAAATTTCTATACGAACTATAATTTTTAATTTAGATAATTAGAGCAGAAGTCTGATGTGTCCGTGATTTTCACCTCGATAAAGTAACACCAACTAAATTCAGATCCTAAGCATGCAAGTGGACCATTTGGATTAACAAGAACGCAAAAGTACTGTGTATGCCTTTATTGCTCTAAAGACATTGTGATCTTCAACAGTGGCGGACCCAGAGCAATTGTCTTGTGGGATCAAAAATAAGAATTCAAAAATATTTAGAACAATATATCATTAGCGAAAATAAGTCAATACGCTATTACAATTGTAGCTACAATACTGGTGTGTTGGATGTTCTTACTACAATACAAAGTGTGAAAGTCTTTGCTGCTATTTCAGTGCTCTAGATTCATATGAGAAAATGGGGGAAAATGAGAGAAAATCAAGGGCTAATTATGCATTGGAATCTGGATTAACCAGTTAAGCAATAATCTCAATTCAATCTCTTTACTACTATTCTACTGTTCTACACAATCTCAATTAACTAGACTGCAAAATTCAATTCAATGAAGGAAATTCAATCTACTGTTCTATGCAATCAATGAAGGAATCAAACTCCAAACTCACAAATATGCATTCAAAAACACTAAAATCATATAAAACGCCGATGAACGAATGAAGGAATCAAACCCCAAACAGTTAAATCATTTATGCATACCGTATACGCAGTCACAAAGGATAGAGTAATAACTAATAATCGAAAAAATCCAAGCTAGTTACAGACTTACAGTAAGCCAAATAGCCGATTGTCGAAGGATGAAGAAGAATCGTCGACATGGAGGCGAAGCAGGTGGATAACTGGTCTAGGGCTCGAAGTAGAAACATGGACAACTGCAGCCTGTGGAACTGGAGGCTGAAGCTGTTGGATGCCTATGAGTCAGAGGTTGAGGTCGAGAGGGAAGAATAACACACACACAGAGGCAAATCGACAGAGGCAGAGGTCGAGAGGAAAATGAATAATCGATGGAGGCTGCAGGCGGCTGGAATCACTGAGTCTGTGACCAGTGACCGTGATGTTTTTGATTTCTTGGATTGGGCTAGTGTAATTGAGCTTGTGTGGACTCAGGATTGGGCTGCTTGGTAATGGTAAGTGTTAGGTTTTTAAAAAAAAAACTAGAAAAAAAATAATCGTGGGGTCATCTGACCCCACATGACCCCATGTGGGTCCGTCCCTGGCCGACATGGAGGCGAAGCAGGTGGATAAATGGTCTAGGGCTCGAAGTAGAAACATGGACAACTGCGGCATGTGGAACTGGAGGCTGGAGCTGCTGGATGCCTGTGAGTCAGAGGTTGAGGTCGAGAGGGAAGAATAACACACACACAGAGGCAAATTGACAGAGGCGGAGGTCGAGAGGAAAATGAATAATCGATGGAGGCTGTAGGCGGCTGGAATCTCTGAGTCTGTGACCAGTGACCTTCTTGTTTTTGATTTCTTGGATTGGGCTTGTGTGGACTCAGGATTGGGCTGCTTGGTAATGGTAAGTGTTAGATTTTTATAAAAAAAAAAAACTCGAAAAAAAAAATTGTGCATGTGGGTCCGCCCCTGATCTTCAACTTAGCAGTCTCACAGAAAACAGAACTGGAAGATAGGGTTAAACTATTTTGGCGAAGGCCAAAAACTGTATTTTGCATAATACACCAGATTTTATTTTAACTATTTTGATTGCAAAACATAAAATTTATCAAAATGTACTATGCAAAAATCCCAAATCGGCGGAATCCCGGTATGAATGGTGGATTTTTTTATAGAATCGTCAGATTATATAATAAAAAGGCTTGATCTGTATATTTTCATACTGAACTCTGATATTTCAACACAGGTTTTAGAGATTTCAAAAAAGGGGGATAGAAATCAGGGATTTGCAAAATCGTAACATTGAAAATATCGATTCTTGGCACAATATATGAGGTAATACATAGATTAGAATATGAAGATAGAGATTAGTGTGGTGTAATGGTGACATTGGAGATTCTTTATTTTTGTTCAAAGAGAGAGTCGTGGATTTGGGGATTATTTTTGGCAAGATAGCAAGTGCAGCTGAGGCGTGTTTAGTGGAGAGATTGAAGCTATCAAATTGGTTAATTGATGAGAGATACAATTTTATAGTTTTAAAATTTTACTACACAACATGCAATATTTTGGGAAATACATGAGAATAGCCTAAAAATAAAGTCATATTTCCACTTTGGCCTTTGACTATTTTAAGTAATAAAAACTACCTAAAATACCCCCAAGCATAAAAATTATAACCAAGTCATTATAATAGAAAGAAAGTACGATCAAGTCCTAAAAGAATTATTTTAATCATAGGCATATAATATGTTTATCTTTTCATATTAATTAAACCATGGCTGATAAGAATTATAAAATGAAAAAATTCAGAACTAAAAGAGGACCATACAAGATTAAAGGAATCGGGAAAGATAGAAAAGAAATTGAATTCGAAAATGAAATTGATAAGATAGAATATCATTAACAATTGTATACATCTCAAAAGATATTAAAATGTTTTAAAGAAAACTTGATAGAAAATTTTGTCAAATGAATTGTAAGATTTATAATCATAAAAGATGTACAGGATATTATAGATAAATTAGAAAAAAGGAAAAAGAATATCTCAAAATATAATATACCTCTTGAACCAAATATAGACATAATAATAAATCTTGATATTATAAATTCTCAAATATTATTAAATTTTGAAGAATTACTTATAAACGAGAAGACTTATCATGAATAGATTATCACAAGTTTATAAGAAATTAACACTAAAATTATATATATACATAATAAAAAAATAAACTAAATAAAGTATTTATAAGAGAATTTTTGGAATATTAAATTTATTAAATTATTATTTGATTTTTGTTCTCTCATAATAGCAGAAAGAGGAAGTTATTTTTAGAACTTATTCCTAATAGTCATAGATTAAAAATAATAACATTAGGAGTAATTAAAAAATTGCATAGGGAAATAAAAGAGCAAATATTACATAAATTAATAGTGGATTCAATAAGATATATATATATGAAAAATTTATTGAAGAATTTGATAGTATTTTATATTATTATGAAATATATGAATCATCATAGAAATCAGACTCCATTAAATAGATATTTACTAGAAGAAAATGTTTTATAAAGAACAATATAAAATAGACTTCCAGGAAAGCTAAATTGATGAAATATATGGAAGAAGTTAAAACAGAAGATATTTGAAGTAAAAAAATTAAAAAGAGTAAAACTAATAAATCAACAAATATTAGATGAACTATTAACCCCTGGAAACATAACAAAAACTCAAGAAAAACAAATATTAAAGTTAAAACAAGAAAAATATGAAGAAAGAGCAAACTATTTTAAAAAATTAAAAGAATTAACAAATACTAAATTTGCAAAACAAAAGTATGATAAGATAATAAAAGAATGCAAAAATACTGAATGTAAAATATATTATTTGAACCAATCAAAGAAAAAATGATAAATTATTAATGTCAATAGGTGAATATATTGAAGAATTAAATGTTAATGAAAATGTTAATAAATGATGTTCAAAACATGAATAATGAAATAAAAGAAGTAAGAAATGATATAAATATACTGAAACTTGAAGTAAGAGAGCTAAAAGAAAATAATAAAAATAAAGATAAGAAAATAGACAAAAAAACTCATAGAAGAAGAAATGTCTAGGATATGAAAGAAACACATTGAAGAAGAAAAAATTATAATAGAAACACGATGTATAAATGATGAATTTAGAAAACATATTTTACCAAAATATTAGAAGAGAAAGAGGAAATGAAAAGATTTAAAGAAAAATTACTAGGAAAATTAAGAATTGAATAAAAACAGGATAATAAAGATGAATGGAGAATTATATCTACTTATAGAAAATTTTGATCTATTAAGTTTAGAAAATTTAGATGAATACCAAGTTTTAATGAATACTGAAAGAAGACCTTCTAAACTAAAATTTTCAGAACTAGAAGGAGGTAATGCACATTTATACAATAAATCATATAGAAAATTTTATGATAAGATTAAAGATAGATTTGAATCAAATGATAATTATGATTAATCTATTAATCATGGAGGAACAAAATTAGATATAAATTGTAAAATATATACTAAAAGAGTTTTATTAACTTTGGCAGATTCAATGATATTTTTTTTTTTTTCCATATAATAAGGATGATATATGGGAAGAAATTGAAAGAAGAATAGATTTCTTAATAGCATCTTTTGAAGGAGATGTTAGAAATTGGTGGGAATGAATAAATAATGATACAAAGACACTAATAAAAAGAAATGTACAAACAGAAATATTAAAAACAGATAGACGACGTATAGGAAGATTAGTAGAATACATTGTAAATGAATTTTTATAAGAAAATTGGATAAAAAATTCTGAAGGAGAAGCGATAATAGAAAAAGATAATGCTAGAATAAATTAATAAATTTAACAATATGTGATATGTGTAAAATTAAAGAATACACTTGTGAGTTCAAAAGTATTATTATTTCAATTTTATAGTAATGAAAATCAAGAAATATATAAAGATATGTACTATAGTAAATCATCAGGTTTATGAGGAATATATTTTAAAATGAAATTTGAAAAGTATGTCAAAGACAATCTTGAAATACCTAGAATTTTAGGATCAAGAATAAATCTTTTGTTTGAAAGGCTTGCATATATATGTCAACAAAGATAATTATTAAAGAAATCAGGAAAATTAACCAAAATATGTTGTGAAAACATGGAAAAACTTATACAATGAAGATGTCATCCTGAAAGAAGAAATACTAAGAGAAAATATAAAAATCAAAAGTTTCAGACATTTTTAAAAAAAATACATAAAACCTAGAAGACAGTATTGTAAAAGGAAATATAATCCATATAAACAACAGAAAAATAAACCATATAAAAAATATAGATGTCAATGTAAATGTTAGAATTGTTGAGAAATATGTCATATAAGCCCTGATTGTAATAAGAAAAAAGTTAAAATATTATAAAAAGAATATTTAGAAATAAAAAATGAATTAAGTGAAATATTCGATATTGAACAATATTATGATTAAAAAGTATATATAAGTGAGACAGATTCAGAAAATAATTGATTAGAATTTGAATAAAGAAATAGAAAGTGATAATATAGATATACAAGAATATGAATAAATAGATAGTTATGGATTAAATGTAACATTTGATAATAGCAAATTCAAAATGCAAAAATTATCTTTAGATTTGACAGTAGGAAAATGGAAAGTCTTAGATAGAATATGAAAAAGAGCAATGATAGCAATAAATGAGTATCATAAAATTGAAAAAACTATAGATGTTAAAACAACCAAGGAAACGCATAAATTAAATCATTTAACAAAAAATACAGTAAAAGAATTATTAACAAAGATTAATAAAAAAACAAAGTGAAAAAATATGTTTATTTAACATGAATACAAATAATGTTTAAATCATTATTTAGATAAGGAATAGATTCACCCTTAACTATAAGTTTACATGATGGAAGAATAATAAATTTGAAACATAGTCATTTAGGAACTATAGAAGGAAATTTAGCATACCAGAAATTAATATTTGATTGTTATACAAAATATTGTGTCTCATTAAAAGATAAAAACTTTAATAAAGTATTAGGACTACATTTCAAGTTGCATAAAAATGATATAATGCAACCAGGAGATTAAATTATGACTATATAATATAGAGCTTTATATACATTTACTAATTCTAATTATGGAAATATATATTCTAAAAAATCATATATAGGAGTTCATAAGGAATGTAAAGATATTAGTAAAATAGTGGAATCAAGCAAACAGATAAATTTAGTTCCTGAAGAATATGAACTTAGCATAATAAGAGATAAACCTGAAATTACAGAATTAAAAGAAGACGATTGTTCTGATAAATTAATATTTAAATATGGACGATTAATTAAAAGATCAAAAAGCCTTAGATTGCCTAATAGAAAACAATTAGAAGGAACAAGTAATACAAAATAAATAAAACTTCATAGAAATGTTGGAAATATGAAGATAGAAAAAGAATACTTTAATGAAAGAGAATATATAATATGATCAAATATATTAATAGATACAAGAGCAAGTGAATGTCATATAGCTTCAATTAAAAATAAATGATTAATACCTCATATAACTAAACCATATAGATGTGCAAATTTTGATGAATAAATACATACTACATAATTAGAAGTTAATGTACCAATAAAAATAAAATGGATTAATCTTGTAGTACCATGTTATATAGATGATAGTATGAATGTAAACCCTTATATATTATTAGGAATGAGTTTTCTAAATAGATTAGAATATTATAGTATAAGAAGAGAAAGATTATATATAACACATAATGATCAAACTATATTACGTGAAAAGAGATGAATGAATAATCAAATAAATTTTTCATTATATGTATATATATAAGTTACTATAGTAGAAACAAATATAACATGTGCCTTAATCGATAAGAAAGTGAGATAACAATATTCAAAAGTTTCTTAATAAAATCATGGAACGAAAATAGTAAGATAAAAATAATACAAATAACAGGATAAAGTACACAAATAATTAATAGTGCTGATAAAGTCAGTATAATACTTTAAAGTAAACAAATAATTGTAAATAAAATATATAATTATAATAAATTATAATGCGATATATTATTAAGAAATGACTTTATACAACAATTTCAATATTATAAGCAAAATAATTATCTGATAATATTACAAACATCTTATGCAATATGCACACTTATTAAAAATTTCAAGGGAATTTAGACCCTATAGAGTTCAGTCAGCCCAGCGTGGTGATAGATGAGAGAAAAAACCAATTATAAATAAAGAAATAAAAAATACAAAACAATCTTAAAAACATGAATAGAAATAAGAATAGAAAAAATCATAGAACAACTAGAAAAAATATGTAGAGAAAATTCATTATTATCATCCTAAAACTAAAATAGAATTAATAGAAAATGTAATTATAAGAGTAAGACCAATGATGTATACTATACAAGATACACAAGAATTTAAAATCCAAATAAAAGAATTATCAGAAAAAAAATTGATTAGATCTAGTGATGAACCTCACAGTAACCCAACTTTTATGATTATGAAACATTCTAAACAAGTTAGAAGAAAAACAAAGATAGTAATAAATTATAAGGAATTAAATAAATACATTAAATTTGATGGATACTTTTTAACCAAATAAAGAAGTTTTAATAAACCTTACAAAAAGAAAACAATATTATTCTAAATTTGATTGTAAATCAGGATTTTGACAAGTCAAAATGGAAGAAGATAATATACAATATACATTATTTAGTGCACCCCCTCAAGGAAAATACGAATGATTAATAGTGCCTTTTGGTTTAAAAAATACACCCCAAATATAAAAAAAAAATGGATAATATATTTAAAAAGTTGAATGAATTTTTAATTGTATATGTTGATAATATAGTAATATGTTCTAATACTAAACAAGAACATAGAAACCATTTAATACAATTTATAAATGAATGTAAAAAAGAAGGATTTATCCTTTCGAAAAAGAAAGTTATAATAGAAAGACAAGATATCGACTTTCTTGGAATATCAATAAATAGAAAATGAATAAAATTGTAAACTCATATAACTAGAAAGATAGAAAGTTTCCAAAATAAATTAGAATCAAAAGAACAAATACAAAATTTCTTAGGATATTTAAATTATGCAAAATGATTTATTGAAAATCTTTTAAAAAAGAGACATAAAATACAAATTCTACTCAGAAAAATAAATATACTAGAGGATGGAATGAAAAACATAGAGAAATAGTTAAATCATTAAAAGAAGAATGTAAAAATTTACTAAAATTAAGACTACCAGATGAAAAAGATAATTCAGTTGTTAATATCGATGCCTCAGATAAATATTGGGCAGCAATACTAAAAACAGTTTTAAATGAGATATGCAAATATTCAAATGGAACTTTTAACCAAGCAGAAATAAATTATATTACTTATGAAAAAGATCTGTTAACAATCATTAGAGGGATAAAAAAGTTTTCATTATTTTTAATATCTAAAAAATTCATTGTTGAAATTGATAATTCCCAAGTTGCATGACTAGTTAAAAATAAGCTACCATTGGAGCCTTAATATAGAATGTTACATAGATGGCAAACATATTTGTCATTTTATAATTTTGATATTATTCATATTAAAGATATAAATAATTATCTTGCAAATTTTCTTAGCAGTAATATCGAATTTGGAGATGGATAATATCAAAAACTCATTGATAGACGCCAAACGGCAAATGAAATTCCTTATTGAGGAATCAGAAGATATAAAAATAGGAATAAGCAATTAGCAGAAACTCTATAACAGAATGTCACATTGTTGTTAGAAATCTCTAATTCTCATTTCAAATATACCAAATAATTGAATGACATAATTGATGATATTATTTCACAATTCGAGTCGATGAATACCAAATGGGAAAGACAAACGGGTACAATACCAAAAATTCAAACAAGTACACCAAGCGAAAGCAGTAGTGGACCAAGTCAAATAAAGAGAGATACAATCATAGAAAGTCCTCGAAAGGTGTCAATAAAGAATGATGATGAACATACAAGGGTAATCAGAATCAGAACAGATGAAGATGATGGTACCCCTTTAACACCAAAAGAAGAAGAATATAAATCATTTGCAAAAATTATTTATGAATTGGTTTAAAATGAATCTTATTTCATTTCCTCGGGAGATCATGTCTACCCAAGATTAATTATTACAAAAAATGCAGACCCTCACATGGTCAAAATGGCAGCAGATTATGAATTTTTGGATTTAATATATCCAATAAAAGATTTAAAAGAGATTGAAAAATTTGATGATATATTTAGGGCAGAAGTTTCAAAATTTGCCCAGAGAATATCAATCTATATCAAATTTTATTCAATTAGTCCAGAGGTTGGATATGTAGGCCGAGATTTCCAAATTGAAGTTGGCCAAAATAATAAACCATTACCAAAGATCAACAAATCATGGATAAAATCCCGGAAAGTTCTAGGAATGAAAGTTCTTTACAATATTGCTAAGAACTTGTATGATAAAAAGTTCAAATGCCTATGCCAATACGAAGGATGTACACTCTTAACAAATAATGGAAAAGAAAAGTGTGCAATTTTAAAAGAATATATCCAAAAGTTTGATACTCATCAAATCAATGGAAGTGCTACAACAATCCAAGAAGCAACAGGACAATAATGGAGGATATCGCCCTTCAATAAAGAAGAAATGACATAAAAATAGACAAATGTAAATAAAGATAGAAGGGCCAGAGTGCTCTTAATAAAAAAAGCACAAATTATTGATATTATTTAGTAAGCAATGATGTAAGAAGCTCAATAGTTATGCTTCAAGTAGTTGTATAAATAAAGACTTTCGGGTTAGATGAAGGCAGAATGAGTTAGAAGAAGAATTGAGCACACAATTTGTGAAGAACTTTTCTGTCTTTAGTTTCAGCATTGTACCAATCTAAAATAGTTCAATAAAATTTCTATTCTTTCAAAAATATAGTTTCTAAACTTCTTATCCCATAAATTCTTGAAAGATTGAAAACTATATTTCTTTTTTACTTTAACAAAAAGAGAGTTTTCTTTATTTAAGATCTATAGTTTTAATTCTAAGGGACGATACAATGAGAACAAGTTGTTGGAATAACAAAGATCATGTAAAGGCAAGAGGTCTTTGAGGGGAGTCGTTTGCAGATCTAAAGCTCGAAGGTCACTCGGTTCTAAGAATAAAGGTTTATATCAAAACTAAGGTAAAACTATTATTTTTGTTAAATTTGGAAAGAATTCTTCTAAAATCTTAAAGAATCGTAGGGATTATTAATTTTCATGTTTGGTTTATATCAGGATATACTATTAAATGATTAGATAATTTATTAGACTAAAAAAGATAAATGAAATCACTTCTCAATTAGAAAACATGGATATATTATCTGAAGAATCTGATAAACTAAGAAAGGAACATGATGAATATGTTACAGATTATTCTAATTTAGTATATCATAGAATGAGTTTATATATTGAAATTAGAAATAGAGGAATTAGAAGATAAGACTAGTTTCTAAAACTATTCTAAAACTACAGGATATATTTTGCAATATAGAAATTCTTTAATTAAGGGTAATATAGACTTTTTTATGAAAAAAATTAAAAAGTATATTTGACCAGGCTAATTAGAAAAATCTCCCCAATATTTTTGCTTAAAAAAGATGTAATAATATAATTTGAATATTTTATAAAAATAATGTATGTGGTGCAATTTCCTCAAAATCTAAATCAAAGACAATGTAACTTAGCTGAAGGCCCACGAAGGGAGAAAGATGAAGTTACACTAAATAGTTCAGCAGGCTTTGGAAAATCAGGCCCAATAATTGCACAAAATTGTTCACGTTCTGGTTAGGTCTGCGAGTGTGGGCTTATGTTATTAAGTGGAAATTACACATAGCTCTAGTTTTTAATTGGGAAAAATTCATATTTAAGGTGTATTCTTTACCTCAATTCAAAAGTAAGATAAATAGTTTGAAAATTCAAAAATCAAGTATGGATTTAATTAATTAAAAATATTTATTAAATAATGATAATAAAGTCACAGTTTGTAATTAATGGTCACAGATTCATAATTATAAGTTACATATTTATTTAATGGTCATATATCGTCAAATTTGATTATTTCGAGGTCACATCAAAAAACTTGTACGTCAAAAATTATTTTAAGGTCACAGATTTTTAAATTAGTTGGTCAAAAATTATTTTCCAGTCACGTATTATTAAATTTTTAGGTCACAGTTGAGTAATTGGTCACAGAGATTACCAAACATTTGGTCACAAACTACCGTCGCTACCACTATGGCCACCACCACCACCAACACTGCACCATGTCCAACTGCCGCTACCACCAACGCCAAAGAAACACACCGCCATTGCAAAAAACGCACCATTGCCAGAAACGACGCCATGACAGCACCGCAACACCACCACCACTAGACTGTCAACAAAAATCATCACAACCACAACCACCACTGCCATAGCCACCACCAATCGCCACAATTTTGCAACCCACCAATAACAACTAGCACCACTACCACCTCACCAACAAAACCAACGCCTCACCACCATCGCCATATCCAACACCACCTGCACCAACCACTGTAGCACCACTATATCTGCCACTATCTCAAATCCCCAAACCACCATAAAATCACCCAAACCTGAAGGCTGCGAGGGAGTAGCACAACAACGGTATCACATCAATAGGAGCTTTGTAGCGTTGAGAGCCTTACCTACTGTAGCAGAGGCGACGGCAATGCCTCTGCCGGCTCTAACAACGCCGGCTGTGAGGGGGAAACACAGCAGCGTAGCCGCTGCCGACTCTCACAGTCCCGACTGTGAGGGGGAAACAGCAGCAACGATGTCGTTGGCCGCTGCTCGACTCACATCAAGCGATGTCTCCGGCGGCGGGCACTTCGTTGGCAACGACGGCACATGGTGAGGGTAGAGAGAGAGAGAGAGAGAATATGAAGATGAGAGGGTTGAGGATAGTAGAAAAATGATTTAGGGTTTGTTTGGGATTAGGTAGGGTGGGCATAATATTTAATTATTAATTTAATACCTGATTTTTGATTAAATAATGTTTGCACCTGAATTTTGAACTTGAAAAATTAAATGCCTGATTTTTTATAATTTCCCTTTTTAATTTATCATTTCAAATATCAAGTTTTAATTTATATTATTAGGGCTTGTTCGATCGTACTTAAAATCCAATTAAAACCGAAAATACAGTCGTTATTGGATCACACTCGTATAATAAAAGTCAACAATAACGATTATTTTTTAAACTTTAATCTGATTTTAGTCTCTACCGAACACGCTATTATAAAATTAGATATAGCCTATCCAAACAAAAAGTCATAGAACTTCTCTTGCTTCTTCTTTTCTCTGACGTCGATCAATATCTTCTCATCCTCCGACGTTGCTTGTACCGTTGCGAAGCAATGGCGACAATGTGGGTCTTGGTGGGAGGAAAGAGGATTTATTCTTGATATGGTGTCGATAGTTGATAGTGGAGGAATAGATGGGAGGTAGTGGTTGGAGGCGGCTGATGTTGTGAAGTGTAGAAAGTTGATCGTAGGTTTGATTTTATGTTTCGTCTTAGGAAAGACGGTGTGAATGGCAGACAAGAGGTAGTGGTTGGTCTTGGTTGACGACAAGTGTTGTAGGTTGTTGCGCCAGATAGGGCTTGTTAGCGACATATAAGGTGGCTAACAGTGGCAGAGTTCACTAGCGATGAGATTGTTAGGGGAAGAGAAGGTGGTTGTGCGGTGGCGGTGGTAGTGTTTAAGTGGGATGAAGAGCTTTGCGACCAATAAAATGAAAATTTCATGACCAATAACTAATAGGCAACCGATAAATGAGTAATTTGTGATTAATAAATAATATGTAACTTAAAAAAAAAAATGTGCTATTGCTACTAAAATTTGTAATTGTGATTCACAATTTCTATTTTTGTGATTGTGATCATAATTACGTGACATTTATGACCTTGAGCTGTTAACCTATTTTTGAAACTTTTTTACAATTTTCTTATTTTTAAAAGTGTATATTGAAACATTTATAATTATGTATTCTTCCATATTATTTAATCTTGAAAGAACTGAAGGTCTGAAGGGCAGAGAGCTCTTCTATGGACAAGAGAAATGGGCTTTTCATTTAGGAAAGAGAGAATAATCAGGCCCAATAAATCTGGATTGTGGCAATGGTAAGGCCTCAGCACAGGGCTGATTGAAAGCTTGGGGTAAGGGGAGGGAATCCACAGCGGATCAGCGGAAGGAACACTGGCTAGGATGGATCAATTAGCATCACAGAGATACAACTGGGCTGAACAAATCCAACATCTGGCCCACTTATACACTTTATCCCTTGAATCAGCAAAATTTTAGAAAAACTACCAAGACTAAGAGAGTATCCAAAATACCCTTTTTTTTCCCTTCAAATAAAAAAGAATGATGCTACTTGTACATAATAGAGTTATATAATAGTTTACTTACAGATGATGTGTCAAAAAGAGATGGGATTTTTATTTTATTTGATTGAAAAAATTCTGATTCAATCATATCTTACCATATCGTGTATACATAAACCATTATGTACATGTAGTACAATCAAATATAAAAAAATATATATTATGCATAAGGCATCTTTAAATTCAAGAAGTAAATTTCTTGACACATTTCAACAAACCCTCTATTTTAGTATTTTTAGATCTCTATTTTACGTTTTTAAAAAATATTTATTATTTGTCCTCATTTTACACACACACACTAAACACCGGTAACGCTATCCATTGATATCAGATGTCTTCGATGCAAAAAAGAACTGGAATCGAACCGAGAACTAATGTTTTTCTTCTATTAGTGTTTGAACCACTATTCGATTCTTATTTCAAGATGCTAGAATCGGAATAAAAAAAAAAAAAAAATGGCCAATTCTTAGTTCTAGATGCTAGAATCGAAATCGAAAAAACGATCGATTCTTGGGTCCAGCAACCAGAACTATTTAAAATTAAAGTGGAACCAAACTGAATCAAACAGTTCTGAATTAATTTGGTTGGCTCTGATTCGTTGGTCCACCCCTACCAAAAATGGAAGTGGTAACCATCATTTAAGAAAGCATAGCACCAAATCAATAAGTATAGGCATAGTAATTAAATTGAATCGGATTAGATAGTTCAACCAAAAAATTGATGAATCAGACACTAATCTGGTCTGATAATTATATGAGGACTATTTGACAATCTACTCAAGATTGAACCGCAAGAACCAATTCAGTCATTATATAAGAATAATTAACAATCGTAGAGTTTAATTTATAATTTTTAGAACTTCTAAGGTATAAACAACGATCTGCTAATTCGACCAATAATTCAGTGATTCGATGGCTTAGCATGATCAATACCTCTGTTCTAAAAAGCGTGCCTAGCCTAGGCGCGAAGCGGGATAAAAACGCCTCGCTTTGAGGCTAAGCGGTAATTAAGCGGTCAATCGACAACGTTGATCGCTTCATGCGCGAGCGCGCCTAGGCTGCCGGCATGCTTAGTGCGCTTTCCCCTTGGAGGCCCAATTTTTCCTGCCTAGCCGCGTTGTACACGATTCATTTCTTTTGGCTAATGAATAATTATTTAAATATGCTATACTCCATTAAATGTACCTTTCTTTTTGTTTTGTTTTTTTTTATGTAATTATGATTTTGAAACTTATCTTTATGAATGAATTATTAAGTAAATGCAGTATTTTATAATTTTAAAGGTTTGGTATGTATTATTTGAGTTGTTGAATTTTTTTACAATGATTAAAAATTTAAAATAAAAAAACGTTTTTTTACGCTTAAGCTTCGACTAGGCTCCTAAAACTTGAAATTTGGTCTCCACGCCTAACCACACTTTACGCTTTTTAAAACACTGATCAATACTTGAGTCGGGGTTAATAACCGTGCTAGTATTGATACGTCAAAATTATTGCTGAAGAAAGATCAAGTTGATGAGAGAAAATACAACTAGCCCACATTTTCTAGTAATCCTTCTCCATCTTCCTCTCCTACAAAATGAACTTAGTTCGTAGATTTTTTCCGATTCAACCTTGGCTGAGATTATGAAATATTGAAATTTACTGTTTCCATATCCTGATACGAATCTGGGTTCATCTAAAGTCTTTAAAAGCATTGAGAGTTTTGAGAACACAAATATCATAAAAGAAGTAAAAATGTTATAATGAGGAACAGTGCTATGCATCTGCCCAATGACACTTTCAATCCTCATATGCCTCGTTTGCTTATGCAAACATTTTTCCATTCATAAATAATATTAAAGCACATTGGATGATGGACAAACCAATTTGTATTAATCGAATGTATCGATATAATATCATTCTTATTGATATTTAATATCATATTACTTAGTGATCATCACTAATGAGGATAAATAACATTACTTCTCATTTAAAGATTAGAATAGGTATTAAACACTATTTGTATATTGCTGCTCGCAACGAACTTGACTAAATTATTGTACTATAGTACCATTTGCAATATCAAGCGAACTTGATCGTGTGATTTATCTTATAATATTTTAATTAATTCTTGTTGTCTTATTAAAAAACTATCGACACTTGTCAATCCACTCATGTACGTCAAATGTGACGTGTCAAATAAGCGCTAAGCCTCGAAAAGGTTATATGATATTATAAAGAACGATGTATATAATTCGATTTATCATCGTGTGTGGAAGTATGACTTTGTAGTTAAAAAAAAAAAAGTTGAAGGCAGAGATATCATAGTAGAGAGATGCTACATGTACAATCTTGAGTTACAACAATGAATGACAACCTCTCACAAGGGGGTGGGGTCCGCGATTAAAAATAATCGCGGACCCCACCCCCTTGTGAGAGGTTGTCATCCATTGTTGTAATTCAATGTTGTACAAGTAGAATTATTCATCATAGTATTAGTCTAAACTATGACAACTCAAAGTCAACATATTGCTAGTCAAATGTACCAACAACTAACTTGACTCGAGTTTAAGCGCGATGCATTTTTTACCATACATACATTTTCACAAATAAACACAGTAGACAGTAGTGATAGTAGAATGTTGTGCATTCTGAGGACCACTTCATCTACGCGATTTTCATCTTGGGTGGGACTACTTTGGAAAATATGATTAATGGGGTTTTCATCATTTAGTATCATGCACAATTCAAGTGGATGCAAGTAAAAATTGGCGCAATAATTACTTCATTTTTAAAATTTTTTTAAGAATGAAATAATAGAAAAAATGAAAAAGAGTTTTCTTTTCAATTTTTCTTAAAAAGGATATTTCTTCAATACTTAAAAGTAGGGGTGGGCATGGGTTGTGTTGTGTCGATTTTTGTCTCAACCCAAACTCAACCCGACATGATCATATTTTAACATAATCCAACCCGTGTAAAGGTTGAAACCCAACACAACCCAACACAATCAAGTATCAGTTGAGTTGGGTTGGGTTGGTCGGTTTGGGATAACTCGTCAACAAAAATTAAAGTATGCGGGTCGGGTTGGACGAATTTATAATTGACCCACGACTTATATAATTTAGGTTTCTATAGTTACAATGACCAAAAAATCTGAATTATTTTGACACTTCATGCCCAAATATGTTAAATGGATAGATTGATATTAAATTATATGAAGCCAAAAAATATTTTTAACAATTAAAATATTTTTTTGTTGAATGTGTATTTGTCTAAGTAACATCATAACACTTGAAAAGTTCATAAATATAGTCGGGTTGGTTGGACGGGTTTATTCGGTTTTCATGAGTTAACCAAGACCCGACCCGACCCATGTAAAAACAACAAAAAAATCGACCCAAATCGATCAGGTTGGGTTGGACGATTTTGGTGGGTTTGATCGGGTTTTGCCCACCCCTAATTAAAAGAGTAAGGGGTCGAGTAGAGGATATACATTGAGATTTTACCCTTGATTAAGTAATAACAAATTTACTTTGGAAAAAAATGAGGCGAATTGCTGACTTTGGCACAAATTCTGAGTGAGATCCGTTTGCTTATTTTGAAAGATCAACATTGATTTGTGTTTTCGGATGAATGAGAAATTGGAGTTCAAAGTTGATCATTGAAATATGGTTTACATTGAAAGGAAAATTAAATTTGAGTTTATCCCATATAAGAAGTTTATGAAAGCAATAACTACTTTATATATGGCTACACTTTGGAAGTGTGTAATCATATGTAGTATAAAGGTTTTCTCCACGTGTGCGTGCGGGGAGTGCAAATCACGGATCGAAATAGGTTTCGGACCTTGAACTTGTGTGCGAGCGCGACCTGAGGGTTTACGTTTTGCCCATCTTTTTTGCTTTCAACTGAATTTTGGTTTCGGAAATTGCTAAAACTCCAATGATATTGCCATTGAGTTAGTGGACAGAATTAACTCGTCATTATTAGGGTTAAGTCTATATGAAGCATCGTTTTCCACTGTTTTAGACATGAAGAATACACTATTTGCATTACAGTTCCAAAACATATGAAACAAACGCTCAAATTAAATCTCAAACACTTACGGTGAGGGGACAAATATGTTATAAGAAAACTGTGTTCACATTGACCTCAATTTTTAAAGTTCAATTGAATTTTTTATTCTCTGCTATTGAGATAATGTGTTCTATTTTATCGTGATTTATATAGTTTATTTTGTTTGTTGTAATTAGCAAATTATTTAATCTGCTATATCTTAACTATTATTCGGTAAGTTATTGTCTAAACGGTAAACTGCATATACAGTATGTTACTTACATATCCAGCGTGTGTTGTAAATCCGATATTCGTTCACGAATATTTTTTCTAACAATTTCAAAACAATCTCTTTTTGTTTAGGCTATAAAAATAATGATATTTTTTTTTAAAAAAAAATGCCATCTTCACTAAGAGATTATCACTACTACTATAAAAAAGAGAATGGTCAAATCACTATTCATTTTTGCACCTTCCATTTCACACTTAAAATGATTTGTCACTGTTCATTATCTGATTTTGCTACAACAGTCATTTTTGTTAACTAATTGGAAATTTTATAAATATCATCTTTCTCTATGAATCTTTCGTATTAGAGAAGATATTTTGTAAAATATCTTTTTTCCCATGTATATCATTTGTATTTTTTTCATTCACTAAAGTAAAATCGTATATAAAAGATAGAAATGATTTTGCCGTAGATTAGAACGTAAAAAAAAGGAAATTAAACTGAAGACTGAAATAAAAAAAATGAAGACTCCGCACAGTGCGCAAGTGTGCGAAGCATTGCAGAGACACAGATTCGTGTCTCTACGCAGTGCGGAGTCCCACGGTGGAATTTTTCTTTTTTTGTTTGTGCCAAAAATTCTGCTTGTTTATATTTTACACAAACTATAAATATAATTTCACTTATTAATCATTTAATTCAAAAATATTAAAAATATTCAATTCCATACATACATGACAATCAAAATTCCTTTCGATGGTGTTGTCCTATGCCCCCACAAGGGGCGCTGTCCCCTCAACCTCCGTGACCTGACGAACAGATCGATCCCAATCGAGGGCGTTGTCCCCAAAGCTCCACGAGGGGCGTTGCCCCCTCAACCTCCTGTAACCTGACCGGGCAGGTCGATCCCAGTGGGGGCGTTGCTCCTAAACCCCATGAAGGAGGAAGGATGCTGCCCCATCGACTCCCATGACCTAAACGGGCAGGTCGATCACATTTGGGGCGTTGCCCCCAAATATTTTATGAATTTTTTTTTTTCAACATTTGCATGACTTCTCAAAATAGAACCGTTCATAACGTTAGCGTGTTTAATATTATCAAATAATATTTTCGTTTTTTTATTTTTCATTAAACTCTTTTCCTTGTTAAGTGTGTAATATAAATTATTTGAAACGTATAAAAATGATTAATATTGTCCCCATTAATTTCTTCCTAGGAACAAATTTTGGCTACCAAATTTTTTTGATTTAAATCTTATCAGAATACCATTAATATTTGATATATTAACATTACCTTTAAAATACCAAAACACATATATTGTACGAGCGTACGACTAGTACTAATATAAGAAGGTCGATTATATTGAAATCATAATTTTGGTTTTTTTTTCCACCAAATTTTAATTACATCGAAGGTCATCAATCTTTTATCATTGATGCACTTATATCTTCAACTTTTTTTTCATCATATTCCTATTCTCAAACTTTTACTAATTAGCACATCATGTTTTTAATGATTTTTTCGTCTAAAAATTTGTTATGAGAGCATAAAAATACTCATTTGCTTTTCATGTTTTTACATAAGTGAAGAAAACAACAAATACAAAAGTTCGACATAATCTTTCACCCACTTCAAAGTACGCTAAAGTGAGAGTTAGATAAAAACTGTTATGAAATATAAAATGTGCTAATTAATAAAAAGTTGATGATAAGAGCGCGACAAAAAAAATTGAGAACATAAGTACGACAATGAGCAAAATTTGATGACCTTCTTTACAATTAATTTAGTGTAATAAAAATGAAAACTGTAATGCCAATATAAACACCCATATAAGAATCTCATCCTCAAATATATTAAAGTTATAAGATAAATATATTACGTTTGCAAGGCATTTTTAATATTCAATGCTAGAGAGAATTGAGTAGGATCATAAACAAGATTTCAACTTATTTTTTATAAATAAGACATGTTAGTATTTTATTCAATCATCCTTCAAATATTAATTTTATGTTTGGCTAAGTGTAAAAAGAAGTAAAAGTTAATTTAAATCTTCTTTTTGTTTAATTATAAGTTACTTATTTTTTTGACGGAAACTTTTTATTAGTAGTAGTCTTAATGTACTTTCTAAGCCTAGGTGGCCTCATATGCTCTAGTAAGAAGGATCAAATTGTAGTAATTCCACTTGCTGAGGCGGCCACACTCGACAGGAAGAATTTATTTGGAGTGGGCTCCAAAATCAATTTAAAGATTTGAAAGGGATAGGCGACATGGGTAGCAACGAGGACCCCTTGACAATTTTACGTGTTAGATACCAATGATCGAGGTCAAGATGTAAATTGTGGTAAATATTATGATATCTTGGATACTACGATAAGCCGAGTTGTATCACACATTAATGTAAAGAGTGCCTCACCCTTTTTTAGTGGACTAACATCTTACCTATTTTTTACACATGGAATAATCCGAGACACTAATTCAGGGAATAATTTATTAAGGCCCAGTTTGGTAGGATTAAAATCATATTTTAATCTAAGTCAAAGTCAAACAATCAATATTAACCATATCTTTCTTGGGTCCCACATCTTTTCAATCACACATTTCAAAAACTGATATCACAATCTACTAAAAATCTAATTTTAATCCCTATCAAACACCCTCTAAAATTTAAATATGTGATGTGATCACGATAGTCAGAATGAGGAAATGGGATATTAAAAAAATAAAAAATAAAATAAAGGTCGAAAGTAGTAAATGGTCATTACATGTTCCACTCTAATTAGGGTGTGCAATAAGGGTAAGACATTAGATCGATTGTCTTGGTTATCAACAAGGACTTCAATAATTGTTCATCTCGAACTTTTAGTCTAATAGGCTGTGATTTACGGAACAAAAGTAAAGAGTTGAGTGGAGCTTGAATTGCACATTATGTTTGAATTTCGAATTATGACGTACATAGAAGTGTAAACAAGAACAACCCCGATCTCATATAATTATTTGTGTACGAAAAAAGCTTGTGATTTTTGATAAAAAAAAAAAAAAAAAAAAAAAATTCTCCGAATTTATAATAGTATACTCAAATTCAAAGAAAGGGCAAAATATCAATGAAAAGTATTTAAAGAGTAAACAACTAGGGCAGAATCCTACAACTAAAGTATAATTACTATGGTCTTAAATGATTCAAAGAGTTCAAAGCAAGAGAAAAACGAGCTTGAGGGGCTATTTAATTCCTTTGGGGTGTGTGCCACCATGAATATGTCTTTGTGGACACACTTTTCGAGAAGAGAGAGCGTTCTTCAATTTTAAAACGACATCAAACTATTTGATTTAAGGTTAGTCAGTTCTATTTTTTAACATGATAGGAAATGAATATTATTTTTCAAAAGTATACAAGTTAATACTACTTATTCCACAAAAAAAAAAAGGGTACCAAATACAAAATCACATTGCATAAGAATAATTAATTGTGCGTTCCACTTACAAAATCAAAGAAAAGGATACAATTTACACAGAAGAATGAGAATATATATAGATATATGTGGTCCTAATATAATTTGTGGCAAATGCCTTTCTCCCTCAAAGTCATGTGAGCCCAAAGACGATCCATGAAATCGGAAAACATGATTTTTGTTCCATTTATCCATCACACATTTCGTTTTCGAAATTTTTTTGTGGACGATATCATCTCCATTATAAAGCATGACGTTGGACTCTGATGGGTAAGCCTTTGGGAAAATCGACAAATGGAAATGCTAATGCTTCGTCCGTATCGGCTAGTTCCCAACGGAAATTGAGGACTAGATAGTGTATGAATACAGCCATCTCCAGTTTGGCCAGCTCTGTCCCTGCGCAAAGTCGTGGTCCTCCACCAAATGGCATGAAATTATTACTAGTTGTTGTCGCATTTTGACTTCCGCGAGTATTATTCTGCACCAACAATGACACAACACACTCAATTATGTGGTTATTCGATGCGTTGCCATCATTCCTAAAAAGGAGGCAAGTGACACAATTTTTATTTAATTAAAGAACAAACACATGATAATATTTCTCGATTATCATGTTTAGTGATATCTACAAGTATAATCCACCAAACTCACCCGGGGGAAAGACTTGGAAAAATTATTAGTTCTATTCCATTATGTTCAATAAACAAATTTCTTTATCGGGATTTATTCAAAATGAGACATTTTCGATCAATTCAAGGAAGACCTTATCGAGATCTATTCAAAAGCGGACATTCTGAATCTGTCCGTCGATATAATCATATCTAATCTAAGGTATGAAAGTATCCGGATGTTAAATAAACACCTTTTTATGGAGATTTATTTTATTATATAAGGGAATGTGTTAGGTCTGAAATGTTAGAGACAAACAAGTATCTCTATCTACGAAGAAAGAGAGGAAAAAAAAAAAAAGGTGAAATTGGTTGGAGCAAGAAAGGGTGAGGTCCTCCATAATGAAAAGCACTCGTGCATGTGCACGTGCAACCCCACAATCCACATGGGAACTATAATGATTCATAAGCTCAACATCGGGCTTCGGGCCACGCACGAGACGACAGAGAGAGTGGAGGAAAGATTTTCATCTCATCTCACAAATATTTTAATCTGTACGGGTTTGCAAACATCTGTTGATTGATCAAGACAGTTCATAAAATGGGCCCAGTTATCCTGCGTTGAAATATCATTTCCACTATTCATTTTTTTATGAGATTATTTGACTAAATATGAATTTCCTGTACTACTACATGGGATTCTTTGTACTCGATAGATGTTTGTTTTATTAAAAAATTCAACATATTGGAAAGTTTCTTGACCAATTTAATCTTTCCCATAGAGAAGTGACGATCGTGTGATGCTCATTGTACATGAACCCATCTTACCCCTTCAAACCATTATAACTTTGGTCCCCATTTTTTCAAATTTTATTTTCACGACAAATTCTCGTGTGAAATAATTTTACACGAAAATTCAAAATTTCTTCTTACTTTTTAATCATATATTGTCTAAGAAAATACTATTTTAAAATGCATATTTACCCAAAAATGGATCTCAAGCAAGGACTAAGGGTGTGTTTGAATCACGTTATTTTGGAAAAATGTATTCTGAAATAATAGATTAATGGAGAATGTGTGGTTGAAAAAGAATGAAAAATTATTGATGTGATGAAAAACATTATTTTATTGAAAAATGTATAGTTGAAAATGAAAATGAAAATTTTAATGTGTACCAAACAGGGTTAAATCTTCTATCTTAAATAATTGTTTATTCATAATTACTTTGGGGATTGGTGGGTTAGCTTCTCTTTCTCTACCCCCTTTCCAATTAAACTTGTTATTTTAGTATTATAAAGTTTGGACAACTGTCTTATAGGTATTTAACAATCCCAGGATGCAAAGAACAGCTTCACATACTATCAGACCAGAATTGACCCAACTTCAAGTATAGAAGTCATTGCTATTTTGAACTTGAGACCCTTCTTTTGTACTTCTCACTGTCTACTATGATATTTTGTACATTTCATGGCTATTCATTCATACATGACCAACAAATTTTTGACTCGTCTAAGCTACATACAAATATCTTATTAATTTATCCGACTCTACGCAATTCAACATTAAATAAACTAAGGGTTTTAACTATACAGGCTAGAAAACTCGATATAAGATGATATTAGAGTTCGATCTTAGACGACGATGACGATCAATTTGATCCCTTTTTTCGGGTTTTAAGGAAGAAATATAATATAATTCATTTATTGCATTACCCTAATTGAATATGATAGAGAAAAAAGAAGATTGAGTCAGAGCAAATATGTAGGGGTTTGAAGAGATAAAGGGACGAACCTGCAGCCATCTCCATGGATTGAAGTGCCAAGGTTGGTCAAAAAGTGCAGGATCTAAATGCACGGCTGCAATCACTGGCAATACTTTCCACCCACATGGAATGTCATAACCTTTTTCATAATAAAAACAATAATAAATCATTTTAATTAATTATTTTTCTGCTTTTGCCATATAAAATATTTTATTTTACAAGTCAAGAATCATACCTTTATATCTTACATTTTTTATTGCTTTTCTGTGAAGAAATCTCACCACATTCCCAAGCCTTAATGTCTCACTTATAACCTGTTAATAATTATTTATAAATTATGCTTATAAAATATTTAATTTGTGCTTAAAAGTAAATTATATTTCAAAAAAAAAGTAAATTGCTTTTAAGAATGGCTGAAAGTATTAAATTAAGGGGAAAGGTAGAAACATTACACATTGTGTGAATTCCATTTTCTTGTAATCATCCCAGCTCAATTCTGTCTCCCCTAATTCCCTCTTTGCTTTAGATATTTCTACATGCTCTTCCTGAAGTCACATAAACAGGAAAAAGTACATAATTAATAACAGGATTGGAACAACTTATAATAAAGCAAAGATACGTTGATTATTTACTTCTAATTGCTGAACAGCAGTGGGACACCCTTGCAAGAAGTAAATGCACAAAGCTATTGCCACAGATGAGGTTTCATGGCCAGCAAATAATAAACTCAGCACCAAATCAAGTATTTGCTCCTTTGAAAGATTGGAATTCTTCAGAACCCATCCCAGTAATTCATTTTGATCATTATCTTCAGTCTTTTTCTTCACCCTTTCCTCCATTTTTTGCTCGATACATTTAAGGATTATTGATCGAGACTGTACATAGAAAAAGCGAAAATAATCAAAATTAGAACTAGTAATTAGTTAAAAATATAAATATGGGCATCATAATTTTACCTTTAGAGCCTTTCTGTATGCAGTTCCAGGAAAATTCAAAGGAGCAGAAACCACTCCTTTCATGAATGTTATGTACTCTTTTTTCAACTGTTCAGTCTCTGGTTTTCCAGGCTTCAAACTCATTATGTGTTCAGCCATCAAGTTGAATGTAAACTGCAAAGAAAGAAAAAGAAAAATCCATCAAAAGCTCAAATGAAAAGTCGGTTCTAAGATTGATCCTCTCAGACGAGCCATTTTCCATACCTTTTTGGCTTCATCCTGTGCACAGATGATGGAATTCTCAATCCAGGTATCCAAAACCAGCAAAGTATGCTTTTCAACTTCCTTTAGAAGATGAGTTCTGAGCCTGGCATTGCTTAAGAAATTGAGAGAAATAGTCCTCATATCTCTATGCATGTCACCAACTAAAACAAGCATAGACCATTTTCCAAGAATTCCTCCAATGCTTCTGGGATAACTGCATTCAAACAATTTGCCTTCATTCTGTAGAATGAATCTATTCAGCCCTGCATCGGCCGATACTATCGTCGGCTCACCGAATAAATGGGATTTGTAGATTTTTCCATATCTATAATCAGAATTCGAATGTCAGCTTGAGAATTTATATACATTTTTGCAGGGTTTATTGAGGATTAATGAATTATTTACCTGGAAATATGTTCCTCCATGAATTTTCCTATTGTAGTAGCAGTATATGGCTTCAAATAAGCAATGGTTTCACCAAGAAAAGGCCAACCCATGTTGCCTGGTGGAAGATTCAAAGAGTAATTTTGTTTTCTTCTATATAGGTTAAGGATAATAAGAAGAGCCAAACCCAGAAGAAAGAGAATAAACTCCAAGTCAGACATGGTGATTCTATCTCTATATCTCTCTCTACTGGAATCAGATGTCTGCTTTTGTGAAGGTATGCAAAGGAGCTTTTTACGTTTTTTTTTTTTTCTAGAGCTATTTTGTTTACCTTAAGCAGAGGAAAGCATCATTTTAACTAAAGCCCTTCGGCCAATGAGCTGCTTTTATATATAGAGTTTCGTTTCTTTCCCTTGAGCACTATTCTTATATAATAATCAAGCTCCACCTTAAAGGGAAAAATTATTGGAGCCTAAACCGTCCCCAGGCTTCAACTTTCAACTTATTTTAATTGTGAATCGAGATTTCTACTCGTTGAGGAAGCTATCAATTTGGGCTTTATTGGCTTTGAAATCACAAGCGACTTTTACGTCACTTATCCAAATAAATTATTAAAGATTTTAAAAATAAAAAATAAAAAGTACAAACGAGTCCTAAATAAATTATTGAAAAATTAAAAATTATTTTTTATAAAAAAAAAAAGTGTAAACGAGTCTCAAATAAAATTTAGAAATTTTAAAAAAATTATTTTCTGTATTTTTATTTTTTATTTAAATATGAGGTATATTCGTCATTTCATTATTTTTATTGAAAAAGTAGATAAAAATGAATAGATATGATGATTTGTGCAATCAAATGTGTAATTAATGATGAAAATATCAAAAAATAAAAGATATTGATGTTTTTCATAGTAATAGTGAAAAATATGGACATTATATGTTAATTACTCTTTAAATAATTTATTTGAGACTCGCTTGTACTTTTTTTTAAAAAATTGATTATGGTTGCAATCAGTCATTTCTTCCTCCTTTTTCCCCCTTTTTTTAAAACAGAAATGGATATTCTTCATTTTGCAACTTTTAATTAAAAAAATGGATGAAAATGATCTTTTGCACAATGAAAAATGAAAATAAGAGTAAAAATACCCAAAAAATAAAAGGTGATGACATTTTCCATAATAATAGTAAAATGTAAGGACGTTATGTGCTAAATAGTAATGTTTTGAAAACTGACTCGAAAAAGATGAAGGGTCAAGGGTCAAAAAGTTCAATCGGGATCGAACCGGATGCAATAAATACATACAAAAATAATAAAATATATGAAAACATTTTTTTTAATTATTATTTTCACATTAATGACTCAAAGTAAATCTATCTTTGTTAATTAGATTTATTATCCTACAATTAGTCTCGATACTTTAAAAATTAAAAATCAATATGTTAAAATAATTTACTTTGGGTGTGTTTGTGCCACATTATTTTGGAAAAATATATTTTGGAATAGTAAATTGATAGAGAATGTGTGGATGAAAATGAAGGAAAAGTTATTAATGTAATGAAAAATATTACTTTATTAAAGAATATGTGGTTGAAAATGGGTAAAAGAATAAAAATGTTAATGTTAATGTGTATCAAATAAGGGTTTTATTAAATTAAAATAATTTAAACATATAGAAAATGATATCTAACATTAATATATTAATAATCAAGTGCAATTTAAGTTAAATTTGAAAATTAAATAAATAAAAGGATGAAAGTGAATATTACGACTTAATTAGTTGTGATTCAAAATCAAATTAGTAAATTAGACATACAGTTGGAAAATGATTTTTATGTGCATTTTAACATTTTTTTTATTTATGCCACTATCCCACATTTGAAGTTTATGAAACTATTTGAGGGAAGAACATCTATAAAATGCACTATCTCACATTAAAAGTTTATGAAATAATTTAAGAGAAATGCATCTATAAAATGTGCATGACATCCAATAATTCTCTATGAGTTTTTGAATTGTAATAATAATTTATGAAGCCCATTCATGAAGTTAAAATTTATTCATCTAAAAAAAAAAAAAATCGCTCAAAATCGTGACCGGTTCACGGTTGAATCGGCAGGTTCGGTGGTTTTTTAGCAGTTTTGTAATAATCAATTTAACCGGACATGATTTGTCCCAGTTTTGGGTCCAGTTCCCGATTTTACTAGTTGAACAGGCCGAGCCCAGCCGGTTTTTGACAACATTGCTAAATACCCATTAATTTATCCATATTTTCAAATGGTGTAAAAGAACTTTTTCCCATCATATTTTTTAAAGGAAATATATACAAAATGCGAAAAATATTTTTTCTCGTTCAAAACATGCAAACAAAATGTTTAGACGAAAATCATCGTCAAATATGAGATGTGCTAATTAATGAATGGTTGGAGATGAAAATTCAATTGAAAAAAAAAAATTAGGAACATAAGTGTTGCAATGTAAAAATGTTGAGGACATTAAGTGCAACTAATAGAAATTGCAGTGTAAACATAATTACCATAAACTAAATCATAATATGTGAAATTACCATTTTGCTGCTTTTCAAAATCTACTCAGATGGTTCATATTCTTTTATAATAACTTTTTGGATAATTATATTATATTTAGACCACATTTTGTGTTTGATGCACCTCAATTTAATTGGGTCCCACAACTTTTAAAATTATTGCACTCATGTCCTTAATTTTTTATCACATTTTTTACTTTTAAACTTCAATTAGTTAGCACACGTGATTAGGGATGTCAATTCAGTTCGTCGGCTCGGACAGTCCGCGACTCGACCCTTAAAAAATTCAAGTCGGCTCGACTCAAGCTCAATGGAACCAAGCCAAGGTTCTGACCAAATATTTTTCCTCAAATGATGGCTTGAGCCCGAGTTGGCTTGAGGCGGTCTGCTATCGGGTTGCCTTGCAGGCAGTTGCCTAAAACAAGTTGCTTGAAGCTGCTTGCTTTTAAAAAAGAAGAAAAAACGAGTCGGCTCGATTCAGTAAGGTCCGAGCCTAAAGCTCGAGCCAAGCCTCAGTTTTTTATTGAACTTTGGCTCGACTCGAGCTAAAAAAAGCTTGAGAAATTTTTTGCCCTGGGCTACACATGAGTTGTAATCTTCGACTCGCGAGTCAACTAGGCCCGATTTGTTTACATTCCTACACATGACACACTATTATTGATGACAATATGTTCAAATATTCTTTTAGCGTGCTTTGAGATACAATTTGAAAAATTTATCAAGAACCTAGGGCTTGAGTGGACTATTTTGCCTTCTAGTATTAATTCACGTGCAATTTTTGGCTCGAGCTGCGCACGAGTTGTAATCTTCGACTCGTGAGTTGGCTCGGCCCGACTTGTTTACATCCCTACACATGACATACTATTATTATTTATTAATGAGAATTTCTGTTCAAATATTCTTTTAGCGTGCTTTGAAATACAATTACCCTAACTTTTTTAAAATTTTATCAAGAACCTAGTTAATTCACTTGTAATCTTAACGTCTACATGTGATTACTCAAATTTGCATGTTTAAATAGCTTGAGGATCTAGAAATTCACTTTTGAAAGTTGAAAACTCAACACCAAATTAGTTGAAAGGTTAAGTTAGTCATAATTTTTTCGACCTTAAAGCATTTCTAAGAGATTCTTTAAATATAAGATATTTTCTATTTTAAAAAGTTAACCTTAAAATTATGTTTTAAGAGACTCTTTAAATTAATATTTTGATTTAGGGGGTGAGTTTGACTCTCCAAATTTGAAGAGCCAAACTCACTATTTATAAATGCATACAAAGTATTTTCAATTTTCAATGGAGAAAAATAATATAATAATTTAGAGGAAAGTTAGCGAAAATGGAAGATAGAGAAAAACGATAAATATTTATGGGACTAGCAAATTTAAGTGTTAAATATAAAAAGTCAACTGAAATATTTAAAATTTTGCTCTCAAAATTTATTGATGTTCTCTAAATTGTAAAATATTATCTTTGAATAGAGTCTCTTGGAGATATTCTTAAGCCCCTGTTTGGTGGTCATTTTTTTTTCGAAAAAACATTATTTTGAATATGTAATATTTGGAGAATGCGTAATTAAAAAGTAGGAAAAAAATTTGGGTTCACTTGCACAATATTTTATTTTGTGAATGTGTGATTTAAAAAAAAGGCTTATTAGCACAAAACATCCCTACGTTTGACAGTTAGTGTGCAAAACATCCCAACGTTTCATTTTTTTGCATTTTCGCCCCTATTTCAACGTTTCAGTGTGGAAAACGTCATTTTCACTATTTTTTAGTGTAAAATGACCAATTTACCCTCAAATTTAAATAAAACAAAGAAAATGAAATGAAAAATAAAAAAATAAATTGTAATTATATTCCCAAACTTTTTAAAAAGTGCAGGTGTGTCCAAAAGTCTTATTAAAAGGTTTAAGCACAAAACGTCCCTACGTTTGACACTTAATGCGGAAAACGTCCATACGTTTCAAACATGTTTGTATTTGCTCAATAGCACAAAATGTTCCTACGTTTGACACTTATTGCGTAAAACATCCTTACATTTCATTTCTTTTTACATTTTCGTCCTTATTTCAACGTTTCATTGCGGAAAAAACGTCATTTTCACTATTTTTCAATGTAAAATGACCAATATACTATCATATTTAAATAAAAGAAAAAAAAGGAAAATAAAAATAAAAATAAATTACAATTGTGCTCCCAAACTTTTTAAAAAGTGCAAATGAGTTCAAACACTCAAATCATTAGTCTTCTCCTCCCCCCTTATCTTTATCCTCCCTCCACCACCTAAACCACGAGACCCCACCACCATTCAAACCATCTCACCTCCCTCTACAATCCTGGAGCTGATAGTTGTGGCCAGCATTAACGGTTTAAATGGTGGGATCTGGTGGTTTAGGTGGTGGAGGGAGGATAAAGTTGAGAGATGAGGAAAAGACTGAAGATTTGAATGTTTTAATAAGATTTTTGAACTCATTTGTACTTTTTAAAAAGTTTGGGAGCACAATTGTAATCTATTTTTATTTTCCTTTCCTTTTTTTTTGTTTTATTTAAATATGAGGGTATATTGATTATTTTCCATTGAAAAATAGTGAAAATGACGTTTTTCCGCAATGAAACGTTGAAATAAGGACGAAAATGTAAAACGAAATAAAACGTAAGGATGCTTTACGCAATAAGTGTCAAACGTATGGACATTTTGTGCTATTGAGCAAATACGAATATGTTTGAAACGTAGTGACGTTTTCCGCATTAAGTGTCAAACGTAGGGATGTTTTCTGCTTAAACCTTTTAATAAGACTTTTGGATCCACTTGCACTTTTTAAAAAGTTTGGGAGTATAATTATAATTTATTTTTTTATTTTTCATTTCATTTTCTTTGTTTTATTTAAATTTGAGGGTAAATTGGTCATTTTACACTAAAAAATAGTGAAAATGACATTTTCCATACTGAAACGTTGAAATAGGGGCGAAAATGCAAAAAAATGAAACGTTGGGATGTTTTGCACACTAACTGTCAAACGTAGGGACGTTTTGTGCTAATAAGCCTAAAAAAAATATGTAGAAAAAAGAGTTTTAAAAGAATGTAAGACAAACATGGACAAAAGTGCTAGACAATATCAGAGAATATAAAAAATAAAAAGTTTGTACATTATATATGTTTAATATGAAAGAAAAATTTTCGGGTTTGAAATTTATTATCATCCATTTATAAAAATTATACACGTGTTAAAATTTTTAATAAGAAAACATATTTAATAAAAGATTTAAGTTTTAAGTAAATTCACTATCTCCTATATGTATGTTCTTCACCAAGTGAGAACTGAGAACTGGTTCCACTTCACTTTCTTATCCCACAGATAATAATAAGAATGGGACCAGTTTTTTACTCCAATCTATGCTGCAAACTTTGTCACTTATTTGTCCGAAGAGTAAATTTGTTGCACGTGCACATAATAATGATTCAATGCCAAAAGGGTCCCATATACATTTGACAAATTTAGTTGGCTTGGGCTGGGTTTAGATTAGGGAAAAATTCATATTTAAAGTGTATTTTTTACCTCAATTCAAAAGTAAGGTAAATTAATTAAAAATATTTATTAAATAACGATAATAAAGTCACAGTTTGTGATTAATGGTCACAGATTCATAATTATAAGTTACAAATTTATTTACTGGTCACATATCGTCAAGTTTTTTTTATCACAGATTATTTCGAGGTCACAAATCAAAAGATTTGTACGTCACAGATTATTTTGAGGTCACATACTTTTAAATAGTTGGTCACAGATTATTTTTGAGTCACGTATTATTAAATTTTTAGGTTATAGTTGAGTAATTGGTCACAAATATTATCAAACATTTGGTCACAAATCAAAATTTATAAGTCACACGGTCACATAATTCAAAATTAGTTGGTAACAAATTTTTTCACGGTTACAGATTATAAAGTTTTTAGGTCACATATAACAAAATGGTTGGTCACAAATTGTTTTTCAATCACATGTTATCAAACTTTAAGATCATGGTTTAATACTTGGTCACAGAAAACCAAATAATTAGTCACATACACCAAATATTGGGTTACATACTACTGTCGCCAACACGACTGTCGCCAGCACCACAACATGGCCACCTCCGCACCACCGCCATCACCATCGTCAACCACCACCACCACCACCACCGTCAACACCTTCACTGCCACCGCCACCACAGAACATGACCTAAATTTTCTAGATCTCCAATCATCCACAGCTACCTACACGGCTACACCACCTAGATTGTGACCACCGCCAATGTCAACATTGTTTGTGACTGCCATATCCACCATCTCCATCACCAGATCCACCAACAAAAATCATCTCAAAATCTAACACCAAAACCATTTCCACCGCCACCGCCACCTCCACAGTCAAAGACAACACAACCATCAACACAACACCATCACCGTCAACCACATTAACATCGCCGTCAACCACCACACCATCATCACCGTCGTGGACTACCACTTCACCGTCGTCAAAGTAAACACCTGATTTTTGTTTCATTACCACTTGTAGTGCCACTTACGGTTCCCCGCTCCATATCCTCGCCGGAGACTTGAGTCGTGATTTTCACGACGGTTTGCGAAACCCTACACTCCCGCGCCACAAAAATTAACATCAATCGCACACACACAGCCCCCGCAGCGAACAGACTGAAGCGAACCGCACCCACACACACATTCACCGGATCTGCCTCCGCACGCACTCACACATACCCAATCGTACGATCGCCGTCGCCGCAAGCACACCCACAGCCAAACAACCATCGCACCACCGACGCCGCACCACTAAAAAAAAGGGGACAAGGATGAAGCAGCGTCGAAGAGGGACTGGGACAATTGATTTTAGGGCTTCTCAGTCTACCGATTTGACAGTGTAGAGGCAGACGGTGGTGGCAAAGGTTTGATAGTTGCGGCGGTGGGCGGAGGTTGGAGAGACGGTGAGAGGCGACTATTGGTGGGAGGAGACAGTGGAGAGAAATGGATTGGTTCAGGGTAGATTTAGGATTTGATATATAAAATAAAAAACCTGATTTTTGATTAAATAAACTTTACACCTGATTTATGAATTTAGAAATTTAAACCCCTGATTTTTTATAATTTCCCTTCAGACTATCCCTAACTATCTAGAGCCCGACCCTTGGTAAATTACCTCATATACGTATATTTCTATAGAAAAAACCATGCGCACAAGGGAGTTTCACGGGGAGGGAGGTGACATTTTTGGATTGGACGATGAAAAAAAAAAAGATTAAAACAGACCAATGCAGTGTTACACTCAACATTTGACAAAAAAAAAAACTCGTAAAACTCCCTTGTACTCGTAGCATTGTTGATTTCTATAAGGTTTTTGATTCCTTATCAAATTATTGAGATTTGTAGTGAGATATTGGACATGTTGTACATTATAGATTAATAAAAATGATGTGATAATTTTAGATCAATTTTGAAAAAAATTAAACAGAATAAGAGCATGCCTTGGTTTGAACCCCATTTTGGGGAAAAAATGTAATTTGAAATAGTGTTATTTAGAAAATGTGTGGTTAAAAAATATGAAAATATTTTCCATTATATTTAAAATTATTTTATTGGAGAATGCTCTGTTGAAAATGAATTTGAAGGAAAATGATTTTTTGATGAAATGGGGCACTATTTGCTAGAATATTGTAATAAAAAGTTGAAGCTTACATTATTGCTAGTATAGAGAATTTAATCAGTTCGACCATTTCGTTGGGCTATTTATTCCTTTTTACATGCCACAAAATCAAAGTTTGTCGTTATTGTCTTATCAAGTTACAGTGTCCAATCTAGCGATTTTAATAATACTTAAATTTTAAAACTAACCTCTCGTTGATAGGATATCGATCAATTGTATGAATCGTAATCAAGTATCAATTATCTGGAGCTTGCCATCTTCATCCAATTTATTCCTCGAGTAATTTATCAGATAAATAATACATTGACTATAATGAGTTTTGTTATTTGTTAAATAAGTATAAATGTTATAATTATTTTGTTGTTTGAGAGTCTACAAAATAATTTTGCTAAAAATTAAGCTTACGTTTGGTCCCTATTATTTGATGTTATAATTGTTGAAATGATGTTTTTCTGGAGAATATGGTTGGAAAAAAAATGATGTTTGTACATCCCCTCACAATAGGGTAGCTATATCACGAGTCGAGCCGAGCCGAGTCCGAGCCCCAAAAAAAAAGATCGGGCTCAGTTCGAGCTTTTTTTGGCCCGAGTAGAGCCGAGCCGAGCTCGATAAAAAAAAAAAATACTTGGCCCGAGCTTTCGATTCGAGTCTTAGCTAGCCGAGCAGAGCCCGGACCGGCTCGATTTTTTTGTTGTTTTTAATGTCAAACCTACATTTTTTACTTAAAAAATTTAAAATTTGTGCGGTTTATATGTACTATAAATTAAAGATAAAAGCTCGGACTTGACTCGAGTTTCGAGCTTTTTGTGTCGAGCTTTTTTGGGCCTGAATCGAGCCAAGTCGAGTAAAGTCCGGTAAAAAAAATGAGGCTCGACTCGAGTCTCGGTTCGTTGTAATCGAGCCCGAGCCAGCGAACTTTTTTGCCATCCTTACAATAGGAGGGCGCTTCCGAATAAAAAAGTGGCCCCCCTATTGTGAGGGGGTCATCAAACTTGGTGTATCCTAAGTTTGATCCAAAATTTTTAATTTATATGTAATATTATTTTATCGGAGAATGTATGATTAGAAAAAATATATATTATAAATTTCACGATGGTCAAACAGGAAATAGGATTTGGGGATGACTAAGGTGAGTCGGTGCCTAACAGGAAACTCCCCACGAAAAAATTAAAAGAAAAGGGGCAAAAAAAAAAAAAAAAAAAGGGAAATCCCTTGGCGGGTTGACCCTGATAAAGCGCTTGGAGTGAGCATACCTAACCACTCGTGCGGGTGGGCCGCGTTGAGATGACACCTATGTAGTCCTACCCACTCCCCAACAACCCAACCCAATCAATTGCGCCATTTTAGCCGATCGCACAATTCTTTTGCACGTGTGCGCGGTGGTTATCGGGTAGACCCGAAATTAATGAGCTTCCAACTAGTGTAGGCCCATTAAGGGCATGCAACTCTCCTTTACAGCCCTCTGTGAGTAGATTAATAATTTGTTTTTGCAAAGGAGATTAGAGCATAAAAAAGGAGTCGGCTTCAAGATCTTCTATGATGATTTCGATCTAATAATAACAATTCAATATTTATTTTTCAAGTCGACCATCGATCTAAGAAACAATAAAACCAATACATTGTGCCCCGGGGCACATTCGAGATGGCAAAGACAGTGCAAGGCTGGGCTGCAACCCCAGGGTGAGGAGTTCGAATCACGGAAGGAGCAGCCAAGTGTTGTAATACTCAAACCATGTGGTGGAGCAACTTAATGTTGTAATAATCGGTTGTAGGAGGGTTCTCTTGGGACCATGAGTATAAAGCTTGCATGGACACTTGCTTAATTGGGCATAACCTGCGATTTACCTCCGCCCAGAGTTGAGGCACCGGTGATGGGCGGTCCAGGAAAATAGTCTAGTGTTAGTTGGGATACCTGAGTATCAAAAAAAAAAAAAAAAAAAAAACCAATACATTAAAATGCATCATCTGTGAGTCAAAGGGCATGATGTCATTAATAATAGATGTCATTACTCTATATAAATTCATTTTCACTATTTAATTCAATCTACCCCGATAACCACAAAAAATGGTGTCGATTAACCTTTAAAACAAAATGTTTGGTCCTTTCCCTTCTGTTATTGTTGTACAAGTAATCCCAATAGAAGAAAATTGTTCATTTTACTGTTAAAACGATCACGAACATTGGACAAAGGTCATCCACATGATGACTGCAGCAAAATTGAAAGTTCTGATGATCTAAACCCTTCGTTTTAAAGGTTTGGAGGGACCAAGTTAGCGATTGAAGGCTCAAGAAAAAAAATGCAATAGTTAATTTACTCATTTAATTGCAATATCGATCAGTGATTTGATGCGATTAGATTCAATGTAACTAGATGGTTGGAATCTTATACAACATTATGGATTACGACACAATAAGTGCAAATTAAGACTGTTTCTGGTCCTATTTTTTTGGCAAAAAAACTGACTTTTCACCAATAAGTAGGGTCCTTTTTATTATTTTAATATATTGTGGTAGGCAATGACTGACATAAAAATAAAATAAAATAAAATTTCAGATCAATTTGTGAGCTTTCGTCGTAAAGTCTATTTTGCAGTTGATTGAAATTCAAATTTGGGAAAGAAACTGACACGCTTGTTGAGAGTATTTGGGTGAATCGACTTTTAAAATTGGTAATCATTTACAACATTATGGATAATGATGCAACAAGTACAATTTAAAATCATTTTAGACTATTGAATCTAGTACATAAATTATATTCATTGTTACATTTACTAATAGGGTGTTTGGTGTGGATTAAAATCAGATTTTTAGTAAATCGTGATAGAAGTTTTTGAAAGATGTGGTTGATATTGATTATTGGACTGACTTAGATTTAAATTATATTTTAATCCGGCCCAAACAGACCAAAATGCCTTGTTTGATACCTTATATTTTCCATGGAATTCATTTTTTTTGGTTTGGCTCACATGGTTACCTTTTCCTTGTTTTGTCCAGGGTACTTTTTTATTTTTTTTGGCAAAAAAAAAAAAAAAAAAAATCTACTTTAATGAACAATTTTCATGAAAAACAGAGCATACGAATATCAAAAGATCCAAAATTACAAAAAAATTTAGGTGAAAAATTATACCAATCAAACATAATTAATATACAATTCACAGGAAAACAATTCTAAGCAATTTAATTCCCTGAAATTCATTTTCTTTCCATCTAAATTCTACTCTTACAATCAAACAGACTCAGAAGTTGGAATTTGTTCTTCATTTTCCATGAAAATTTTGGGTGAATCAAACAGGCTCTAAATATGAAATCTATTCATCGTTTCATTCTTCTCATTACATTGAAGATTCAATATATGATCTTGAAAAACGATCTAATCTTATAATCTTTAATGAAACGAATATATAATTTTTCTTGATTAAATAGATTTTTATTATTCCATCAATTTCAATGTCACGTCATTGAAAACTAATTATTGCAATAATGATTGAATTGCAAAATAAATTTCCAAGGTCTCAATTAAGCAACATATTCAAATCTCCACCACCATCTAAATTTGGAACTAATGGCACTAATTGTTTTTGTTTTCTTGGGCGAATTCTTTGAAGGGAGCAGCGACTGCATAATGACAAAAGCTAGTTTAGAAAAAAAATAAAATTACATAAATGTTAGACAATTTATATGTCTATCTTTTCATTCAATTGATTTGATGGATGGAAGACAAAATTATCACACAAAAATGAATTTTAAAAAATTGGGAAGGACATAGACAAGCTTCTATAGTCGAACTTATTCAAGAGGGCTTGGAGTCTTTAAAAGGGTTCAATGGAATTTTTAAAAATAGAGAAGATTAATGTAATAATCTAATTCACGTGTGTTCGTTCACTCATATTAAATATTCGAAGTATGACCACACTTTGTATCTTATTTCATTTCTGGGTTTTTCGTTCAATTTATTTGTCTTTATCGCAACATTCATGTAACACCTTCCGTTCTTCTTCCATTTCGTCATACTATGAAGAAAACGAATTTAAACGAACGCATTAAAAATATAAATATCATTGCTTAGGATCTAATTTTGTTTTATCATAGAGAAAGAAAAACCAAAAGAAACGTTTGAGAATAATTTACGTTTTTGATAACTAATCAAACATATCGTACATGTCATATATGTACATTTTGTGTGTGTGTGTGTGAGAGAGAGGAGAGGATGATTAGATACGAAATTTTGTTTGTATTATTGCTGACTATTAGAAGAAACTTCCAAGAAAAAAGGGCATAATACTGTTTAAACAAGAAGCAATCTGTCTAGTTTGGTTACATTAGCCGACAGCATCCCATGACAACACCACCCTCCAATCTTAAGGCCATACAAAAACAATAAAACCAAAGGCCCTTTGTGAAAAGTCATCCAAACTGAAAAAAAACCACGAAACTAAAGCCAATTTATGAAATATCATTGCATCACTCTCCACTTCATCCAAAAGGGACATTTACAATCATTGCAAAACTCTTATTTGTTCTAAAACGTGGCCTCATTATTCTCCAGCAATTTTATTTTTTAAGATAAACTCATATTTTATTTTATTTTATTCAATCGTATTCTTACTTGATTAAGTACAGTTAACATTGTTATCTCTAACGTCACATACAGTGTTATCTCTAACGTCGCATTCATACTTTATTACAATCAGTATTATTTAATCTAAAACTTAGCTGCTTCAAAGAGACCAAAGGATAGCTCCAATATTACAATCTAAAGTAAATTTCATATGCGACCGCTGAACTTTCGAAAAAAATTCAAGTGAATCACTAAACTTTAATGTATCAGATTGAGCCATTGAGTTCAGTATAGTTTCAAATTTTACCACTCCATCGCCTACTATATCCCAAATTGATAAAAAATTGCTTCACTACCAGTCATATTGGAACATATCTTACATGTAATCACTACGTGAAATGTAAATTTACACTTCAAGAAACTTTTATGAATTTAGGAGATGATAAATTTAAAGTTTGTGATTCATTTGAGATAAATTAAAGCTAATAATTCCCGATTGATGGGGACTTATCTTAGTAGGATGCTTGCTCTAGAGAATTGCTAGTTAATAAATTAGTAAGAAATATCTTGTCATTGTTTAAATCGAGATGATTACTTTTTTTTTTTTTTTTAATTGAGAAATGCGTAGTTTGACCCTAACAATACATGAGGAGGTGAATATATATTATATGCGGAATTAAAATTATTAATTAATAGGCAACAAGTCACAAATTAATTATCTTTAGATGATTAATCATGCAAGTCAATTTAATCCTAAATTTGAATACCGCATATCATACAATTAATAAATAAAGCAGTAAAGAACAACAGTATGATCACGGAAAAACCAAATTGGAAAAAATTTCGGGCACTTTGCTAGTCAATCCACTATAAACGATTCTTAACTTACAATCTACCGACTAGACGACGACACGCATTATCTGATCTCCTGACTACAATTCTGACAGTTCTACTGAATTCTGTGATCCCCTGCACTAATTCCAGCTGCTATTTCCAAAGCTCTTCTGGATTCTGCTCTCCTGCAACAACTCTTAACTTTGTGGAATCGTCTCTCCTGTGGATCACGAAGAACAACTCGTTCTTCACCAACTGGAACTCCGTCACCTTCCTATGATCTTCAGCAACTCTGACAGACGTGGAAGAAGTAGCGGTATGGTATTCTCGTAAATAATATTTTATGTGCAGACTCTTGTCCATTAAGTGACTAAATTGACCTCTATAATGAGTTTTAGACCGGTTAACTCAAGTCAGATGATCATAGACACCAGATTATGAAAAACCCCTCGGGCCTAATTACTCGAGTCAAATAGGCTTCGAACAAAAGTATGAGATAAACCAAATAGGTATATACATTTTTTTATACAATGCACTAATGTAGGGAGACTATCACGGGCTAAGATCATCTAAATATATGTCAATTCACATTCGATGTCACCCTATTAACACGTGACCGCTATCCCAAATCTCACACACGTAGTCCAGACTCCCTCACAAGATCATATTGTGTGCTGTGTAGAAGATTACACGATGACATATATACTCAATAATCCACATTAAATCGAACCAATCAATGGAAATAACATTGTAAAAAAGATAAGTGCTTACTTGGTCATACATGATATGTTTAAAATTATAACGATGTGTCGTTTGCCAAAAAAGAAAATATTTTTGTATTTTTCCCATTTTTCAATTTTTTGTTTTTGTTTTTAGAACCAATACTTAAAACGAATAAATACATAAAAAATAAACAACAGAAAGTAACATAACAATAAATGCGATGTATGCATGAATGAATGGACACAGTGAACAACACATGCAGGCACCTAAATGCCAAATCAAGGTGATTTGAGTTAATTGACCCTAACAATACCTGGAGGGGGGGGGGGGTTGAATAGGTATTATATGCTGAATTAAAATTATTAATTAATAGCAACGAATCACCAATTAATTATATCTAGATGATTAATCATGCAAGTCAATTTAGTTCTAAGTTTGAATACCGCAGATCATACAATTAATAAATAAAGCACTAAAGAATAACAGTATGATCACGGAAAACCCAACTAAAAAAAATTCGGGCACTTTGCCAGTCAATCCACTATAAATAATTTGTAACTTACAATCTACCAGACTAGAAGACGACACACACTATCTGATCTCCTGACTGCAATTTCGACAGCTCTCCTGAATTCTGTGCTCCCCTACATCAATTCCAGTTGCTATTTCCAAAATTCTCCCGCATTCTGCTCTCATGTAGCAACTCTTAATTTTGTGGAATTGTCTATCTCCTATGGATCACGAAGAACAACCCGTTCTTCACCAACTGGAACTCCAATCACCTTCTTATGATCTTCAACAACTCTGATAGATGTGGAGGAAGTAGCGGTATGGTGTTTGGATTATGAACTCGATGTTTTTCTCATCAAACTCGCACACAGATGAAGGTTGAAAGATAAAATAGAATGAATCTTTTACAGATGAGGCTCTCTCAATTGTTCAACTTTAAGAAATTTCGTACAAATATGTTTTGGTATTTATATGTAGATTAGGAAATGAATGAGCCGGGTAAAAAACCTTTAAATCGGAAAATAAAATTCTCATGGAAACTACGTCACTCGAGTGAGAGCTCAACGACGGTCGAGCGACAACCTGTCGCTCGAGCGTAGGTGGGGCGACAGTCGAGGAACGATGTTTCTGTTTTTGTAGCTCGAGCCAAACCTTGGCGACAGTCTAACGAAAATCCACGTCGTTTTCCTTCTATTCCCATTCTTGAAACCTAAACCTAAACACCTAACTTTTTAACTATTTGCACATTATTCATTGACCATTTACAATTTATCAATTTCAATCACTTTGTTCACAGAATCGCCAATTACAAAACATATAAAACATAGCAGTTATCATATCCTTAAATTATATGGCATGATTAATTTTCAAGAGCACGATAGAATATAACCGATTATTTTATATGTAGTGTAGATCACAATTAACGTTATCTAAGTGTCATAATTGAACTTAGATTATAATCAACCTTATTTAAAGTTCAATGGTTGAAAGATGTATGAACATACATATAATTACTTTATTTTCGACGTTATTGTATCCTAAAGTTTCACGACGTATTTCAACTTCCATGTGAATTCCAAGAGCCATTAGCATCGAAACGTTCATCCCTTTAGAGTAAACTCTCATCTATGTTTTCGGGACTAGATTTGCCACAGATGGATTATGGACACAAGAATAGCGACGATAGTTACAAAGAACCAACAAAATGTATGACTAAAAGTATAGTGACACGGCATTATTATCACCAAGACATAAAAGCTGGCATTTTATACGTTTAATTTCTCGAGTAGTGCTTTCATATATAAGATGGGACTCTCTTCTGAGTTTGTATTATTTCTTTTATTATGAATAAATGGTATTGATTGGTATTCTCTTTCCAAAAAAGGGGAATTTGAGGCATTTTGCTTTCGTGCATGTCACATCCACATTATGCATCAGTAATACGTGTTGTAGTTGTAGAATCGACTCTTAATACCCAATTGGAGGGTTTAATGATGACATTAGCTCAAATTATCCAATAGCAAGTGATAGTTAATATAGTTTATACTTGGTGGACATTTGATTGACCGATAGTTTCGGCTTTTAGTAGCGCCGTAAAATGGTTTAAAATAACTAGAAAATATAATTTTAACATTTTTTTTTTTTTTTAAAATTTGTGATGATTCATCCATCTCTATCTAAAACAGTTTAGGAGTACTCGATTTCATTCGCGCTGTGTTCATTTTGGCCTAATAGAGTTCTATCGTTAGCGTTCACATTTCACTGCTCGAACAAAAAAATTGTTTACCCACATCGATGATAGCTTCATTGTATGTCGAGCTGAGATTGATGGTAGGTGTAAAAAGCCACATACAAACATTTTAGCCACTCGAAGGCAACTGGATCAAGATTTATCTCCCCCAACTGCGAAAATGGTACCTTATCATCAACTAACGAACATTATATGTGAATGCATAGAGGTAACAATGAGCTCACAATAAACTGAGCTCAGTTTTTGGCTAGGTGAGTCGAGCCGAACCCTGCCCATATATTTTATTTATTTATTTATTTTGTCGAGAGATATGAAAGATCCTTAAAAAATTTGTACTCTTGTTAATTGAAACTTTCCACAACCACAATATATATAACAATCCTAATCTCGTGCCTCCAATGGGCAGCATAAAAACTTTCCACAACCACTAACGTTACAAGAGAACCTTAATTATGGTTCTTTAAAATGATAATAAATTCAAAGAATCATAATTGAAGTTCTCTTGCCACTCAACTGTATGGACTGTATGGAATTTTTATCTAGTGGGCAGAGATCACATTGGCACAAAATTAAACAAAAACTATGCTCGGTCTCGTTTAAAACTTTAAAATATTGAAAATACACAAATAGGAAACATCAGAAGCATATCCAACAATCTAAGGCTTGGTATCTACTATCAAAACTGAACTAGATCAAAGTAGCGAATAATACTAATGCAATTTAGATATCTATTCTATTATCAAACTAATGTGGAGGGAGGGGACGGCTTTTCTGAAGATTACAAGAATGCTTCATTCAACTAAAGCATTGATAATCATAAATATAAATCTCTCGTCTTTGCATTGCCCAAACCCTCTTGTGGACCTACAGATGACCGAGTTCTTCTCTAGAGGACATGGCAGTATCAGATGGAGAAAGAACATGCCACATTCAATCACCCAATGCAATCATGAGAATGAAAGATAAAGCAACCAGGCAACAAGGATTTAATTGCATTTGGTTATTCGGTCATTTAAAATGGATAGATTCCTCTGTGGCAGGCTGCCAAGCATTTTGTTTACAATTTATCATAAACTTCCAATGAAAACATATAACTCAAATTTCAGCCAAAATCCTTTTGTTTTTTCCAAAAAGGCATCACAACCCAATAAAGGAGAAAAAAAATCATGGCTAGGACTCCAACTTTTGCTCGAGTAATTCCCTTTTACTTGTTAAAGGAATAAGTTGCTCGGTAAATTGTCAAAGCTTTTGAGTATTGGTCATCAGAAACAGGGAAAGAACAAGAAAAAAAATAATGTGTTCCTATCAGGTTTGTAAGCGTACATAATCATGACGTTGGAGCGTTGAGTTTCTTGAATAGTCACCTAAAACCTTGTTTTAGTGAAGTTGAATGATGCGCCAATTCATTGGCTATCATTCACGGCATTCACATGGAAAAAGGTAGCATCAACCTCCTCTCCCTTTCTTTGCAAGAATCTGTCGTGAAATTCTCAAAGATACAGGAAGAAAGATAGCAAGGCATATAATGATATCCAGTAATGTCTTCAGCAAAGGGTAATATGATGACAACAGAAGCATACTAAACAACAAGGCCCAAAAAATAGCCACTGCAACATCAATCCTGCACGATTTTGAAAGCAATATATAAGTATAACATAAATGATTAAAGGCAATTTAGAAAGTGTGAAAGTATATGGGAGTTTGATGCAAATGGTCTATTACATTTACAAGCCAAAATCTCGAGTTTAGATCTGCTGTCCAATTTGTTGTCCACCTAATTAATTATTGACTTATCACTTTAAATTAATATGTCATCAATTTGGTGGGTTAGTGGTGAACTTGCTAGGGTAAATTTGAGATGACATATTAATTTAAAAATTATGTATCAATAATTAATTGGGTAGATAGCAAATTGGACGTCAGATCTCAACTCCAAAATTTCATGGCGTTCTTCAAGGTACAAACCATATAGGATATGGTTTCCAAGCCTCATGTCTCATCTTTCTCCCAGAAAATTACAATTCAATCAAATCAAATAAAGATAACAATGGATTTCCTTGCTATAACTTTTTGCTTTTTTTGGTTATTAATTTCCTTTTATTGTTGAACTCATTGGTTCACCTGCTATTCTTGACCAAAAAGTGCAAGGTTCTGATAAGTGATAACTCATCATAAGCTTTACGACATGAGGCAAAAAATTCAAAATAAACTAAAGTAAATTTTATGCATTTTTTATACAAGAGTAAATTTAAAGTTCTAGAATACCATCAGGTTTATTTGTCCATAGTTTCTCATATAATCCTACATTTTGATTGTTTCCATCTGATATTCATGTTTTATAATGAAATAAAATAATAATGGATAAGAGCATGAAAAAGGAAAGATGATGTGCCATATGCACTGATATTAGATTATAATGACCATTGAAGGAAAGAGTTGTGACTAAAAGACAAGAAGAAATGTAATTGCTCAATTGCATAACTTCCAACTCCTCCAGGATCATATGGGCTAGGTCGTGCAAGTAAGGCTCAGCTATAAATTTTAGTTCTTTATATGATGGAGCTAGGATTCAATAAGGGCTCTAATGTTTCTCAAGCTTCAGGATCATGGATAAAACTTAGCAAAGACCTAGAATAACGCAATATACCAAAATGCAGGAAATCTTTAAAAAACGCAGGCATACAATGTACAAAAACTTTGAAAGTTAATCTCTAAAGATCAGATGTCGTAACCATCCAACCATAATTAAGATTCATAGGACATATGCAAGCTCATACTTCACTAGCAACACATGTATCAAATGCAATATTAGCAAAAAAAAAAAAAAAAAAAAAAAACGCATTTGAAGAGGAGCAAACAGAAGTGAATTTTTTAGATGAGTTAACTTAACATGGTATCAGAGAGGAGGCAAAGTCCTGAATTCAAATCTCACAACAACCTATTTATGAAAATTGTGTACCTGCAAGCTTGAAAACTCGGACTCTTCAATTTGAACAATGTGAACGACACAACATAGGTGTTAGGAAAAATATGGGTTTAAGGTTGGCTCGCAACTAAAGTTCAATTGAGAAAAAATACGACTAATATTAATAGCAGAAAATGGTGGCTCTTCTGTTGTTAGCAAATCTAGAGATTAATATTAAATGGATGAGGCAAACAAATGAATAGATAACTATATCATTTTATCCGGCACAATGTTGAATATCTGGAAACTTAGGCCCCAATAAGTCTATGCCAAATGTTGATATTGGCTTATCAATCTCTGAGTTTAGAGAGGCATCATTCTCATTGAACACAATTTTTCAGGAAGAAAGATCAATGGTTTCTGACTCTGTCGAATCTATCCTCTACAGAACACATAAAAATTAAGGTATATTTACGATTAATAAATATTTATAGAATAATGCTAGGGGCCGTTCGTGGGTCGATTCGGTTCCAAAATTTTCGGGTTTTTGATAAATGGACCCATCGGGTCCAAATATAATTATGGAACCGTTCGGGTTTGGTTCCGTTCGATTCAGTTCGGTTCCATACCATAATTAAAATTTTTAACATTTACAGCAATACTACATAAATATAACTAATGACATTTCATTCGTAACTTTTACAAATTAACGTAGCCAAATTCAAAAATATATAAATAACTAGCCGTCGAATAACATTAATTCAATGCATACAAATACCAAAAAATGATATTAATATTAAAATGTTGGTGATCCATATCAATTAATTTGCTTCAAGTAGCCTGCCTGCATAAAGAAAATGAAATATAAATTAAAAGTTATAAAAATAAAATATTTTTAAGTATTTGTAATACTTACCAATTATTTGATTTAATCATCAACTATTCGAAAATAACACATTTCATTACCTAAACCTACCAAATCAACTGATTATTGATTATAAAGTAAGAACGGAGGTTGGAGAAGGAGTGTTAGGTCGAGGTTTACCGTTTACGTTGTTGACTTGAACTTGATTCCTTGAAGAAGCCGAGAAGAATGAACTGAAGAGAGGAGACTAAGAGGCGAGATAATGGTAACTAGTAAAGAGTAATTCTATGTATTTGACATTTGAGGGTTTTTATTGGGCTTTTTGGGTTGGGGATTTTTTGTTGGGAAAAGTTCATGGATCAGGCTTTATCTATCATGAAATAAAAAATCAGGCCCCAAATTTTAAAATTGCAAAAATCAGGTTTTTCATAAATTAATTAATTATATTTCACAATTATTATATTAAATTAAATATTAAACTATAATATAATATAATTAACCCATCCACCACACCCCACCTCCTACTGCTCCGATGACCGACGGCCACTGTTCACCGGTCACAGATAAAATTTTTTGTAGGTCACAGATTATTTTGAGGTCACAAATCTAAAATTTTTATGTCACAATTTTTTTATTGGTCACAGATCAAAAGTTTTGTAGGTCACAATTTTTTTATCGGTCACAGATCAAAAATTTTGCAAGTCACAGATTATTTTGATGTCACAAATCTAAAATTTTATAGGTCACAGATTATTTAATTGGTCACAGATCGAAAAAATTATATGTCACGGGTCGTATATTTTCAAATTTGTTGGTCACAGATTCTTTTTTTAGTTACAAATGATCAATTTTAAGGTCACAGACATCAAAAAGAACCACCGCCGCCATTGATCCCGCCACAACAATAACAAAAAACGACCACCACCACACAGATCACTATCACCACCACACAACCGCCACCACCACCGCCCAAAACATACCAACACAAATCCACCACTTCCACGACATTTTCCATAACCAGACCCCATCTTTGCAAAGGATACCAAATCCACCGCCCACCACAAACAGTGGGTCACATACATCGGCACCATCGACACCACCTCCACTCCGTCGCAGCCACCAGATCCACCGCCCACCAAAGAGAACCATCGCCGCCCCATCACCGCCACCACCACACAGATCACTATCACCACCACACAACCGCCACCACAGATCCACCACCTCCACGACATTTTCCATAACTAGACCCCATCTTTGCAAAGGACACCACCTCCACTCCGTCGCAGCCACCAGATCCACCGCCCCATCACCGCCGACATCACAGATCCCCACACCACAACCACCACCCAACAAAAAAACCCCAACCCGCCACCAGATCTCAACAATGAAGAGTGCAAAAAACAGCAAGAGAGAGGGAGAGGTCGCTGCTGCCTAGGCAGCAGCGTCGCAGCCGTTAATCAGCGTCCCAGGCAGCGTCGCTGCCTGTGATGCTGCGATTCGCAGCAGGGAAGGAGTGGATGGGAGGGGAAAGGGAAGGGGGAGGGAGAAGGGGAGCTGCGACGCTGCTGAACGGCAGCAGCGTCACAGCCGTTCAGCAGCGTCACAGGCAGCAGCGTCGCTGCCTGTGACGCTGCAGGGGAGGGGAGGGGGAGGGAGGGAGAAGAGAAGGGCAGTGGCGGTGGAGGCGGCCGGCGGCGGCGAGAGAGTGGAAAGAATGAAATGGATTAGGGTTTGGTTACGTTTTTATAGTTAAAATAAATTTGGTGGGGGTAGGTAGTAGGGTGGGTATGTAGATTAGTTTAATTTAAAATATCATTATTAATATTAATGGTAAAAATTAAAACCTGATTTTTGATTAAATAAAGTATAAACCTGATTTTTTAAAAGTCAAAACTAAACACCTGGTTTAGTGTAATTTCCTCTTTTTTGTTAGTGCCACATAATATTTTCGGCCCAATGGAGTAGATTGATTTTTTTTTTTTTTAAAATTTGTGGCCCCTAAAAAATTGAGGTCCAAGGCTTAAAATTATGAAATGATCTGATTTATTTAATTAATTTGTTAATTTATTTAGAAAAAAATAAGATAATTTAATTAATTCAATTAAAAAAATAAAAAAAATTATTTAGTTTCGGTTTTTCGGTTCTTGGTCTAGACTCGAGACCCGACTCATACCCATCGGTTCTCGATTCGGGTACCCGTTCGGGTATTTAACTTATGAAGAACCGCTCGGTTCGGGTTCAATCCGATTCGGTTCGGAACTTTTGGACACCCCCTAAATAATGTAACAATTAGTAAATAAGTGGAAATGTGATAAAATGAAAAAAGAAAATTAGAAATCAATAAGGTATTATATGAAACTGTTGGATTAATTAAGATAAATAATAAAGATCACATAATTATCTGGATATAGTAACATATAATGTCCCCTAACTTTAAACTTCATGCTTAGGATTCCAAGACTCAAAGACCAAAGTTTTCACTTCGCCAAAGTCATACAAAAATATAAAATATAATAAACCAATTATCCATAATTGGATGATAAGAAATCAATTGCATCACCCATTGACATATGGTTGTGATAGGAAGGCTATGAGATGACTTTGTTTTCTTCATGACATGGACTTGAGAGAGGGATGGATATTTATTTATGTCCCTGATGAGTTCGACAAAGATCGCAAGCATTGTGCGACATGGCACTCAGACCTAAAGAGCTGACTCCAGATAATGCAGCCATTTCCTTAGATCCTCAATTATAATATGAACATGAAATTACAACAAAACAATATAGTAAAAAAAGGTATGGATTAGAACAAATTTCTTAATGTTTGCTACTAAGAGTGGAGCAGAACAAATTTCTAAATGTTCTATTCATCAACGATATAAAAAATGGACCATATAGCTCTTCTTCGAAGTAGCACTAGTATTGGCCTTGACATGGATTAGTTCACAATCTACGTCATGTAATATTAAAAGCTGCTAAACTAGGATCAAAATAGATTCTTAAGATTCATGGACGTACTGACAGTGTAAGCCCCGATCCAGATGTTTCAGAACCAACTGATTATATATATGGGTCATTGATTACATCTATAACAATTTTTAGACAGTACATACTGTATCCCAAAGAATGTCATTGACTACAAAAGTGCATACATGGAATCTGTTTCAACATATTATTACAAGCATTTCGATAGAACTCTATTAAAATCTAAGGAAATGATGCCCAATGTGCCTTTAAAGCTACACGAAGGCACGAGCAATGTGGGATTCAGATGTGATCCTTCCAATCCACACCTCTTCCATAGTGAGGCTGTGATGCCATGGTCCAGCCCACTTAAGACGATGATGATTGGCCTTCGGCCCATTCCTTCTAACTATAATCAGCTGAAGTGAGCCCAGTGAAGCCAGGCCCAGAACTCGGTCCAAACATAGTAAAAGTCAGCTGCTCTGAGCCGTTGGATTTAATCTGCCTAATCTCGAGGTTTTACTAATAGAGGGATTCTATTCGTTTCTAGAATTCATTAGATCGACTCTCTATTCTCTCTTTCTCTTCTGGAGACTTCTGAGTGTTCTTCTGTTCATCTTCTTCGTGAGGTTTACTCTAGAATCTGTTTCTTGAGTTGTTTTCTTTGTGAAATCGGTGTATCTGTAAGTCCTTTAGTGTGGTAGTCTTTAATCCCTCAGTCTCATTGAAGTAGCTTTGTGTTTACTATTGGACTGTGGTTGGTTTCTGGTGAATCTGGGCTTACGGTGTTGAGAGAGTTTAGGTTTGATGTTTTGAGCCTAAAACAACGATGATATCTTGGTTGTGCAGTGGTTGATCTGATGGCTGAACTAGATTTAGGGTTTTGTGGTTTATGAGATCATTCGCATATTTTCGATCTGTAATTTTCTGTTGCAATATTGTATAACAGTGGTATCAGAGCCTTGGGTGGCTATTCTTGGGTCTTCTATCGCGATTTGGGGCCTGGGAAATTAATTTTCAGCCCTTAATTCGTGGATCTCCTGAAATCGCGAAAACCCTAGTTCTTTGTATTTCTATTCTTGGTGTCTTTTGGGTGTTCTTGGTTTAGTACTGTGACTGGAGGTGATTGTTGGTGACTGAGTTCCTTATTCTGGTTCGATTGAGTGTTTCCTCTGTGGTTCTTGGTGGAACACCATCCCTATTGTGAACCTTGTGCTCTCCTGCTGTACAGAAACTGTGGAATTGGTAGCTATTCGTTGGCTGCCCTCTGGTTTGCACATTTCAACCCTAACTACACCCTCCCTTGTGTCTTGACTAAATTTTTTGTCACATTTTTTGGAGTGATCAAGTTGAGCCTTGACCTGAGAACATGATTCTCACGGAAACCTGGTGAACTTGGCCACTCTTGTTCCATCTGTAGCATCTTTTAAATTCTGTCTTGCCATATTACTTGTTCTTTAATTTTGTCTTGAAGCATACTTGTCCATACTTAACTGTATACTACTCTTGGCATGTTCTCTGGTTGATTAGCATATATTCTTGATTCTGTTTTGTGTTTGATTGTCGAGAATCATTTTGTAATCTTGAATAGCTGTAATAATTCTTTGCTGCTCATTCACTGTGACCTATTCTCCTTTTATCTACTTGTGGAGTTCAAATTACCTTTTTCCTTGAGTGCTATAGTTGTCATAGTTTTATTATCCCTTTTGAAATGTTTTGTGTTATTTCTGGATTTTAAAATCATGAAAAATGCTTTTGAATTTGGTATTTTTGATGGAAAATGGGATTTTCCCATTTGGCAACAAAAGATGAAAGGTGTTTTAGTTCAACAAAAGATTTCAAAAGCAATAACACAAACTTTTCCTGAAACTATGACTGCTGATCAGATTCTTGAAGCTGATGAACTTGCATATGCATCTATTATCTTGCACCTATCTGATCAAGTTTTAAGGAAAGTAGGGAAACAAGAGGATGCTAAAGCCCTATGGGATGAGTTAGAAAAATTATACCTAGCTAAGACCCTACCCAATAAGTTGTTTCTGTTAGAGAGGTTTTTCAGTTTTAGATTAGATACCTCTAAGGACATAGAAGACAACCTGGACAATTTTAATAAATTGGTCCAAGACATCACCAATGCTGGTGAGAAAGTCTCTGATGAATACAAAGCTGTTGTGTTGTTGAATGCCATTCCTGAAACCTATCAGGATGTCAAGGCTGCCATAAAATATGGCAGAGATACCCCGACTTCTGATATTGTTATTAACTCTTTGAGGAGTAGGGAACTTGAACTTAGGAATGAAAGAGGGAATGGTAGGTCTGAGACTTTGTTTGTGAGGGGTAGGACTCAAAATAGGTTCAATGGGAACCAAGAGGGTTTTAACAATCAAGGAAACAGTGGAAAGAAGAAGTTTAAGGGTAGAACTAGATCCAAGTCTAGGACTGGGAATAAGAAGTGCTATGGATGTGGGAAATCTGGCCATTTTATAAAAGATTGTTTTAAAAGGAAGAATGATATGAAAGCCAAAGGGGTTGATGAAGGGAACCTAGTGGAACCTAGTGATTCCAATTCTGTTGATGTCTATGTTGTGACTGAGCCTTCCCTTGATAGTGGTTCTGCCAATATTGTTAATTGTGATAATCTGATCCATGAATGGATTTTGGATTCCGATTGCACCTTCCACATGTCTCCTAAAAGATGTTGGTTTAACTCTTTTAGGGAAATCAATGGTGGAGAGGTTGTTATGGGTAACAATATGGCTAGTAGGGTTGAGGGCATATGTGAGATTACATTGAAATTTGATAATGGTTATATCTTTACCTTAGAAAAGGTAAGATATGTTCCTGATTTGTCTAGGAACCTGATTTCAATTGGAAGTTTGGATGACTTAGGTCTGCTAGGAAAAGTAGGTGATGGGTTGTTGAAAGTGATGAGAGGTTTCCTTGTGATGTTTAAAGGCGTCAAGAGAAATGAGATTTATGTTGCTAGAGCTAGTGCTGTAGTTAGTGGGATAGCTGAGTCTTCCAACACTGAGCTAGATGCAACTTTAAAGTGGCATAAGAGACTAGCTCATGTTGGAGAGAAAGGTCTGCATATCCTGTATAAGAAAGGGGTGTTTGGAAAGGATTCTATTTTTAGAATTCCCTTTTGTGAGAACTGTACCTTAGGAAAACAGCACAAATTACATTTCAATACTGGAAAGCATAAATCTACTTCTGTTCTTGAGTATATTCACTCAGATTTATGAGGGCCTTCTCCTACCATTACTCAAGGTGGAAATAAGTATTTTCTTTCTTTGATTGATGATTATTCTAGGAAGGTTTGAGTTTATTTGTTGAAACACAAATCTGAGACTTTTGGGAAGTTTAAAGCCTGGAAATTGTTGATGGAAAATCAGACTGGGAAGAAAGTTAGAACTCTTAGGACTGACAATGGTCTTGAGTTTTGCAATGCTGAGTTTGACCTTTTTTGTACTGAGAATGGGATTAGGAGACATAAAACAGCTCCTTATACCCCTCAACATAATGGAGTGGCTGAGATGATGAATAGGACTTTGTTGGAGAAAGTGAGATGCATGCTTGTAGGACCAGGTGTGCCTAAGACCCTATGGGGGGAAGCCTTGATGACAGTCACTTACATAGTCAATAGAACCCCCTCTAGTGCCCTAGGTGATAAGACCCTTGAAGAGCAATGGACTGGCAGTGTTCCTGACTATACACACTTGAGAGTTTTTGGGTGTGCTGCCTACTCACACCAAACTCTAGGAAAATTAGAACCTAGGGCCCAGAAATGTGTTTTCTTAGGTTACCTTGATGGGGTGAAGGGTTATAGGCTGTGGAGTAGAGATTCTAGTGGTTTTAAGATCATCACTAGTATGGATGTTACTTTTGATGAGTTGAACATGCCATGTTTGAAAGGAAAAGGGTCTGACAAGGTTTTAGAAGGGGTAGAAAGTGATGAGACCAAGCTGCAGGTGGAGCTTGGTATGCCTATCCAACCTGTAGGTGCTGAACAGGTTGGAACAGAGGCTGGAAATGATGTTTTAGAGGATGACATTGAAGAAACTGAAGTTCAGGATGTTGTTGAAGAGCCAAATGGTGAGGGTAGTGACTACCAACTGACTAGAGATAGAGTTAGGAGGGAGATTAGAGAACCTATTAGATATAGAGACTACTTGACCTTAGCTTTAATTTCTTATCAGGATTTGGCCTATAGGGAGCCTAAGTCCTATGAAGAAGCTATGTCTAGTAAGCAATCTAAGGAATGGCAGATTGCTATGAATGATGAGATGGACTCCTTGATTAAGAATGGGACTTGGATTTTAGTTCCTAAACCTGCAGGCAAATCCCTTGTAGATTGTAAGTGGATTTTTAGTATTAAGGAGGGTAACACTGATAAGGTGCCTATAAGATTCAAAGCTAGACTTGTGGCTAAGGGTTTTACTCAAAAGGAAGGTTTAGACTATAATGAGATCTTTTCCCCTGTGATAAAGTATACTACCATTAGAGTTATGCTTGCTCTTGTTGCTCATTATAATCTTGAACTTGAACAAATGGATGTAAAAACTGCATTTTTGCATGGTGATCTTGATGAGGTGATTTATATGAAACAACCACTTGGGTATATTGATAAATCAAAATCTGATCATGTTTGTTTGTTAAAAAGATCCATATATGGTTTGAAGCAATCACCAAGACAATGGTACATAAGGTTTGACACTTATGTTTCTTCTGTTGGTTTTACTAGAAGTGAATTTGACCATTGTTTGTATTTTAAAAGAGATGATAAAAATGCCATTATTGCTTTTATACTCTTGTATGTAGATGATATGCTTCTAATTGGACATAACATGTATGACATTAATGAAATTAAAAGATCTCTGAATGCTGAATTTGAAATGAAAGATCTTGGACATGCTAAGAAAATTTTAGGCATGGAAATTTCTAGGAAAATGCATGATAGAATTCTGATTTTGAAACAAACTGCATACATTGATAAAGTGATTGCTAGATTTGCTATGCTTGATTCAAAATTTGTGTCAGTACCTCTTGCTAGCCATTTTAAATTAAGTAAAGACCAATGTCCTGTTAATGAATCTGATATAAAACAAATGGGAAAGATACCTTATGCTAATGCTGTAGGTTCTGTGATGTATACCATGGTTTGTACTAGGCCTGATGTGGCTCATGCTATTAGTACACTTAATAGATTCATGGCTAATCCAGGTTTAGAACATTGGGCAGCATTAAAGTGGTTATTAAGGTACTTGAAAGGTTCTTCACATTTAGGACTGTGTTTCTCTTCCTGCAATGATGGTGTAGTACTTAAAGGTTTTGTTGATTCTGACTTTGCCGGTAATATTGATAATAGAAAGTCAACTACTTCTTATGTGTTTACTTTGTGTGGAACATGTATAAGTTGGAAATCACAATTACAACCTGTTGTTGCTTTGTCTACCACTGAGGCTGAGTATGTGGCTGCAACTGAGGCCATAAAGGAAGCTTTATGGTTGAAATGTTTACTGTCTGAAATTGGTGAATTATCTAATCATATTGCATTATATTCTGACAGTCAGAGTGCTATACACTTATGCAAAAACCCAGTTTTTCATGAAAGAACTAAACATATTGATGTTAAGTTACATTTTATAAGGGATATTGTTGCTAAAAATGTTCTGTTACTTGAGAAAATTGCTACTCAGTTTAATCCAGCTGATATGGGCACAAAGGTATTGCCTCTTTCCAAGTTCAAGTCATGCTTGCAACTGTTGAAAATTGATGCTGGGTGATTTGTTGAATGCAGGAACCAAATCTGGTCTTGATGTTTTGGAGGGTGATCCAAGGAAGCTGTTTTATCTAGTATAGGATAGTTTTAAGCTACCGGATCGACCACTGGCATCAAGGTGGAGATTGTGAGGCTGTGATGCCATGGTCCAGCCCACTTAAGGCGATGATGACTGGCCTTCGGCCCACTCCTTCTAATATAATCAGCTAAAGCAAGCCCAGTGAAGCCAGGCCCAGAACCCGGTCCAAACATAGTAAAAGTCAGCTGCTCTGAGCCGTTGGATTGAATCTGCCTAATCTCGAGGTTTTACTATGAGAGAGGTTCTATTCGTTTCTAGAATGATTATTATCGACTCTCTATTCTCTCTTCCTCTTCTGGAGACTTCGGAGTGCTCTGTTCATCTTCTTCGTGAGGTTTACTCTAGAATCTGTTTCTTGAGTTGTTTTCTTTGTGAAATCAGTGTATTTGAAAGTCCTTTAGTGTGGTAGTCTCTAATCCCTCAGTCTCATCGAAGTAGCTTTGTGTTTACTGTTAGACTGTGGTGAGTTTCTGGTGGATCTGGGCTTTCGGTGATGAGAAAGTTAGGTTTGTTGTTCTGAGCCTAAAACATCGATGATATCTTGGTTGACAGTGGTTGATCTGATGGCTGAATTAGTTTTAGGTTTTTGTGGTTTATGAGATCTTTTGAATAATCTCGATCTGTAAGTTTCTGTTGCGATTCTGTATAACACAGAGCCGATGAATTAATGCATAACCTTATTTGCCCCAACAAATTAGTAAGATAATGAGAACACCTTGACTTGTGTTTCAAAGTTGTTAACTGATGCTATAAAAAACGTACATGTTGATTTTCGAGCTTGATGATTGAGAATAAACATGAACATAATCTTCACGTATCTAAAACAAGTCCCTCTGATAATTAAGTTAGAAAGAGAATTTATACATGAAGTTATAAACTGAAAATTATGTTAAAGCATACTTGAATAATGAATTGAAGTCTTATATTTATAAAGGTATATAGCATATTCCTAGTAGGTTTGAACTAGTTGAATACCTTTTTTGGGTTTGAGTCATAGGGCGTTCGGAAGTCTTGCTCTATCTAGGAATTGTTATTTGTCAGGAATTACGCAACTAGTGTTTGGACGAGGATACAACTCTCATGGTAGAGTTCAGCCATGATGGAACAAAAGAGATATAGTTGGACACAATTTTATCGGAGTTGAATAAGCTTTATCTTATGGTAAAGTCTAATGGATTAGGTGATGTTAGACGCAAAATCAAGGTATATGCCCTACGATACCTGAAGGCATTGAGCTCGAGGAGGTCGGAGAGAATGTCATAAAATGGGCAATATTCAACAACGGGTCAATGACCTCGGATCGTGATAGTTATTGGCTACATCATCAAACATCCTGACTTAAAGCAACGAATTTTTGTTTTCATGGTAACTTCAAATGTTTGGCCTCAATTTTTCTAAAAATTCTTTGTTTTTTTTAAACTCGTTTCTAATTACACATTCTTCCATAAAATAAATTTACACGTAAATTTAATTTTTTTTGTTTTTTAATCACATGTCCTTCGAAAAATTTCGATTTCAAAATACATTTTTCCTATAATAAAAATAAAAATAATAAAAAAAAAAGGGACTCAAATAGGAGGTTTTCATATGCAAATGTACATTCATTTGATGGAAATTTGAGCCTTTTAAGGGAATCATTTGTTGGTTGGTCCAAGAATTGCTTTTGCCTTTTAGTACATGCACTTGTGTGTATGAAAACACTCAACCAGTATTATTTTAATAAAATAAGCCGACAACATCCTTGGGACCTAGCTATCATTTAAACCAACCATGCTACAATTAACGTTTCCAAGGCTCCCCGAATTCAATCTATTTCCAGAAAAGTTTGTGAACACCTCACTATTGGGGTTAGGGATGTGCTACTTGTACATCAGGGGCACATAATGGTGTCCATAATGGACACATGGTGCCTCTTATTAGAGACGGCGCTGGCCCACCAGCACCCCCTCCAATAAGAGGGTACCATGTGTCCATTATGGACACCATTATGTGCCTCATGATGTACAAGTAGAATAACTCTGTGTGTTAACCGTCCAAACCGACATTTCTAATTTTCTATGATTGTCGTGACCAACATTGAACCCCTGCCTACAGTGTTCGAGGTTTTCGTATGTAAATCTCCAATGTTGATAAATTATTTAGTGCAAGGATACATTAAATTCATTAAATAAAACTTATGCAGAGTACTCAGTTTGTCGATTATCACACCTATATAAGTCCACCAGACTGGCATGCAAGTTCACTCAGCTTGTGCATCTTGCAATCATGATATATATCCACATTATCACTTCATTTTCATCTTGATCTATCTACAATGCAAACATAATGGCAGAGCAATACCCTCAAGGCCATGTCAATAACACTTCTTCAGTGCCTCCACCGGAGACCAAAGAGCGTGGATGTTTCAATTTTATGAGAAAGGATAGAAAGGAGGAAGAAAAAACTCAAGATGACATTGTAATGACAGATTTTCACTCTGAAAAAGGGAGCAAAGAGGGGCAAAAACACACTCTGATGGATGAGCTTCAACACTCTCATAGCCACTCAAGCTCGGTAAATTTCATAATTCTAGCCATCTTTTTTCCCGAATGATGTTTCATAAACCATCTGTTCAGGATAATTTACTGTCCATTTTATTGTTCAAATTTTCAGTCAAGCGAGGAGGAAGTAGAAGAGGGCGGAGAAAGGAGAAAGAAGAAGAAGGGTCTAAAGGATGCTATCAAGGATACGATATCTGGAGATGAAGGAGAAGACTCTCAGCACAAAGACACGAGCATTCCCGTTGAGAAATGTAATGAAGAAGCAAACGCTGAAACAGCTAAGGCAGAAGAAAAGAAGGGCTTTCTGGAGAAGATCAAAGAAAAACTTCCTGGCCAGCAAAAGAAGATTGAAGGCACTGAAACTCCAGATGCATACGAGTATTCCCCAGAAAGCGATGTAAAGGAGAAGAAAGGGATAATGGACAAGATCAAGGAGAAGTTGCCCGAGCACCATAATCAAAAGGAAGACTAATCGCCCAGAAAAAGTGTGAAAAAGATTCTAGATGTAGTTCCCTTTCTTAGGTTGTATTTGTTGCATTGCCTGCTAAGAAGAAAAACTCATCATTGAGTACGAGTTTTCTTCATCTTGGCTTTTCAATTCGCTTCTCAATCAATGTCACTATGTTGTATCTTATGAGTGTATTTTATCTACTGTGCTTTCCATCATGTTTTCCACAGTACCTTCCTTTCGTTGAATGTGTATGCATATTATCATCAAGAAAATCTACCAAAAAAAGAAAAATTGAAGTCTTATTATGAAGTTGGGGTACATAAATTAGCCCAATAGATGCAAGGGGTAATTGCAGCAACGGTAACAAACATTTCATTTAGTAGCTGATTTTGTCCAAACTTTTTATTCGTGTCATTCACGGTATCAAACATTTCAAAATGTTCGCAACTGAAATCCAAATGGATGGTTTCTATTAATTTAACAGTTAGTTGACCAAATAATTGACTTTGACAGTAATATTGATTGATTATAAAAGATTAAAATGGTAATTTTACATTTCTTAATAATAAAATAACCAAAATCAAATAATTAAAATTAAAACCC
>CM032623.1:41999043-42053221 GCA_019097785.1 Fraxinus excelsior
GAGGCAAAAAATTCAAAATAAACTAAAGTAAATTTTATGCATTTTTTATACAAGAGTAAATTTAAAGTTCTAGAATACCATCAGGTTTATTTGTCCATAGTTTCTCATATAATCATACATTTTGATTGTTTCCATTTGATATTCATGTTTTATAATGAAATAAAATAATAATGGATAAGAGCATGAAAAAGAAAAGATGATGTGCCATATGCACTGATATTAGATTATAATGACCATTGAAGGAAAGAGTTGTGACTAAAAAACAAGAAGAAATGTAATTGCTCAATTGCATAACTTCCAACTCCTCCAGGATCATATGGGCTAGGTCGTGCAAGTAAGGCTCAGCTATAAATTTTAGTTCTTTATATGATGGAGCTAGGATTCAATAAGGGCTCTAATGTTTCTCAAGCTTCAGGATCATGGATAAAACTTAGCGCAGACCTAGAATAACGCATATACTAAAATGCAGGAAATCTTTAAAAAACGTAGGCATACAATGTACAAAAACTTTGAAAGTTAATCTCTAAAGATCAGGTGTCGTAACCATCCAACCATAATTATAGATTCATAGGACATATGCAAGCTCATACTTCACTAGCAACACATGTATCAAATGCAATATTAGCAAAAAAAAAAAAAAAAAACGCATTTGAAGAGGAGCAAACAGAAGTGAATTTTTTAGATGAGTTAACTTAACATGGTATCAGAGAGGAAGCAAAGTCCTGAATTCAAATCTCACAACAACCTATTTATGAAAATTGTGTACCTGCAAGCTTGAAAACTCGGACTCTTCAATTTGAACAATGTAAACGACACAACATAGGTGTTAGGAAAAATATGGGTTTAAGGTTGGCTCGCAACTAAAGTTCAATTGAGAAAAAATACGACTAATATTAATAGCAGAAAATGATGGCTCTTCTGTTGTTAGCAAATCTAGAGATTAATATTAAATGGATGAGGATAACAAATGAATAGATAACTATATCATTTTATCTGGCACAATGTTGAATATCTGGAAACTTAGGCCCCAATAAGTCTATGCCAAATGTTGATATCGGCTCATCAATCTCTGAGTTTAGAGAGGCATCATTCTCACTGAACACAATCTTTCAGGAAGAAAGATCAATGGTTTCTGACTGTCGAATCTATCTTCTACAGAACACATAAAAATTAAGATATATTTACGATTAATAAATATTTATAGAATAATGCTAGGGCTGTTCGTGGGTCGATTCGGTTCCAAAATTTTCGGGTATTTAATAAATGGATCCGTCGGGTCCAAATATAATTATGGAACCGTTCGGGCTTGGTTCCGTTCGATTCAATTCGGTTCCTTTCGGTTTCATACCATAATTAAAATTTTTAACATTTACATCAATACTACATAAATATAACTAATGACATTTCATTCGTAACTTTTACAAATTAACGTAGCACAATTCAAAAATATATAAATAACTAACTGTCGAATAACATTAATTCAATGCATACAAATACCAAAAAGTAGATATTAATATTAAAATGTCGGTGATCCATATCAATTAATTTGTTTCAAGTAGTCTGCCTGCATAAAGAAAATGAAATATAAATTAAAAGTTATAAAAATAAAATATTTTTAAGTATTTGTAATACTTACCAACTATTTGATTTAATCATCAACTATTCGAAAATAACACATTTCATTACCTAAACCTACAAAATCAACATATGATCTGTAGTAACCCATTTCATTACCTAAACCTACCAAATCAACTGATTAATGATTATAGAGTAAGAACGGAGGTTGGAGAAGGAGTGTTAGGTCGAGGTTTACCGTTTACGTTGTTGACTTGAACTTGATTCCTTGAAGAAGCCGAGAAGAATGAACTGAAGAGAGGAGACTGAGAGGCGAGATGATGGTAACTAGTAAAGAGTAATTCTATGTATTTGACATTTGAGGGGTTTTATTGGGCTTTTTGGGTTGGGGATTTTTTTGTTAGTGCCACATAATATTTTCAGCCCAATGGAGTAGATTGATTTTTTTTTTTTAATTTGTGGCCCCTAAAAAATTGAGGTCCAAGGCTTAAAATTATGAAATGATCCGATTTATTTAATTAATTTGTTAATTTATTTAGAAAAATAAGATAATTTAATTAATTCAATTAAAAAAATAAAAAAACTATTTAGTTTCGATTCTTCGGTTCTTAGTCTAGACCGAGACCCGACTCATACCCATCGGTTATCGATTCGGGTACCCGTTCATGTATTTAACTTATGAAGAACCGCTCGGTTCGGGTTCAGTCCGGTTCGATTTTGAACTTTTGGACACCCTTAAATAATGCAACAATCAGTAAATAAGTGGAAATGTGATAAAATGAAAAAAGAAAATTAGAAATCAATAAGGTATTATATGAAACTGTTGGATTAATTAAGATAAATAATAAAGATCACATAATTATCTGGATATAGTAACATATAATGTCCCCTAACTTTAAACTTCATGCTTAGGATTCCAAGATTCAAAGACCAAAGTTTTCACTTCACCAAAGTCATACAAAAATATAAAATATAAATACAACAATTATCCATAATTGGATGATAAGAAATCAATTGCATCACCCAATGACATATAGCCCTTGTTTGAAACTCATTTTGAGAAGAATATAAATTTTGGAATAGTGATTGATGTGAGATTGTGTGGTGAAAAAGTGATGAAATTATTTTGATTTGTGTGTAATATTATTTTATTAGGAGATTGTGTGGTTGAAATGAACAATGAGAATGAGAAAGAGAAAGAGAAATTAATGGGTGTCAAACATGGGCATAGTTGTGATAGGAAGGCTATGAGATGACTTTGTTTTCTTCATGACATGGACTTGAGAGAGGGATGGATATTTATTTATGTCCCTGATGAGTTCGACAAAGATCGCAAGCATTGTGCGACATGGCACTCAGATCTAAAGAGCTGACTCCAGATAATGCAGCCATTTCCTTAGATCCTCAATTATAATATGAACATGAAATTACAACAAAACAATATAGTAAAAAAAGGTATGGATTAGAACAAATTTCTTAATGTTTTCGACTAAGAGTGGAGCAGAACAAATTTCTAAATGTTCTATTCATCAATGATATAAAAAGATGGACCATATAGCTCTTCTTCGAAGTAGCACTAATATTGGCCTCGACATGGATTAGTTCACAATCTACGTCATGTAATATTAAATGCTGCTAAACTAGGATCAAAATCTTATTACTTTAATTCGCAAATACTAAATGAGAATAAAAAAGGCACTTATTATCCTTTTGACCTACCGAAGGCTGAGCTTCTAGTGCTTGTTTACGTCTTCATTGTCCTCTTGGTTGTTCCTAATTGCCTGAAGGCTGACGTAGTTCATGGGAGGTCTTGGACTGATTCATTACATCTTTCTTCTCTATGAGCAAAACTTCAAAGGCTGATCCTCTAACTTTGACGTTAGCCGTGGGTCTCTTTCCATTGCTCTTGGGAAGTTCTGTTTTGCCCTTTCTTCTGACTACGTTTTTCAACTTCTCTTTCACCTTCTGGCCTCTTCCACATTCATATACGTCCATGCACGAGCAATTGGCTGAATAACAACTTCAGGGGTAATTCAGTGAGGATAAAATAAACTTGCTTAATCAGCCCTCCAGGAACTGATATTGTTCACCTTCATAATGTATGCAACAAGTAATATGGAACTTCTACAGTATAACTTTGATGCTCAAGTCACTAAATGGAGTACAAAATAGAACACTGATGTATCTGCATTAAAAATTGTGTACCTGTAACATGTTTCGGAAAGTTGCATATGTAGGGGTTAAAGTCCTCAATATACAGAGTTTTCTTTTATCTTGGGTCCATCTTCTAATAAGATGACAATATCAATAAACTATCAAGTTTCTGACAAGGATGTTACATAGTTTGAGTAAAGAGCTTGTTTGGCTAAGCTTAAAAAGTTCACTTATAAGTTAAAAGGTAAGTTTGAAAACAATAATCTTTTTATTAGTGAAAGCAAGAAATTAGTAAGTCGCTTATTTCGACAATACGGCATTAGTTACTTAAAAAGTATCTTTTTTCAATTAAAAGTAATAAAAAAGTAAGTTACACAAGCATGTTTGGAGACAAAGGTTACTTAAAAAAGTGACTTATTTTTAAGCTTAGCCAAGTATGCTCTTTGTTTTGTTTACTCTGAATAGATTAAGGGTTCAGGGGAATATGCTGAGAGGTATTACACGAAATGTTCATAAATAGATTCTTAAGATTCATGGACGTACTGACAGTGTAAGCCCCGATCCAGATGTTTCGGAACCAACTGATGATGTATATGGGTCATGGATTACATCTATAACAATTTTTAGACATTACATACTGTATCCCAAAGAATGTCATTGACTACAGAAGTGCATACATGGATTCTGTTTCAACATATTATTACAAGCATTTCCATAGAACTCTATTAAAATCTAAGGAAATGATGCCCAATGTGCCTTTAAAGCCACACGAAGGCACGAGCAATGTGGGCTTATCGTGGGATTCAGATGTGATCCTTCCGATCCGCACCTCTTCCATAGCATCCCATTTCTCTGTCGTATAGAACTCCACAAAACTAGTGGATGCAATTGAGCAGAACTTGCCCTAAAACTAACTTGCAAGGGAAACATGCTCAATGTACTTGTAAAGTACAAGGCACGTCTTCCACAAATCCATATTTAATTGTTATACCCATGTATTGGAAATCATTTGAAAATTGAAGGATGCAAATTATTAATAGATTAGCATTATTATTTATTAACACAAGAATAGAGCATAAATTATGCATCCACAATCCACAGCCAATTTCGTGTGAGAATCTCCAATATTGATGAACCAACATAAACAAACACAACAAAAGACACAAATATATGCATGTATCTTTGTACATATGCATGTATCTTTGTATGTACAATCATGTTTGTGCATGCGTGTAGGCCCTACCAGGAGGAAAGAGAAGGTTGGAAGAAAACACAGTAAGAGCAGGCAGTGCCGATTTTGTGATTTTGGGGGCCCGAGATGAACTTCATAAATTAGGCCCCCCAAAAGCGTATTATGCATGCAAAATATGCGTGTATTATGGTACAAATTGTTAACTTAAAACTTAACTGTAAAAAAAAAAAAAAAAAAGGTATTATAACATTTGCCTGATCCCCATTATTTTAAAAATATATTTTCTCTCTTTTTTTCAACCACGCATTTTTTAATAAAATAATATTACACGTAAATCTAAAACTTTTTCTTATTTTTAACCACACATTCTCTATCAATTTACTATTCCAAAATGCATTCTACACAAAAAAAAATTGGGCTCAACCAAGCTCATGCTAAAAATTGTTATTATAATCAAATAACATTGCAGGCAATGTTCCAAACGATCAATTAAATACTATTCACCTTGCGATTTTAGAGGCAAAAATATTAATCAAATTTGAATAATCCAACTATTCAACTATTTCTTTCTCAATTAATAACATAGCCAATTCATTCGATTTTTTTTTTTTTTTTTTTTTTTTTGTGACATAGTTAATCAAAGATAAGTCTTGATCAATTTCAATTTGTTGTAGATGCAAGTGTAACTGGTATGGTTAGCAAAATTTTGTAAACAATATAAGCATTTGAGAAATAACTATTCAATGTCTTCAGATATTGTAGCACTTCAATTGCTCTCATTACTTTACGGTATATAGCAATTTAAGACAAGTAACTCCAAATATAAATCATCTCCATTAATATGCGAACGTCCATTATATTCCAAATATTTCTCAAGATTCATACTCCTTAATCTCTCCGCATAAAATAAAAATCCAAATGTCTCGTCATATTGTTTAAATTGTTCAAATTGAGTTTTTAGGGAAGATAGATCTTGATCAATTATAAAAAGAAGAAGAAAACGTGTAGATTCGTTGAATCACTCCAAATAAGGATAAGGCTCCTTGAAATGCCAAGGTGTTTTTAGCGATTCTTTTCACGATAGCGATTATCTTTGTTGACACATGTCTCCAATGTTTTCTTTCTATATCGATCACTAATTGTACGCTTTTGTCACTTGTATTTTTTGTTCGAAACCTGATTTCCAATTCAATCCAACTAGTCATGCACTTAAATGCCCCTCATTTCCTTCATAAATTTTAATAGATCGGTGCAAATTATGCCAATCTTTGTATCTATTATTAACCAGCTGGCCACTTTTAGTAAAAGTCTTTAGTGTTTTAAACAACTTGCAGCAAAAGCAAAAGATCATGTCCATAGATACCGAATATACTAGCCATACTCTATCATTTGTGTGCCCATTTGGTGGTAATCGTTTATACAGTAAGAATCGAAATGTCTATTTGGAAAGAAGATGTCATCAACTTTTACCCATTTCAACTAAATAATCCTTCATTTTTTATCAATATTTTTCCAATTCTCAAGATCCTCCAAATTCAAAGAAAAGATACTCTCTTGATTTAAATTTTTACATTGAACATCATCTTCTTCCTTCTCATTTATATAATTTACACTAACAAGTTGAATCACTTCTCCATTCTTAGTAAATCCATGCAAATTGTTTCTATGGAAGTATTTGTCAATATTTCATGCTTGATTTTGAATTAATGTCAACTCATTTCGTTTCCTTTTTCTTTTTTGAGCTCCAAACTCGTATTTAGAAAACACCATGGTATATGACTACGTGAGCCTGTGCAATTGATCCTATATGTTTATAAATAAGCAATGGAAAGCCATTGCTCACCTGAGAAATAGGATTTGAGCAAAAATTATGAAATTACACAACGCCGCACTTCAAAAATTTCACTATCACAACTCATAATCCTGAAATCAAAATTTAATAGCCACCATAACAACCAATTTTAATTGTTGAAGATACATTTAAATTATATATGAAGATAAATTTAAAAGCAACCATTAGATAAATCCCTGAATTGTCTCAGCATTTTCCCTCCCACTCCATTCTTCTCTGCATTTGCATGAAGCAAAAATTAATTTTCGACCAGGAGAAGGACTTTTGGCTAAATCCATTCTAGAAATCGACAAACATGAATAAGTGGGAGATCAAAATCTTGCACCTCTATACATCATTCTAGAAGACTTAAGAATTATAGAGAGGAAAACTTTATTTTCTGATATATTAACCAACAAGAAAAGCTACATTATACAGGGGAAGCATGACAACATTTCTGTCATTGAATCTCCATAATTCTAGTAATAATCAATCCCTCAAATTAAGGGATACATGGACAGAAATAAAACAAAATTAAAAATAGAAACATAATCATCCTCATCTCTTTATTTAAAACAGGGAAAGAAATAAGAAAATAAGAAACTAATCCCTAAACTTTAGGCACTAATTTAGGAATTCCACACTCCCCCTCAAGCTGGATAATAGATGTCAATCATTCCCAACTTGGAAGTCAATTCTTCAAACTTTACTCTAGGAAGGGCTTTTGTTAGTATATCAGCCACTTGAAGATGTGTAGGAGTATAAATCAAGTTCAATATCCCTTCTTCGGCTTTATCTTTAATGAAATGGTGGTCTAGCTCCACATGCTTAGTCCTGTCATGATGAACATGATTTTTAGCAATGCTGATTGCGACCAAATTGTCACAGAACACCTTCATTGACTCTTCTATTGGAACTCTTAATTCGCCAAACAATCTTCTCAGCCATATTCCCTCACATATACTTTGAGCTAAAGCCATGTACTCTGCCTCGACACTACTTCTTGCAACAACAGATTGTTTCTTGTTACGCCAAGTTACCAAGTTTCCCCATACAAAGGTGCAATATCCAGTAGTTGTTCTTCGGTTTGTAATGGATCCTGCCCAATCTGCCTCAGAGTAGACTTCAATTTTCTTAGTTGTTCCCTTTCGAAAGAATAGTCCTTTACCATGAGTCATTTTCAAGTATTGAAGGATCCGATAAGTTGCTTCGAGATGCTCTTCATTAGGCTTGTTCATGAATTGACTTACAACACTTACTAGAAAGCCTATGTTCGGCCTTGTGTGAGAGAGATAAATGAGTTTTCCTACTAGCCGTTGATATCTTCCAGTGTCAATAGGAGGACTATCTTCTTTGAAACCTATTTTATAATTTGATTCCATCGGAGTGTCTGCAGGCTTGCATCCTAACATTTCAGTTTCTTTTAGTAGGTCCAAGATGTACTTGCATTGTGAAACCACAATACCTTTCTTTGAACGAGCAACCTCCATGCCTAGGAAGTATTTTAGATTTCCTAGATCTTTGATTTCAAATTCTTTAGCAAGCACTTCCTTTAAGCAATTCATTTCTTGAGTATAATCCACTGTCACAATGATGTCGTCAACATAAACAATGAGAATAACAATTTTTCCATTATGAAAGAATTTTGTGAACAAGGTATGATCAGCTTGCCCCTAAGTGTATCCATGCTTCTTGATTACTTTTGTAAACCTGTCAAACCACGCTCTAGGAGATTGCTTAAATCCATACAGAGACTTTCGGAGCTTGCAGACTTTGTTAACATTGGTTCTTGTTTCAAAGCCAGGTGGAATTTCCATGTACACCTCTTCTTCCAAATCACCATTGAGAAATGCATTTTTTTTACGTCTAATTGATGAAGGGGCCAATCTTGATTAGCTGCTAAGGATAACAAAACCCGAAGAGTATTAAGCTTGGCAACAGGAGCAAAAGTCTCTTGGTAGTCTATGCCGTAGGTTTGAGTAAATCTTTTAGCAATAAGCATTGCTTTGTAGCGATTTACACTTCCATCCGGTTTATACTTGACAGTGAAAATCCACTTGCATCCTACTGGTCGTTTTCATTTTGGCAAATCTAAGAGTTCCCAAGTACCATTCTTTTTAAGAGCACTAATCTCTTCTCTAATGGGATTTTCTTAGAGCATCATGAATACTCTGTGGAATTTCTATATTGGATAGATTAGTAGAAAATGCCCGAAATTCTGATGATAAACAATCATAGGAAACAAAATTGTAGATTGGTTGTTGAGTACATGATCTCACACCTTTCTTCAATGCAATTGGAACATCAAGATCATCATGGGCAGCAATATCAATTTGAATTTCATGAATAGTGTTACATGGACTATCTGGATGCAGATTGGATTCATGGTTTTGCTCAGGACGTGTGCTCTTCAGCACTCTTTCTCCTTGAATAAACATGTAGCTCATTATTAACTGTAGGTTGAATGATAGGGTCTTGGGTGTTGGGCAACGCTGTTTGAGTTGTTATAGTGGTGTTTGGCTCGGTTTCTGGTTGAATTGATGTGTTGGACTCGATTTCTGGTGGGATGAAGGTGTTAAGATCAGTTTGTGGAGAAATGGAAGTGTCAAGCCAAAAATTACATTCTTGTATAGTGGAATGCTCCCCCTGAATTTGAGTTTTTGGGTAATATGATTGATTTTCAAAAAATGTTACATCCATGGATGTATAGAATTTTCTAGTAACATGGGAGTAGCATTTGTAGCCCTTTTTAGTAGGAGAGTAGCCAAGAAAGAGACATTTGATGGCTTTGGGTCAAGTTTGCTTCAGTGTTGTTGATGAATGTGCACAAATGTCGTACATCCAAAAACTGTTAATGGTAGGGATGAGATAATTCAGGTGTCTGGGTACGAGTGGAGAAGAGTTTGACAAGGTGTTTTGAATTTGAGAACCCTCGATGGCATTCTGTTAATGAGATATGTGGCCGTGAGGACTGCCTCTCCCCAAAAATGTTTAGGGACACTTGTAGTGAACATAATAGATCTGGCCACTTCAAGAAGATGTCTATTTTTTCTTTCTACCACTTCATTTTGTTGGGGTGTGTAGATACATGAGCTCTGATGCACTAGTCCTTGACTTATTAAGTACTCACCAAGAATGTAATTGAAATAATCTTTGGCATTATCAGATCTAAACACCTTTATTTTTGTTTGAAATTGTGTTTGGATCATGTTGTTGAAATTTTTGAATATAGGGCCAGCTTCAGATTTCTCTTTCATCAAGTATATCCAAGTTACCTTAGAATGATCATCAACAAATGACACAAATCACCGAGCTGCTGAGATATTTTTTACATTAGATGGTCCTTAAATGTCACTGTGAATAATTGCAAAAGGGTGAGATGTTTTGTACACATGGATTGGATAAGAGCTTCTCATATGTTTGGATAATTGACACATTTCACATTGGAAAAACTCAGTATTGGTATTATTGAATAATGTAGGAAATAACTTTTTCAAATATTGGAAGTTGGGATGACCTAACCTATAGTGCTACAACAAAATAGCACTAGTGTTATTGGACAGATTGAAAAAACAGGAAATGACACACTACTTGCAGCTTGAGCTTGTTCTGTAGGATTACTAGAGCCTTCAAGGAGATAGAGACTATCACGTTCCTTAGCATTGCCAATCATCCTCCCGATTCCAAATCCTGAAATTCACAATGATTTGGGAAAAATTTAGCAACACAATTTAAATCCTTGGTAAGTTTACTAATGGACATCAAATTGCACGTCAAATTGGGAACCAAGAGAATAGAATTTAGATTTAGGTTATCTGTGATAGCAGTAGATCCTATTCCAGCCACTTTAGATGACGATCCATTAGCAATTCTAACCATAAAATTTCCAGAAGAGGGGCTATAGGTGCGAAATAAATTAGTATTACCGGTCATATGATCTGATGTACTGGAGTCTACAATCCAGGGGCTGTTTTTCTCCATTTGAGTCCTTAAAGCCACTAGGAAGTTACCTTTTTGAGCGACTGATCCAGTGCTTGCGGAATCAATTGGAGAAGAGGATGGTGATTGTTGACTGATAAGTTTTCCACAGATGAACAACATAACTGAATGAGACTATTGTAAGTAGTTCTTTTCACTTAACTTATGCCCAGTGAAAGGCATAATCAGACTTTCTTGTCTGCCATTGATGTTGGAAGAGGTGACCTCTTGATTGGAGGTCATATCAGAGGCACATGTTGTATCTGTGGTGGTCATTCCGTATTTCACCATTCAGATTGAGATAGGTACAAATTAGGCTATGATACCATTAAGAATTATAGAGAGGAAAACTTTATTTTCTGATATATTAACCAACAAGAAAAGCTACATTATATAGGGGAAGCATGACAACATTTTTGTCATTGAATCTCCATAATTCTAGTAATAATCAATCCCTCAAATTAAGGGATACATGGACAGAAATAAAACAAAATTAAAAAAGGAAACATAATCATCTTCATCTCTTTATTTAAAACAGGGAAAGAAATAAGAAAATAAGAAACTAATCCCTAAACTTTGAGCACTAATTTTGGAATTCCACAAAGACTCAAGCGGCTAAGGTTCTACATTTCTTGTACCAATCCATGCACCGATATCCATGGTTTAAAAAGGTGGTAGTGAGGCCCGCCTCACTGTGAGACGTATGTAGTATGTCTCGAGACAGTATTTTTGATGCTAAAAATATGAGACCCACGCCTCTAAATCTGATGCGCACGCCTTATTTAAAATTTGATTTTTCAATTGTATGAAAAGAAATCGGAAATGATCCTTCTTAAAAAAGAAAATGACCAATTTAAAAAGGCATTTTGGGCCCAAACAAAATAATAAAATGAGGTCACATTGTAATTGGTGGATGAGGAAGATGATTTTGTAGAAATTGATAGTAGCGAAGAGGAAGATGATAGAGAAAATTAGATTTGATGATGATTCCATTAACGATCTAGTAATAGTGATGATGTGCAGACTATTAGACGTTTTTTTAGTTTAAGCTGCTTCTTTTTTTTTTCCATTGCAAATGGAATGATTTCTAACTTCCGTAATACCATTTTTTTTTGCTAAACATTTTCTTTCTTTAGGTGGATTATATTTGAATATTCTAATGGTTATATATCCTATTTACTATATATTCCAACTTTTGTTTTTTTATATTTTTGTATTATTTTATAATTATTTTACTTAGATTTTTTTGTTTTTGTCATGCTTAAGCCTCAATCCGCCTCGCCTCATAAAAAAAATCGTCTCAGTACTTAATTTCGTCTTTTTAAACATTGTCGATATCTCATTAAGAGACGTCAAAATCAGTTCTGTTAATAGCATAATAAAGGATAAACCATATTGCAAAAGCATTGGAGAAGGACCAGTAGAGTTATTTTACCAGATAATTGCTTAAAATTAACCCTTTTTTTTGTTCTTTGTGATACTTAAGTTTGTACCATGTTTTCAATTTGGCACCTGTAAATTATGTCTAACACCCTTAAATTGCACCACTACAACATCTAAAATTCCTAAAATTCTTACAATTGACATGTGCAGACGTGCAGTAAACCTCCGATGAGTCAGATTTGTTTTTGTCTTTCTACTAATCATAATCTCAAAGTAAAGAATTCGTAATTAATATATAATAGATCGATGTTCAAGTTTTATGTCGATTCTCTAACAATAAATTATCAAAAACCACTCTTTGCTTTGAGTTATAGTTGAATGCATAAGGAAGAGTGGAAAATAAACACTACCCAGTACGGCAGTACCAGAAACTCCATCTTATCACCACCAGTAATAAAGACAAATTTCAATAAAATAGTCGTATTCAATCCACTTAATATGAGAAACTGTTCATAGCAATAAAATAGAAGAATACATAGAAATCAAATTTTATACCGATATGCAGGCAGTGGCGTTGCACGATGGCGGCGGACGGCTGAGAGATAAGCGAGAAGACAGAAGACGGCGTCGTCAAGCCATCAAGGGTGGGTTTCGCCTTTCTGGTTCTTCTCGCACGCACCGGCACAGAGGAAGACTGGTAGGAATGAGGTATTAAAAAAAATCTGAGGCCCTTTAATTTTTGGGATGCCTCACTGGCTTCTGCCTAAAACCGACTCTGACTGGAGGGTACTTGTGTTGGGATCGGATCTGGTAATCTCTGAGTTGCTCTACGAGTTATGTTCTTCTCTCAAATCAGTTGCAATCCTGTCCAATCTTGGTACTAAATTGAATTAATTCCACCAGAATTTGTGGGCCAATTGCAGATTGAACTGAGCTTAAAGTGGAATAAAAATTCGAATTCCAGCTTCAATTTGGCGGTTTATATTGAATTGAATTATGACAATGGATTGCCCACACTGTTGAAATCTCTATTGCGACGAAATTGAAACATAGTCCTGTAAAAATTGAAAAGAAAAAAGGGAAGATTTTGTTTAGTTTTACCAATTTCAAATTTAAGAGATATGTTTAAAATGTTAAATCTAATTTTTTTTTTTTAAATTTTTAAAATTAATTAATTAGACACATATTTTATTAATTAAATATATTAATGTCACAATTTTATATAATTTGGTTACAAATTCTATATAATTGGTTTCAAGTCACAAATTTTACATGTCACATATTATTTTACGATCACAATTCATTATACGTCACAATTTATTCACTAGTCACGCATAAAAAAATTATTAGTCACAATTAAATATATTAAGGTCGTAATTTTATACAATTTGGTTACAAATTCATTTATCGTCACAAATCAAAATTTTTATAGATTACAATTCATTTATTGGTCACAAATCACAAATTTCATAAGTCACAATTCAAATTTTTAGATCACATATTATTTATTGGTCACAATCTCAAATAATTGGTCACAATCCATCTTAATTCCACTACCTACCCCAATCCACTAAGCACCACCACTTCCAACAACTACTATTTTCCACTTTAAAATCACCACCATCACCAACAATATCCAACAAAATTGTTTCCACCGTCGCCCAAAAAACACCAACAAATCAAATCCACAACAACAGCTGCACTACCACTGACACTGCGATGACCACCCGATGACCACAACCAGCAACCACCACTAACATCGACACCACCAGCGCGACGACCACCACCAACAACAAATGCAACAAACAAAAATCATCCTAAAAAAATCAGCACTGCTACAAAACTTATGAAAATCGCAACCACCTCAGAGCACCGCTACACTACCGCCGCCACTCACAGCGACGATGCGTATTACACAACGATCGCTGCAGCAGCGCCGTTCACGCTACACTACAGCGACAATGTTGCAATGTGCACAACGACCGTTGAGGGCAACATAGTTTGTAAATTTGAATGCATGAAAGCAATACACTCAAATACAAACTGATTAAAAGTAACTTCAAATCCCATAAAGCTAGCCTTGAAGGCTTAATGGTGACACACATGCACATACAGTGACGGACCTATAATTTTGAGTTAGCACGGATGGCTGTGGATCATCGACCTTTATCAGCAATAAAATATTAAGAGCTCCATTTTGATGCCTTTTTTGTGTGCAAAAAGTGCATTTTGGAATAGTGATTTAATGGATAATATATGATTAAAAATAAGGAAATTTTTTGAATTTTAATGTAATATTATTTTATTGAAAAATGTGCAGTTCAAAGAAGAAAGAAAAATGTATTTTGAAAAAAAAAATCAAACAAGGTCTAAAATTTAAATATAATAATTATTTTGTTCAAAATGAAGATATATAATTTTGTTGTAAAAATTAAAAATATTCACTAAATGATATTAGGACCAAATTTTGTATAATTCAAAAGAAGATCCTGGGTTCAAATTTTTAGAATTACATTAAACCTACTAAAATGTAACATATATTTTTCTTGTAAGACTGGCATCAAATCCAATGAGTGCCACAATGGTCAAATCCTCAACTTTCAAAACTGTAGGTCTCGATTTCAAATCTCCCCATCTTATCCCATTTAATTTTGGTACAAATTAAATAAAAATTCTGGCAAATCCAGCACGGGCGGTCGTCGGGGCTCGCCGGGTGCACATGCACCATTTATTGACACACGTAATAAAATTTATACGACATGGGGCAATCTATCAATGAATGCCAACCTTGTGGTCCGAAAGAAATGAGTTCTGATACGTGTACAAAAAAATGCTGCCAAATTTTTTACAGATAACACTTAATGGTTTTTTTTTATTAAAAATGGCAAAAACAAAAAAAAGAAAATAAATAGACATTGCAATTCTGGCAACAATTTCCCTGTAAATTGGGAAAGAGGATGCTTTGCCTACGATGCCACTTGAAAGAATGAGAAATATCACTAAGGGGGTGTGTGGTAGAGATTAAAATCAGATTAAAATTGAAAATATAGCCGTTATTGTTGACTTTTATTAGATGGGGTGAGACCCAATAACGGCCATATTTTCAATTTTAATTGGATTTTAAGCCGTACCAAACATGCTCTAAATAATAAAGCATGAATCGAAAAATGGAAATGTGTATCAAAGAAGTTATAAAAGGAGGTTCGCAACCTTTTTTTCTATTTTGAAGAATTTGATTTTATCTTCTCTCTGATGAAAGACAAATTGGAAATTGGTTCCAAAACAGAATGCAAGATGTAATACTTGTATATATTTATTAATTGAAGTTATGCAGACAATGTGTTATGTTTGAATGAGTCTTGAATTTAATTTTCTTTTCTCTTTTTTCTCCAAGGAAAGTAAATAAATATACAAAGGCTGTCAAAAACTCAATATTTGTTAAGCATTTAAACCCAAATGAAATGTCAATCAACGAAAACACTAACTGTATTTGTATGTGTGTGTGTGAGAGATAGATCAATTGCAGATGAAGTACCAAAAATTAACAAATTTTTCATAAATTATTTATTTATTTATTATTGCTATGTAAATGGTCTGCCGCTTCGAAATGGGGATATACTTGTTAGTCATGTCGCGTGGGTTGAGGAGGCAGCGCCGCTCGTGGAGGTTTGGGGGCAACGCCCTCGACGGAGATCGACCTAACCGGTTAGGTCGTGGGGATGCCCTCAAAATGAATTCTGATTTTCGTGTATGTATGATATGAAGTTTTGCTTTTTAGTGGGGATAGACCGATTTTTGTAATTTTTATTAATGTTTTTGAATTAAATTATTAATAAGTGGATTTATTTTTAGTTTGTGTAAAATATATATAAGTAGAATGATGAAATGTTCATTTTTTGGGAAAAAAATAAGAAATTAATCAGTAATTTCAAAAATATAAAAGTTGTTTTTAGCAAAACGCAGCGTAGAGTCACACTGAAGAGTACACATGTGCAGTTCAGCCTCTGTGCACGCAGAGACCCAGGCTCCGCTGGTGTCTTCGTGCAGCATGGAGAAGTCTCCATGCTACGCAGAGACATGGACTTCGTGTCTCCGCGAAGCATGAAGACATCTCAGTCACAAGGAAGCATGAAGACAACTCAGTCACAAGAAAGTCTCCGTGCTGCGCGAAGACATGGTCTCGTGTCTCCGCGAAGAACGGAGATCGTGTCTTCATGCTTCCGCGCAGCGTGGACACAAATTTGTGTCCGCGTTGCGAGGAGTTCAACTTCTTTTTTCCCCTAACCTCGACACATTAAAATAGCTCATGGTCTTTATTCTTATTCATTTCTTCCACCGAACGACAAACCATTTGCATAACAACAACAAACAAATAAATAAATTATGAAAATTTTGTTCATTTTTGGAACGTTGTGTGCACTTGAGCTCTCACACATACATATACACATACAAACACATTTAGTGTTTTCGTTGATTGACATTTCATTTGGGCTTAAATGCGTAACAAATATTGAGTTTTTGACTCACTTTATGTCTTTGTTTACTTATTTACTTTTCTTGGAGAAAAAGAGAAAATCAAATCAAATTCAAAACTCGCTCAAACATAAAATAGTATTTGCGTAGCTTCTATTAATGAATATATACAAGTATTCATCTTGGCCATGTATAAGCTTGACACAGTAAACAAGTTTCATCATTTTCTGTTTATTCAAAATGTCTCTTAACAACTTTATAATCTTTCTCCAGTTGCTTAGGTTTACATCTCGCCCTTCTGAGGATGACTTAACAAGGAAGCAAATTAGAAGAGGCAACAACTTGACAAATTATATTCGTGTAACTCTGAAGCTCATTCTTCAAAAGACGATCATCATATGAAATAATGAAGCATAGCTATCAGGCATCTTGTCAACTGGTCCTAACAATATCGAATTACCATTATACCCTCTCTGCTTGAAGCTAAAAAAAATAACCTTTCCCTTTTCACCATTATTATGTCGATCTCGAATTATTACGTCAAAGAGGAAGATGCCGTCTGTTGTGAGGCTTTCTACAAAGCTTGTGTCTTTTAAAAACTCGAGAATGTGGGGATGGATGAAAAAAATGAGGATCAATATTGGGATGATGAGTAGGTTGCAATATTGTTTTTCTATATTTTTTTGTTTTGTTTTAGTTTTTATTGAATTAGAAGTATACTTGTAAATTTTTTGTGGTGTATTTATTAAAAATATATTTTAAATCCGGTGTGATTATAATGTGGTGTAGTAAATAAATTTTGTGGTGGTAATATAATTGTCCTTTTACTTAGCGTGCTACTTTTGGGTATTTAGTTTTAGAATAAAACTATTTGTATCAAATTTTCCTTACCGAAAATGTTACATCCTCTCACATGTGCGTGGGGTCCCGTGTGAATAAAAAACTCCCAAAAATGTGGTCCCCACACTCTTTGTGAGTGTAGATAAAAGATTAGGTAAAAAAGAATTATGTACAGGTAGCATTGCCCTTAGTTTTTTAGGTCATACTTTTATTAGACTAAATATATTCACAACACAATTTGTAATAGCTAGGCTATATTTTAATTATATGGAAGGTTTGCAACATGCATTTACATATTATCATATTTATGTCTCAAACTTTTTTCATCACATTCTTACTCTCAAATTAACATAAATTATTTCTCATTATGGTTTATTTTCAAAAGAAATTTAAAATAGAGTAAAAAAAACTCATTTGTCAATTGTATTTTTAAATAAGCAAAAAGAATAGCAATGCAAAAAATACGATTAAATATTTGACCATCATTTTAAAGCACGTTAACAATATGTTTAGATGAAAATCATGATTAATGACAATATTTTTTATTAATAAAATGTTAAAAATAAGAATTTGATTAAAGATATAAGTGTGATAATGTATAAAGATTGATGACCTTCATGTAATTAAAATGTGGTATGTTTATTTCAAAAAAAAAAAAAAAAAAGTGGTGTGAATGTAACTATCATTTTTAGCCTTAAAGGCGCCAAACATGGGCTTAGAATGATGAAATTTGTTCATAAAGCGTTACATAAAGTTTTATAGATATACGAGGTGTCAAGAGTAAAATGAAGAATTTTTATTTGTTTTATCTGATTGAAAAAATTCTGACCCAATTATATTTCACCACATCACATGTATATACAACAATATGTAAGCGATGATGTATGTGTAACACAAACGTCATTTTCCTTGTTATTAACTTTCAAAAAATTAGTACATCTTGTATCTTATGACCATTTTTTGTCCTTATATTATGCTAAGAGTGCGTTTGATTGTCAATGTTTTTCATGAAAAATGTATTTTTCACTTAATTTCCTACTTTTATTCCACGGAAAATACTTTTTCACTTTTGATAACGTGACTATATTTTCCTTAAAAACAAGGAAAATAGTTTCTTTAAGGAGGAGAAGTGATTTATATTTTCCAGACAATCACTCTCTCCCCCCCCCCCCCCCATTTAGTCATTAATAAAAAATGAACAAGTATAATATTTTTTGAATTGAAAACTAAATCAATCAAACACATTTAAATAATAATTTCAATACAAATAAATTCTAAACAATTGAATTGTTTAGAATTTGTTTTATTTCCAAGCAAATTTTATGATCGAAATCAAACGCACCATATATAACATGCATTGAATTGTGGGGGTAAAATATTATCAAATATTTGTATTTGTTATTTATTTTTCTTATTTAAAAATGCTGAGCTAAATAATTTTTTTTTATGCTCCCTCCTAACATTTTTTTAACGATTATCATTATTAAAGATAAGATGTGTGAATTAATAAAAAAAAATGAAGATAAAAGTACGATGAATGGTTTTAAATGCGAAAATGAGCAAAAATTTGAGAATATTTATTGTCATTAAAATATGATGTAATTAATGAAATATAATTATTCCTCTTTTTACCATATGTAAAACTGCCCTTTCATGGTCCCAAGTGGAAAATAGGCGTTGCCTCTTCTTCTAATTAGAAATGTTATTACTACATGCTTTATTACTTTTATCAAATATAATTCGCAGATGCCGAAGGTTCAAGTACATATAAACTGAATGAGTTTACACGTAAAATGATCAACAATTATCTTATAAGATCGTTACTATTTATGTGCATTGCACATATTACGTACCAGTCACAATAACGACAAGAATGTAACAAGAGTAAACAATATAATTCTATACTTGACCTAGAATTCAGGAGGTAACTTCTCAGGGTAAAAAACAAATCTGTTGCTTATCCAAATGAATTGCAATCATTCATGATTTACTGAATCATTTGTGAGTAGAATTCACGACTTTGACAAGCTGTGGGATAAGAGGAATAATAATTGTACACGTACATGAACATGAGGTATTAAGATACGTGGGTCGACTCTAAAACGTTATTCTCACCCGAAAAAGCTAGAGCCAATAATCTGCGGGGGCCCATTGTGGGCCAATCCCAAACTATCATGTCTACCCATCAAGGTGGTCTGGCTCTAAGTCTACAACCACGAGGAATATCTTACAAAGTGTTGAGTTGTGCTAAGTGATGGGGTTCAACTCTCAAATTAGAGAGGAATTGACAAGAAAATGTAAAATGATATGAGAATAAAAGTAAATAATCAGAATGTCACCTTAAATCTACCAAGTTATGACTATATTAGGCATGTAGTTTCTCCTAAGAGCCTGTGGCGGCATTTCTCTTTGAGAGTGGAGCACACACTCGAGTCTTTGACGATTTAGGAGTTTGTGCATATGGACATTTCAGAATTGGCACTCCGGATGAAATCAATAAGTGCTACAAAAATTATGTATGATGAGAAGATGCCCTTATGATTAAAAGGTAACTTTTAGAAAACATCTATTAATTTATTAAATGATAAAATATTTATAAGATGGACGTTATAAATGAGTATTTTAATATTGATATAATGATCGATTGTAGCCATTATAAATTTTTTTATTTTTTTTATTCTTCTATCTACATAGCAACGACGGTGACTAGAAAAGATTTGTGTAGCCAACCTAAATCAATTGAAAACAAAATTTTAATGTCATCATTATTGTACACGGTGGAACATTAACATCTCTAGAAGAATGTCTATACCATAGATTTTGGCCAATGCGAAGTCATACTCATATTAGATCGATTCTGTGCAATTCGTCAAATCCATGTAGAAGAGCAAGTTTCACATTAGGCCCCCTTTTCGGCGTAGATAAAAATTATATTTTTAATAGATTTGATAAAAAGTTGATGAAATGTACGACTAGAAGTTGTATAACTCATGAAATGTGTAGTTAAAATTTAATGTTGGCTTATTTATAATGTCACGGATATTATTGGAAAATAGTATTATTCATATTGGAAAGAGAACAAAGATACAAGACAAACCCACCATTCTTCAATGATAAGGCCAAATTTCAAGTCTAAACTGTTACAAATTTGGCTCGTGGATCGTGTCTGGATAGACACTGGACAAGAAGAAAAGTACTAGACATAGTAGCAGCCCGTGCACGCTAAAAACCCAAATATACAGTATTAAAACTAGCTATTGAATCGTGCATCAGCCTATAGCAATTGTCAATATCCACGAGCTAGTCTCCTATATATAGTTCCACTTCTATGAATATTTGCAATCAAAGCCTGGCAGAAGTTAAGAAATTACTCATCAGCTGGCTATGGCTTCTCATCAACTAACATTTCCACTTGCATTATTCTCTCTGTGCCTAATCCTTTTGTGTTCTAATGCCGGAAAAATCGCAATCTATTGGGGCCAAAACGGAAATGAAGGCACATTAGCAGAAACTTGTGCTACAAAAGACTATGATTTTGTAAACATAGCATTTCTTCCAACATTTGGCAATGGCCAGACTCCCGTGATCAATCTTGCTGGACACTGTGACCCTTACACAAATGGTTGTACTAATTTAAGTGCCGACGTTAAATCCTGTCAAGCCAAAGGGATTAAGGTCATGCTTTCAATAGGTGGAGGGGCAGGGAGTTATTACCTTACTTCGTCTGAGGATGCTCGACAGGTGGCAACCTATTTGTGGAACAATTTCTTGGGTGGAAAGTCATCTTCTCGTCCTCTGGGGGACGCTGTCTTGGATGGAATTGATTTTGACATCGAAGGAGGGACGAATCAACATTGGGACGATTTAGCGCGATATCTTTCTGCATATAGCAAGAAGGGCAAGAAAGTGTACTTAACAGCAGCACCTCAGTGTCCCTTCCCTGATGCATGGATTGGAAATGCCCTTAATACGGGACTTTTCGACATTGTTTGGGTACAATTTTACAACAATCCTCCTTGTCAATACTCTTCTGGGATGAACAATCTCGAGGAAGCATGGAAACAATGGAATTCAATTCCAGCCAGTAAAATTTTCCTGGGATTACCTGCTTCTCCTGAGGCCGCAGGCAGTGGATTTGTGCCTGCAAGTGATCTTACTTCACAAGTGCTTCCAGCCATTAAGGGTTCTGCTAAGTATGGAGGTGTAATGCTTTGGTCTAAGTATTATGATGATCAATCTGGATATAGTGCTTCTATTCGGAGTGCTGTTTGATGAAATTAATTATGTAACGTCCGTGACAGAAAGTTTATATCCATGTAATTATATATATATATATGAACAAATACTATAATTAATGTAATCTGTTTCGTGAATCTTGACTTTGTTGAAGTTCTATTTGTTAAGGAAAACATCAAAGCCCCAATTTCTTCTTCCATCCATTAGAAGACAAGTGCATAGGATCACGGTTGTAAAGTTAGTGTAGGGATACAACTGCAAAACCCCTATTCGAGAAAGATTATTAGTAACTTTTTTAGGAGGAATGGTGGCTGAAATGACAAAATGTCTTTATAATAATCAGAATTAGTTTTGAACGTAATTAAAGTTAAATTTTGATTAATTTCCTAAAAAAATTTCCCAAACAGAGGCAAAGTTATTACCTTTGCCATAGCTAATCGAGCTGCTGCTGCTGCTTCTGCCTCAATTAATTATTTCTGATTAGAGCATAAGACTCCCTCCTTCACAGCTTCTCTCCAATTTTTGTTTGATAGAGCTTCAGACACATTTCTTGGTTCAAAATCATTTAGCCTGTATTCTACTACTTGTTCAGCATACACCTCGAGGTTTAAACACCAATTTAAATGTGCAGATGTCTTCCTAGAAATTTAGTTTCGAATTGTTGTTCTGATGAGTGCAGATCTGACTGGTGTGCCACGAAAAATTAAGCTCTTTTTTTTTTTTTTTTTAAATATGAATTCCTTATATAACAGTTTAAATTATCTCTTGAAAATATTAACAATTTGCAAATTTAACCACTGTATATTAATCGTTATTCCACGCCCGAGCCGTGTCAACAAACAAATCGGAATACCATCTTTAGCTCAGAACTCGTTCAACGCTAGAGAAGTAAGAATTCGGTCTTGCTTTTTTTTTTTCAACGGTCTAGCAATGTACGAAACTTGATGTGCGTAATAAATGTGGTTATGACCAACTTATATGGTATGTGTGATAATACTTAGATAAAATTCCTTATGGATTTAATATGCTCGAAGAATATAATTCGAGTTTTCGGAAAACTTCTTCTATTAAAAGTATGTACAAGAATGACCATATATGTCCATTTCTTTATGTAGAAATCAACATCTGAATATGTCATTATTGTTGTATAAGTTGATGATCTAAATATTGTTGGAATTCTTGGAGAGATTTTAACCAATTAAATTTCTATTTCTTAGTCAAAATGTTGAAAAGAACTCATATGGAAAAATTACATATCCAATTAATACTTGATTATTATTAATTCACATGAAATGGAAAAAAAAAGATCATTTTTATTTTTGAGGTAATAATAAATTGATCCAAAAGTAACATATGTTAGTGCAATAGATGCCTATTGTTTATTGTTAATAGTTCATAATTTGAGACTAGTTGGTTATGATCATCCATCAACTTATCTATTTATGTGGAGTTATCATGACGATTCATGTGGATGAATAAATTATATACATTGTACTATTTTTTTCCCTTGACTAGAGTTTTGTCTCGTTAGATTTGTTGGAAATGGTGTCAAATAGGTCAACTTTGACCACAATTTTAAGTGGGACCCAATGTTTGAATTGTCGAAATAAATGTTCAATTAAATTCTACATTCCGAATAGATGAGTGTAGAATATTTAATTGTGAAAAACCATTTCAATATGAATGAGAAATTATGGTTGAAAGTTGGACAATAAATAAGAGAAATAAATGGGAAATAATTGGAAAACTGTTCCAATCCCACATAGGTTGTAAACACAACATTCAATCACTTAATAAACCTCAAGTTTGGAAATGGGTTTGGGCCTTAAGGGGTACCAATATATAGTCTTTGAAAGGGGGAGTCTTAGACAATGTTTAGATTAACCGAAGGCCACACGCGCGCGCCGCCGTCCGTCCGTTTGACCGGCTGACTCTGCACGAGCTCGGGTCGAGTCGTGGGTTTGGGCTTGGGCTTGGGTCAATATTAATTTTTTGGATCTGAATTCCCTCCCTTTTCATCAGTTATTAAAACGGTGAGTTAAGTGGACGTCTTAACTGCTCAACCACGAGTTAAGTGGGAGTGCATGGTGAAACTGCTCAAAGTGGGGAGTTGTATGAGGCTCAACCGTCAAACTCCCTCCTCTATTTAAAGGGTTCTGAGAGAGTACCTCTATTTTTAGTTCGTTGTCTTGTAGTCGAAGTGCTACTTCTGCAAGTATTTGATCGTTATATCTTGGGAGACGCTTTACCACGTACCGTAAGCACCGTGTGACGAGGTAAAAATGTCTTAAGGACGGAGAGCTTAGTTCTCACCTCGATCATCCTCATTCCGAATTCTGCAATTGTTTAAGCTTTCTGTATTTACTCGTTTAATGTTTCTGTTCTTGCTCGTTTAATGTTTCTGTTCTTACTCGTTCAAATTGTTATATTATGTTCATATTGTTTAACAAGTTAATTCTGAAAATATCATTTACTGCAACAATTTTTTTTTTTTTTTAATTCCAACAAGATTTCTCCAACAAGGTTTTTAATAATGCAAATTTCGCAACATATTTAAAAGATTAATGCACAATTTTTCTTCACTTGAGTTTTTCTTATTGAAGCATATTCTTTATATAATGGACATTCAAGTTGGAGTCTTATAAATATTATAATTATGGAAGTTCATAATCTATAGGGTATTTATCCTCTACATAACTCAATAATTTCATCATCGTATGTTACAAATTGTCAAAAACTCCTAAAAAGAGCAACAACAATATCTGTTTTTCAGGGATTATTCCTAGAAAATAGAGTTTATGTAGGCGTTAATACCTTGGTAGAAAAGAATAAATTATTCTGGCAATTTGAGTTCGTCTCTTGAAATATTTGGAAATCTGCATTTTTAAAGCTAACTGATAACTCAACATTGATCTCCTCGATCAGTCTGAATACATGAGTGATTGATGAATAATAACTTTTTGTTTGTTCAGTGAGTAAATTAGTAATTCATGTACAAGTTATAATGAATATTAACTTGGCAATTTAACATCATCAATGTACCATGTCTAATTTCCATCGGATGCTGGCAATTTTCGTCAAATGGGAGTAATGAATTTTACTCCAATGATGGATGGGTAATCGCTTGAATAAATAAGTAAATTTTATTTTTTTTTCTTGGTTCAGAGTACCAAGTAATATAAGAAAGTAATAAGTTTAACGATCGTACATTTTAGCCTATGTTTGGTCCCAATCTTTTATAATTTATTTTATAATTATATATTTTATAAGATTCACAATTTTTATCAATTTTACAATTACATATTTTATAATTTTTTTTAATCAAAATCTAAAAAAAAAAAAATTGATTTTTAGCCAATTCAAAATATATAGTTAACTCAACAAATTATTGAAACGTCTTTTCAACTGTTACTAAGCACGAAATGATAATATCCTGATTACAGTTATAGCCCGACATTACATTCAGCGTCTTCCTCGATGTTTAATCCTTGTAGACATCGTTGTCTTAAATATTCCCATGCCTATTCCTCCTTAAAATTCCCCTTGTTCTTTCCATCAGCCGTTTACTTCTCGATGGAATTTAGAATCTTTCTCAGCCGATTCTTAATTCTCTTTTTTCTTTGTTTTTCACACCCGCCCCATTTCACTTTCACTTTCATATTATCCACCAAACCACTAGGTGGCATTGGGTTGACAACAGAGCATTTTCTGAGCCTTAAAAGCAGTTATGCTTTGAAAATTTTGAATATACCCAGTACCCTACAGGTGTTCGACAAAATTCCTGGTATTTAGTGAAAGATGGAGGGTTCATTAAGGTACAATAGGAGAAGAAGTGGATATGAGCCTTCGGATACTGAGACTGATTGGCCAGACAGTCCCAGGCGTGAGTGGGACACAAATGTAGAATTCGAAAATATAGGCTATGATCAAGGTAGGAGCGCTAGCCCTTTGAGAACTCTTAAAATTGAGGCTCCTCCTCGAAGAAGGCATAGCAAGTCCCCGTATAAACCACATGGAGAAGATGGTAATGCTCGTTCTGCCTTACATAATTCTGATTTATGCAGAAATATTAGCCCACTTCCACGTAGAACGCATTCTGTCGGTGGAAATATTAGTCCATTTTCAAAATCTGAACGCAGGAAGAATCCTGATTATAGGGAAAATGTTAGTCCATTTACAAAATATGAAGGCAGAACCAACCCTGATGATAGAGGAAATCTTAGTCCATTTTCAAAATCCGAACACGATCCCAATAATAGAGGAAATGTTGGCCCATTTTTTATATCTGAACGCAGGAGACATGTTTCTTCATACAAACGTGGAGAAGAGGAAGGCAGTTTGCATGATGATGAGACTGTCACCCCTAGTGGAAAGCAAAGTCTTAAGCTGGTTGATCATGATGTGAGGGTGATTGAGAAATCCAATCATAGTAGGAGAGCAGTTTCTGCTTCTAGATCAAATTTGAGAGAGAAGGACATAAGGATCAAGTATGAATATGATGAACGAAGAAAAGGGGATAGGACTGCCTCCCAGTTGCCTCAGAAGGAGATAGATGCTTCTCATTCAGTTGGTGAAATTAATGAAATTGTTGCAAATGCAAAAATTTCAAAATGGTTGGATAACCGTGATCCCGCTCCCAATTTTGAGAGCACGGATTCGATCTCTCCTGGAGACATTTTCTTTTCACGGGAATATACTGCCATTCCTAATGTTGTCTTTCCGAGAAACGGCGGTGTTGATCAAAAAGGATTTCAACCAAAGTCTCAAGTTCTTGTTGATAGAACTGCTGGTTCTCATCTAGGCAACAAGGTGAATTTCAATCTCAACCACAATTCTCTCTTGGCATCACAAATGACTACAAACTCTAGCGCTGCTGTAAGTAGGCAGACCAGTTATATTAGCGACTCTAGTGGCAGGACGAGTGCAAGTACAAAAAAATTCATAGCGAACAGGCGAAAGAGCCAAACAGAAGCATGGTTTTCTTGCCTCAAGAAAGGATCTTGCCAGACCCGCAATAAATCTCCAGAAAAAGACAGGCCTTTTGATGAGACTTCATTTATTGAGAAGGCAATTGTGATTGAGAACCTGAGACCATTTTGGGCTGATAAACATCAGCCTGCTTCATTGAATGGATTCACTTGCCACAAGAAAGAAGCTCTGCTTCTTCAGCAACTTGTAAGTGCCCTTTACGTTCAGAATTAGATTCTGGCCTTATCTATAACAGACTAAGTAAATTATCATGTAATTGCAGAGAAAATAATAATTTTTTGGGTAACTTATATGTTGAATTCTAGAATTCACCTCTGGTAATATTGAGAGCACTGAAATCATGGCTTTTTTTACCCTTCCTTTATTTTTTAGTTGTTGTAATTATTTTTAATTTTTAATTTTTTTAATTTTTAATTCTTAGGTGTGCAATGAAATCTTTCCACACATCTTGCTGAAGGGACCTCCTGGTGCTGGTAAAAAGGCACTTACTATGGCTCTTCTTCATGAAATATATGGAGACCCTGTTTGGAATGTATGTTTTTTTTTATTCCCATATACATAAAATATAGGTTTTTTTTTTATTTAATGAAGCTTTACATCAGTTTCTTTCTTTCAATTTGCAGATATCTCATGATTTAAGATACTTCCATATCCTGGTATGTTTGACTTTTGACATTATGTTCTCATACTTCTATGCCTACCAATCATCTACAAGAAATATATATTGAAATACTTAAAGAGACATGCTCAATTTTATTCTAAAGTTTTCTCTTTCGTACTTCTGAGTTGATAAAAATTTCCAAATTGCTGCCTACAATCTAAAGGCTTACATCTATTTAAAGAGTTCATATGTAAATCAATTTGACTAGCACTTTTGAGCTGAATTTATTTTATATCATGATTGAAACTAGATAGATCTACTTATGCATGTCACTTCTTCAACAGGAAAACTCTTGGGACCATATTCTACAACTCAAATACTCTGTCTTTTACTCTACATATTTTTTTCATCCTCTTTTCTATCTCCAACCTTGAAGCTTCATATTGATTTCCATGATTTGTTATCTTTTCATGTAATTCCCCAGTGATTCATGAAGTTGAAAGACATTTATCTTGTAATCATATTCTTGAAGTTACCCATGTTTGGACAGGAATAATATGGTTTAACACTGAGGAGACCAGGAACCCGTTGAGAGAAATAGATAGATCTATGGGAAATATCTATAGAAGTATATTTTATCGGTGTGTTAGGTATAAGTGTGGGAATCTTAGTAGATATTTAATTAATTTACTTTCCAAATTAGATACTTATTTTCGGAAACATAATTAGGATTTTTTAATTGATTTTCTAGTATTTTATTAATTGTTTACTTTTCAAATTGGATCCTTATTTTAAGGAACATAATTAGGTTTTTATTTAATAGATTTTTTTTAGTAACTTTCTACTTAAATTTGATTAGTTTAAACCTGTATAAAGGGAACTTATTCATTGTAATAGTTAAACTTTGATGTTGAACAAACTCATATTCTCTCTTCTCTTTATTATCTCCCTCTTCCTCTCTTTCTCGTGTCTATTTTTCTTTCTTTTCTCAATCTCGTTCTTGATCAATTGTGTTCTATTTCAATAAAATATTTCATGCCTTCAGTTGGAATTGCTCAAAGGTTCTGGAAACTTTTGCCTAAAGTGACACATATCCCATTCATATGAGAATCTACTCTTGATATTGTGTAGACTAGGGGTGCCTGGCTCATTTGGATGCCCCTAGTGATGACAATTTGCGACTTTGGACACTATTAAAGGAAACTTAGTCTGCTTGAATTAATAGTTCTCTCAGGGAAATTATCAAGGTGACTCATTGATAGTTTTCACTCAATCTTACTTATGGAAACATCTACTTTAATTTAAGGAATGAAGCATAATTTTAGGCAAGATATTGTCCAGTTCTGGTAGTATGGTATCCAACCAAGATGGAGACATGGAATGTGATATTAGCATTTCACAAGAAGAGTTAATTTGTTGGCACAATTGTAAGGAAATATGAACCAAAATAGAGAGACTAGCACTGATATTAGCATTGCACAAGAAGATTTAAATTGTTCGCACAATTGTAAGGAATATGAATTCTAAAAATCTTGATATATGTATTGGCCGTATAAACTTACATTATTGTAGAATAAACTAATTTAGTGTGAATTATCAATCACTGTTCTTCATCCAAATAAATTATAGAGATACTTATAACACATAACACAAGAATTTCATTTAATAGCCAGTAAGACTAAACTACAGCTACTAAACATAATTATTACATTTTCACCACAAATCGACTTATGAAAGAGTTATAAACATAAAAGCTACATAGTAGATCCGCTAGAGAACAAGGGCACTTTGTGTTTATCTTTTCTTTCCTTCACTTTCTTCTCTTAGAATTGTACTTTGTAATCCATCCGTTCTGTTTAATTTTTTCTTTCTAGGCCTTTATTTGATACATGAGAACAGATTCAGTTAGAAAGGCTTAATCTTTCAGGTTTATAATGTTTTCTAAAGGGAGAAATGAATCTTTATATCGTTAATTGATTTGTAATAACTAACTACTACATAAAAAGAAAGTAACTACAAAAAAAAAAAGTTCAATTATGTGACACATTTAGTTTAGCATTCTTTTACATAATTGTATAAAGAAACATATATATTTTTTTGTTCCAGAAACTTGTGTGTTGTGCCCCTTCCAGTCTATTCTTCATTTTAGGTAAGCAAACGTAAAATGAGTCAGTCTTTGAGTGCTATTAATCAGGAAGCATTACAAAAGATTCAATATATATAGATAGGGGTCTATGTTGGTGAATTCAAAATATTTATTTAGGTAGACACATTTGTTAAAATGATTTTCAATTGATCCAAAGCTTAATATGTTAACATTTCATTGGAAATCTGTGAATCTCTTTTAAACCTTCCTATGAGTTCTCTTTCTGTATAAACTTTTTAGGCCCTGTTTCGAATCATTGTTTTGTTCCATTTTGATAGGAATCAAGGCCCATGCAAGTCGTAGTTCCTGTAAGCTCAAGTGCTCACCATGTGGAGCTCAATGTTCACTTGGAGCATAAATCTGCATATGCACTAACAGCTTTAGTCAAGCAAATAAGCAGTGAATATGCAGTCCCCCCTGAAATTAGCACGGTTGGGATGAAGACAGATTATAAAGGTCCACTTGCACTATCACAAAACTCTTATGAGACTTCTTATACACATTTTGTAAAGCTGACATTATATTAAATTCTTTCCATTACAGTATTGGTTCTCTACGATGTTGACAAAGCAGCAGAGAACATGCAGCACCTAGTAAAATGGATCATGGACTGTTATTCCGATTCTTGTAAACTTATCCTTTGCTGTGAAGATGATTTAGACATCCTTGAATCAGTAAAAAGCTGCTACAAAGTTATCAAGGTTGAAGCTCCTGTGACTCATGAAGTAAGTAGGCAAAATAATCCTTCATGTCCTTTCACATTTCAAAAAGAAAAAAAAAATACCATGGTTCGTGTTTTTGTATTTAGCTTATCGTCATTTCAAATTTGTTACAGGTAGATTTTAGATCTTAGCTGATGTATTTTTAAGCTTATTGATTCACAAATTCATCTAGGTGTATGAATTCTCACACATAACAACTGTGAACCCATATTCCAGTGCAAACTGGTTTTTTTTTTTTGTCAATCCTTATGTGGTTTACATTAGGTCACCATTCACTTGGAGAACCCAGATCCTAACTATTACCACTTCTGGTTTTTTGTTCAGTCCAAAATATTGTGCGACTAAATTTAGATCTTCTATGAGTCATTAGGCGGTGATGTGGCATTGTCATTTTCCTGGACACGTTCAAATGCAAGAAATGATTTTCATTCATTGTTATTGAAATAGAAATCAAAACAGTAATTTACTTTATCTTGTAAAGTGAAAATGGAAAATCACAGAAGTGATTTGTTTGTCAAGGAAATGTTGTTACAAAATATGTTCACGGACCAAGAGCTGTGTAAAGCTACGTTTGTCACTAAATCTATACTGCTGGTGTAAACACACAGTGTCTTCTAGTGTTAGCATAGACATATAGCAGGTGATAGATATACCATTGCCACTGGTAAAGCTTTTTTACCATATTTTACCCAGTTCCCTAACTCTTTTTTTTTATTTATTTAATTGCTTAGATTATGGAAGTTCTTATTCAGATAGCAAAAAAGGAAGGCTTTGAATTATCCATGAACTTTGCGGCTAAAATTGCAACAAAATCAAAGCAAAACCTGAGGAGAGCAATAATGGCTCTTGAAGCCTGCAAAGCACACAAGTAAGATCATTAAAAAGAGATGCATTAGGTTTATTAGTGTTTCATTCCACTTTATCATTGCATGTTTTCAGCTATCCTTTTTCCGAGGACCAAACAATTCCGATAGGATGGGAAGAGGCTCTGGTTGAACTTGCTGCAGATATTCTAGCTGATCCATTGCCTAACAGGTAAAACATTTTACAGTTTACTTTCTACTTTGGGTCTGTGTTTGTGATGTGTACCAATATGACATTTTAAGTCAGATTGTTAAAAATAAAATAATAATCGTTTGCATTTTTCAGGGTGTTAGTATTGGAAGTTGGTTGATGAAATACTTTAAACTTACAGTTCACAATTAAAACAACGGTCTTAATTTTCTTGACCAAAACCTTTGGCAAAACCATGCTATCTAATATTGAACATTGTCAACTTATAGAAGTAGAGATATCCTTCGTCTTATTTGCTGGTGTTAATCATTAGGAACGTATATTTATTAGGAATCTCTATGAAGATGAGTTGTAAATTTGTAAAATAACTTTCTGAATATCTTTCCAAAGACAGTTTGTGAAATTTGTTACATCCTCTCGTAGTCAACTTGATTTACTTGCAATAAATTTGGATTTTAATGGTCAATGTGCATGCTCTAACCAGATTATTTGTCATTCGTGGAAAGATCCAGAAACTTCTATCTGAGTTTGTTCACCCGAAACTGATTCTCCTGGTAATATATCTAATGCTTTTTTTCAGAATACTAAATTAGACTACCTGTTCAAGTTATTCATAACATAGTTACATTTCAAACACGCAGAAGCTTGTTGAACAATTCCTTCGAGGAGTGGAGGCCAGTTCAAAAAGGGAACTTTATTATTGGTATGCTTACTATGTAAGTTTTGTCCTTCACTTCAACATTTAGCAGAAGAAAAAGAACTAGATTTTTTTTTTTTTTCTTTGAGAGATGGAGAGAGGGAGGGGGTTGACTCGTTCGAATGTCATCTGCAGGATAAGAGACTCCCCATTGGAACAAGCGCCTTGCTAAAATTAGAAGGTACTTGCAAGAACCATTTTGAAAAGCTATATTATTTACATTCAAGCGAACATGCGTTTGTGCTAATAACCGACCAATGGCACATGCTTTTTATCGTGTGGATCATAAATCGATCCTCATAAATGTCTTGCTTTTACTATATTGGGAGTTACTCTATGTCTAGCCTGACATAAAACATACAAAGGATTTGTTTCTGTTTTTTGTTAAATCTTTTTCATGGCTTGATAAATAATTTGATAAGTAAATGATCTTTTTCCGTGTTTGGGAATAGAGTTAACTAATTGATTAACTATGGGTTTACAGCATTTATCTATGTTTTATCTTTTAAGAATTTGCAGAATTTATGAAAAAATATTGAAAGTGTTAGTTGGTTTAGAAACAGCGAGGCAGACTTCTAAAAGTTTGTTATACAAGGTATTGTAATAACGTAAAGAAATTACAACGCTTTCAATCTAAAATGCAGGTATTTAGAAATGAAGCCTTCACATATTAATTAATAAGATTTAGAATTCAATAAAAATAAAAAATAAAAAGTAGACCTGACCAATTTAGCATCTACACGCGTTATGTGTCAACCACTTGAATTATTATTTTTTTGTTGGTTTTAGTTGGAAATAAGTAAAATACTCATTTGAAAATAACACCTACCTTGCTAATAATATTTTTAATACTTACAAATAAGTAAACAATCAAATCTTGTTTCGATACAAAAATTTTGACGCTAGTAAGTTTTGACTTACTTTTAGCTTAGCAAAACAGTAGGAATTCTTGAGAAACCTTCCTGTGTAACTGATATGTGCAAGGCGATTCTCAAATATAAAGATATCAGATGCTGAACCAGGAGGTGATGACATTCAATGACTAGAATAGACTACCAAGTTTTGGTTGGTGCTGTTATGAATCTAACTAAACTAATAGGCTTGAATTTTTGTTCTTCATTACTTTTTAACTGAAATAGAATGCTCGCACAATAGCGAATGCAATCTCGTGATGCTAGTTAGGGAACATTTGGTATTATTTATAGTTATACCAGTAAAATTTTAAGTTCTTTTTGTCCTAGTCTTATCCCGTGCAAAACTAGACACTCTGGCTTACTAATGTTGTCTAATGGTGTAGAATTTGTGGCCAAGTTCATGAGCGTATACAGAAAAAACTCTAGGAATCGTTGATCCACATGGGGCTGGCCTGAGGAGTATTGATGGATCATTTGTTTATGACGTAGTTTTATGCCTGTCCATTGTTGAATGATTAAAGAATCGATGGTTGCAATACTGGGCCATGTGGCCCTGGCAGAGTGGATAAACCCTACTCAAAAGGGGAGGGGGTATGTTTGGAAATTCTTGTACTTTTAAGGAATAATTCTCTTAATGCCCTCGTGAAGGGGCTCATTTCTTAAATTCATTCGAGTGTTGTGAATGCATAAAATGGTCAAATTTTAAATTGTATGTACGTACCTGGTATAAATTTTGTATACATTTCGTTGCACAAATATACTGAAAATGCAATATGAAATCCGATTGCTTGTTTGAAGGTCGTGTGATCTCTCTAAAACTTCAATCCAACCTACAAGTAAGGCTTTTAGCTCAAATGTATTTTTAAAAGTTGATGAAAGTCAAGTGATTAGAATGAATTTAACATTTGTTTGGTACACATTAAAATTTTTATTCTCATTTTTCTACTCATTTTCAACCACACATTATTCAATAAAATAATATTTTTTATCACATCAAGAACTTTTTATTTTTTTTCAATTATACATTCTTCATCAATCTACTATTTCAGAATACATTTTTTCAAAATAACGCGGTTCAAATACAGAGAAAAACTAATTTATTTATTTAAAAAAAAAGGGCCAAATGGGGCGTAGTTTCCTAAGCATTGAACATAAACAAAAGCGCCAGTCCAAATCATACACGTGGCACTACTCAATTGGCTTGCGGCCGTGACAAAATTCTAGACGTAATATGCGAAACTCATTCCACCACCTTCATTTTTATAAAGCTAAGAGAATAAATTAAAAGTGAAGAAAAGAGAGGAGAATAATCACAGTCTCTACCAAAAACTTCTTGTAAGTCACAAATCATCTACACGGTTTTGGTATACTTTCTTGAATATGAATTTGTTGTTAGTAGGTGCCGATGAGTAAAAACCACTTTCACCTTTTTTTTTTTTTTTTTTGGACTGGATTTAACTGATGAATTCTTTTTGGAATGGGTTTTTCTGTTTTTGATATTTCTTTGATCAGTTGATGGCGGTCGGTCAATCATCATGTCTGTATCCAATTTTGCTTGTTTCCATCTCTTTATGGTTCTGATTTTTAATTTTGACGAGTGGGAGTAGGAAAGAGACTTGTTTTTAATCTTCACTTGAGTTGAAGCAGCTTTTCAAATGAAATTTTGTACTATTTTTAATTTCGTTTTAAGCTAATATTATGGAATTATTGGCTCACTCTCTGGTTATACTGAACTATACAGGTGTGGTAATTTTAATTGTTAGAGGATTTTTAAAAAAAAAAAAAAAAAAGGGATCATGATCAGGAGACAAAAATGAAAGAAAGTCCTCACTTCCTTAAACGTTGTGATACAACCAGTCTAATACTATAAGCCATACCTTGATCAGGAGACAAAAATGAAAGAAAGTCACGTTATGATACAACCAGTCTAATCCTATAAGCCATACGTGAACTGAATTACCCTTAAAGAGCATCTCGTGTGACAGTCATGTATGTTAAGTGCCAAATTGGAAGAAAGATTGACAGAATATCGATTTAGATTTTGGTGATAATTCTATGCCAAAGTATGTCAATCTTCAACCTTTTTTTGGATGAATGTGATTCAAATTGTGTATTGTAATTCATGTAGTTAGTTTACATGTAGAGTTGGCTAATATTTAATTTTTTGAATTTAGCTGAATATGGCGGATAAAAGTGGAGAAGGAAGTGAAAGGAGTTTGGGGAAGTCTCATGTTGTCCTCAATGAAAGAATTCTTTCTTCAATGTCACGAAGGTCCGTTGCTGCTCATCCGTGGCATGACTTGGAAATTGGTGAGGTTTCTTTCAGCCTTGTATATTGTTATAGTTTTCTCATTAATATATAAGGTATGAGGCAATGCATGAAGTTTATAAGAATTACTTACTTCTTAATCTTTGGACCCTCTAGCATCATCTCCTTGGAGATCTAAGACCGCTGCTCAATTTTTCTAATTCTCACGGTTTTTTTCTGAACCTTGTTAATTTATTTCCTGCAATTGATACTTGGTGTTATTTACTATGCGTTGAAACTTATAAGTTCTGAATTTGCTATTTATTCAGGGCCTGAAGCACCAGCAATTTTCAACTGTGTAAGTGTTTCTTCTTATGTGCTGGGTAATCTTAAAGAATGAAAAATCATTATTAGCTGATAAATACGCATAATTCATTAATTCGATTAGGGTGACGGTACATGCTATTTGTTGGGTTGAATATCCAAATTGACATATTCCATCCATGTGACTGTAATTATTCACCCTCCAACAAGTATCTTATTATTATTATTTATTTATTTTTGATTTATGAAGAAGTATCTAGGCCTACAGAAAAGCAATCTCTTTAACCTTTTCTCTCACTTTGAGCCTTCCCTTTTGATTGATGAAATATCTTAATCCACTTTTCCTGTTGGCCATGATTAATTTTTTTCCACTGTTGATGAACTGTGTTTCCCTTAAGTCACCTAGTCATATATCTCATTATGCACTGATTGTTATCCTGTGCTTCTTAAATTTTGCTTGTAACACATCAAGATTGTGCAGCGATAATGTAAACGAACAAATTGTCATACATTGATTAAAATTTATGTGGCAGGTTGTTGAAATTGGAAAAGGCAGCAAAGTTAAGTACGAGCTTGACAAAACCAGTGGCCTCATCAAAGTGAGCTGTTTCTGTGTCTGTGTACCCTGACATTATGAAATTACTCATTTATTGTTAAAGGCCTTTCTTTCAACTGCATCATCTTACGTTTCAACAAATATTTGTCAAGAAATAAATCCCATTTGGGCAACAGTATGAAGCAAATCGATTCATCTATACTTCAAAATATGCTGCTTACACAACATGCTGATATGAAATGTTCATGTTGTGTGTATTTCAAAATTAATTATGGTGGTCCTATAGAATTTTATATCACATTATTATATTTACTTCTTTAAAATGTGATTTTGTTTCACAGAACTGCCATGAAGTAACATGACCGCTGCATCCGCTTCTAGATGTTCACATCTATACTTTCAACTTTCCAGTAGAAAAAAACTTTTCCTTGGTTTTTCTTCAATATATTCACGTCTTGTGTTTAGATTTCAGATTGTATTCTCCATCTGTGATGTTAAATTGAATAACTGAATGAAATATCTTCTGTATAGGTCAATAGAGTTCTGTACTCATCCGTCGTCTATCCACACAACTATGGTTTCATTCCACGAACAATTTGTGAAGACAGTGACCCCATGGATGTTCTGATCCTGATGCAGGTTGCTTTAAATTTTAAAAATTCCTCAAGTGTTGCAGCTAGGAAATTACACTAATAGTGCTTACAACATAATTCCTTCAGGAACCCGTAATATCTGGTACTTATCTCCGTGCACGTGCTATTGGATTGATGCCCATGATTGATCAGGTGAATGCCATATTTTGTGCAACGTAATTACTAAAGCATGTTTTGCTAAGCGGATTAAGAAAATATTATATTAATTAAGTTTTTGAACTTTATGTTACTTTTACTTCTGTTGGCAAAAAGAAGTTACTTAACATCAACTTCTAAGATTAGACATGTTTGGCTAGGTCTTAATAAATGAAGTGTGCTTCAGTCCCCATACCACCTTATAAGCCAAATTCGAGGACTCTATTCTCAATTCTACTTTAACCAATAATACCTTTTGAAGAGAATTTTAGAGGATAGCGCTAATTTTTCAGCCGGAGAGATAGCTAGATTACCGGCTTTTCTATGTTTCTTATATCTAATACTTTAAAATCAGCAGTAGACCTTCAGAATTTCCTAGGATATTCTTCCATGTGAAATACCAACAGATGTCATTTGGTTTATAAAACTAATTGTTCAAGTGAGCTTTTCTATAGGGTGAAAGGGATGACAAAATAATTGCAGTATGTGCTGATGACCCTGAGTTTCGGCATTACAAGGACATTAAGGAACTTCCACCACACCGCCTCGCTGAAATTCGTCGCTTTTTTGAGGACTGTATCCATCAACATGCATTACTTCTAATTGCCGATTTATGCTATTCTGTTTGAAAACTATGAATTTGTTGAAAACAAAAAATTCGGAGTTCAGATTACATTAGGTAAGGAAGGTCTTAAAAGGCATAGGCAAAGATGTCCCCTGACAAATCACAGAATCAGAGGGCTTCGCATCGAGAAGGAGAATATCATCAGAGCCCTCACGCCATTAACTGTGGCCTCCAAAACTAATATGCAGTCTTTGCGTGAGTTACATACTGGCAAATGTTTTGAAGGACCTTCAATGTTGAAGGTCAAATGTGACTACTTTCACCTTAAGCCTTCTTTTGCAGTAAAAGTCATTTTTATTTTTATTAAATTAGACCTTCTTCTACACAAAAAACATTGCTATTCTACAACATCCACGGATCCACCCCACCCTTGACCCCTACCCCCTTCACCTTCTCCAACTGCATTGCACCGCCTCCCCTGCACCACTGCCCCTCCTGCCTCCATCATTACCTCCCCTCTTTTTAGTTTCACTTAGGACCTCAGGACTCTCCCTAGCTGGTTTCTATCAAGTAGGATCTAGGAGAGTTCCTATGGTCCCAAGTAAAAACATAAATTACTAAAGAGGGGTAGGAGAGAGGGAATACGAGGGAGAGGGAGGAGAGTGGGAGACAGGGGTGGGGACGTGGGTGGAGGGAGGAAGAAGATGAAGTTGCGGGTATACTTGTAATATCATTGAACAGAAGGCTATTACATCATTTTGAAAAGTAACACTTTCATTTCTCTCCAACTTCGTCCTTTAAAACAATTTCCTCTGACATGTTCAACCTTTGGATAATATCTGGATCCTACAATATATCGTCCATGTACGTATTCTGTTTGTGTTTGTTCTACATCCTTTACTTATTCTGAATAGACAAAAAGAACGAGAACAAGACGGTTGTTGTGGAAGACTTTCTGCCTTCTGAAGCAGCAATCGACGCTATCAAGTACTCCATGTGAGTCAGTCACCCGAAATTCTTAGATATAGAAATATCATAGATTTGTAGTCTACTCTTGAGCAATTTTCCTTGTGTTAATTTGTTGCATGGTTGTATGGCTGTGATTGCAGGGATCTGTATGCTGCCTACATTGTGGATGGCTTGAGGCATTGATTCACTTCAAGTCTTTTCAAGCATGTAGATTTGGTAAAAAGGCTCAATCAGAACCCATTTACATATTCCATTTGTAATTTTCTTGTGCTTAAAAACTATGCATTACTGTTCTGTGAAAAATGGAAAACAACCTAAGGTTTAAAGGTTGTTTTGGAAATAAGCCGGTGAAAACGTTATTCAAGTGATTGTATACTGTTAACTTTTCTTTATGCCGTGAAATCCATATTAACTATTTAGAAGATTTTTAATGAAAATAATGTCAAAATAGAGGGCAAGCATTTATTTCTCCAGCACGTTCTATTTATTTAGTTATGTCGTTACTTTGTTTCTGTTGTATACGATAATATGTGTCTTATCTAACTTTCATAATCGCACAAGCGCAGAGCCATATATTTTTCATCGTGGGGTCAAAAAATAGTAATATTTTTATTATTATTTTTTTTAAAAAAAGGTAACACTAATAGTGGGTTGAGACTTGGGATGAGAATAGAGGTGATCTCGTAGTTAAATATTTGTGGTCGACGGTCACGTCGTCGAGTTGAGTAGTGACCAGACTTTAGATTTTAATGGAATTGACGAACCTTATATATTTGGGAGGAAATAAATCAATTGTTGATTTTGAATTTAGACTTCCTAAGAAAAAGTCGTGCACATTTTTCGAAGAAAAGTGAAAAAAAAAAAATGAAAAAAATCAGAAATCCTATAGGATCCAATGATCCATGGACCTCACACGACACCATGTTGATCCGCCACTGGGAGGCTAATATCCAGAGACTCGAGCGGCAAATTTTTTTGTCAAGGTTCGACTTGGCAATTTTTTTGTCCAGGTTTGACTTCTTTAATGAACAATTGAACGGTTCTCGAAAGGATAACGATTATACTGTTGATATCTACTATTTTCAAGCCAGTTTATTCTTAGAATAAACTATTGGAATTGGTTAAGTATAAATATAGAAAAGTACTTTTATGTCAACTTCGATTAAATATTTGGATTTGATCTGATAGTCAAATTATGAAAATAAATAAACTAACTTATTCTACTTGTCAAGTAGATTGTCGTAGTATATTTGAAATCTCCAAACCAATTTCAGCTGAATAAGAAATTATGGTCTAAAGTTGGAAGGAAAAAGAGAGGAAAGTGGATGTTGATTTATCTAACTCCGTCGCTCGTCCAACGCTTGAGCAGAGAGGCTGTCGCTCGAGCGATACATGGACGACAAACTAGCTACAGCAAGAATTGTGATTCTTGACAAAAGTTGTTGAGTTTTGGATCCGACACTTCAATCACAACATTTCCTCATCTATAAATAAGACCATTGTGGCATCCATTTGATTATCTCAATGATATGCAATCATAGCATAACATAAAATTTCATATTTTTTTAGTCAAAACTTGGCATAAATGTTGTTTTCCATTTCATTCAAAAGGAGTACAATAACCTAATTTTTGTTCGTTGATTCTTTTGTTTTGGAGTGCTACTAATACAAGAAGATTGTCGTTGTATGTTAGGAGTTGATTGACATCATCCGTATGCACCATTGCGGGGTAAATTCGATTTAATGACAGAGAGTTCAACTCTTACCTCGATATTGCATCCATTTCGCTTGGCATTAATTTGTCATTCTTTTTTTTTTTCTTTTTGGGTATTTGTTACTCATTTTCTTGCCGTTCTTTTATTAAATTTTTTGTAAGATTGAAAAGTTTGATTTTTGGTTTAAAGTCATCAAGCAAATCAATTTTTATTAAACATAAACATATCACCATGAATATTGATATTTGATAAGTTTAATTTTTGATTGAGAAGTTTCTTGTGTTAATTAATTTTATTTTTTATAGTCGCATTATCTCATTGATTAATTTACTGAAACCCTTTTCTGACTTGACTTTGGTTTCTCGTGTTCTAGAAATTTAATTAAAAATGATAATTTCTTGAATGTTTCAAGTATGAGTCATCAGCCTCCACCATTGACCATTGACCGATTGAACACAAGAAATTAGTTTTTGTAATTTAAGAGATTGGTTAGTACTTAGTAGTTGTACATTGTAGCTACCAAGTTGCCTTTTACGTGCTACATGATACATACTCTTGTAATTTTATTTTATTATAATCAATGGTTTTTTTGTTGACTAACCAATTTTTGTACAATGATATATTAACTTATTACTATTGAAATGCATGCTCCGCATCCATTCTCATGTGTTTCATCAACACATAACATGAATCATATTAAGGTGACATAATGGTTGACATAATGTTACATGATATTTTATCATTGAATTATTTAAAACGCAATCAGCTTTTCGATCCAATCACTTTCCGCTACATTGTCTTCTGTCAAAGAATATGCCCAAATTCCTCTGTCACGATGGCATTTTCCTAAATAAATTTTCGAGTACTTTGAATAGCTTATTATTAGTGAAAAATACCTGCAATGTCCGTAATCGTTTAATAGTAATTTATGATTTGTAATAACAATCTAGACACGCAAAATATTTATGAATTTTATCCTAATTTTTTTAAGACTCCGTCTGGTTCTGATTTTGACCACATTAAAATTGTTAAATGGACCGTTATAGGATTCCACATCAGAGACCAGTCAACTAATGCGGCTGAATTCTTTGACGACGATCAGATATTTGCTCAAAATCAGAAAAAGACTGACTACTAGACAAGGCCTAAATATTTGCAACTTGTAAACCTTGTTTTAAAATGTCGCATTCAAACTTAAATGTTATGTTCACGGCTTTTAATTATTATTATTATTATTATAATAATGCAAGCTTATTTGGTACGCAACCTCTCGCCATGATGAAAAGTTGGATTTTGCCCTAAAAAGTCAACTAACAAAATTTCAACTCAACGCTGCTTTCATTGACGTAGCACCAAGCTACGATGATTAAGAGTCCGTTCGGTAGGGATTAAAATCATATTAAAATTGAAAAATTAGTCGTTATTGTTGACTTTTATTAGATGAGTGGAACCCAATAACGGTCATATTTTCAATTTTAATTGGATTTTAATCCCTACCGAACGGGGTCTAAGTTCGATTTAAAATATATTCTTTCAAAATTTATTTTTAATAAAATAATATTTTTTATCACATCAATAATTTTTTATTACTTTTTAACTACATATTTCCCATTTTATCACTATTTAAAATTTAACTACACGACTATTCTTATTTGATATTTCATTCAATCCAACCTGATAAGAACTTTGGCCATTTGGAGACGTTGGCCTTTTCTATAAACTTGTGGCTTTTAATCCTAATTTCAAACTTTTATTTTTCAAGAAAATTTAAAATCCATTTACATCTCCATTTGCTTTCATGACCTACTAGAAATTCTTCCAAGCACTGCAACTACAAACAAACCCCAAATATTGACTGAAATTCCAATCTCTAGTCGCCATGTTTAGGGCTCTGAGTACACGAAAAGGCCGCCAGGGCTACGAGCAATTAACCGATGAGACGGAGCCCCCTACCGATCCTTTGGTGCCTAAATTGAGCAAATCCAGAACCTTGCCGGCTAAGATTTTAAATTCATCGCCGAAAAATTTGACTCCTGCAGCGGCGGAGCAGGCTAAAAAGGTCAGCAAAATTCATCCGTTTTTCAGTATTTTTGTAGAATCCGGCCGGCGAAGAAAGAAGGCAACTGCAAAGCCGGAATTCTCAAGGTATGTGGAATATCTGAAGGAGGGAGGTATGTACGGGATAATGAACGTCACCCCAAAAAAATGAAGATTTTAGCTGAATTTCTACATTATTATGGAACAGGCCACAAATGTACGTAGAAATGATAAGAGCTTAATAAATAAATTGTGCAGATTGGGAAGAAGGAAGGCTGCCTTTTTCATATTTTATGTGTGGATTCTCTTGTTTGCAAGATTTGTTTATTCCTTTTTCCTTATTCTTTTTTTGTTTATTTATTTAAACATGAACTTTTCGCTAATTCTTTCTTAAATTTCACCCTTATCCTCCGGCGAGACTCTGCCTGAATTAATGATTTGATAAGAGTTTGCTGATAACTGTTTGAGCCGTATCTTGGTCTTCACTTGTTTAAAACACATGGGATAAAATCTTTCATTTTTGTTTTTTAGTTTAGGTTGGTTGTCCTATTGGAACAAGGAGAAATGATCACGTGGCATATAATTTTAAACTTTGTTGGGTATTTTGCAAAATTATTTTTATCTTTTGTGTGCAAATGGTCTTCGGACCCGTTTGATATGGATTCTCCAAATTTTACAGTAAATCAATTCTCATTTTCAACCACACATTCTTTAATAAAATAATATTTTCCATCACATCAATAACTTTTTCTTCTTTTTCAACTACACATTTCCCATTATATTACTATTCAAAATCAATTCTTCCCCCAAAAAATTCCTCACGAACAAACTCTTAGTGTATATTTTTTGTCGAAAAAGTTATCTCAATTTCTACTTTTAAGTTTCAATTTAAAAATCAGGCATATTCAGCACATCCACATCCCCCAAAATTTTAAAATACATATTTTCCTAATAACATAATTTTACACGTAAATTTAAGTTTTTTTATATATTTTTCTAAACACAAATTTTCAAAAAATTCATTATTACAAAACATATTTTCTCCAATAATAGAGCTCAAACACACCCTTGATATGTGATAGTTACCCATAAATTAGGTGGAACGTGACTATGAACTTGTGTGATATGTAATTTAAAACATGATTATAATTCATAAATTGTGGTATGTGACAGCAATCTGTTTAGTTTTTATTTATAGATTACAATATTTATGAAATGTCATAATTGTGAGTATCAGATTTTTGAAAGCCTTTTTTTTTTTATATTAAAAAGACCATTATGCCCTTCGTTTTTGTTGGAGAAAATTGCATCTATGCCCTAGAAATTAAAATTAAATTGATGATTTCAAATCTTTTTTTAATAGTATTTTAGTATAATAAATATTTAATTATATTCATGTCAATAGGAATAAAAGAAGAGGTTAAATTTTCTTGATTTAAGTGCATGTAATTGCTTTGTAATATGAAATACTTGAATAAAAATTAAGATAAATAAATAACGGCAACTTGTATAATTCTATGACATTTTACTAGTCTTATTGTAACATAAAATTACTGATAATTTTTTTTTTACGAATTATATATTTATCGAATGATAATTTAAAATATGAAGAATGGTTCTTATCACGACTAATTGGCGCAAATGGTATGTTGCGAAATCATGACCTAACTTTTGGGTTTTGGCATTGGAGTCCACAAATCAACATTTTGCTGTGCCAATAATCCTTTCCGTTACATTATGTTCCTTTTAAAAGTGAGCTTTAAAAATAGATGGACTAGTGTACCCTTAATTTTGATTTAAAAAATAAAAAAATTAAGAAAAATATGGGATAAAAAGGTAAAAATAAACCAAACAATCCACCAAGGCAAACATTACCCGACTCAACACCGACAGTTACTTCATCTCCCAAATAAGTGTCGACGACGATTGCCTCATTCCCCAAATCGACGGTGGAATTTCCATCCCGTATACTAGCACCTGCATCGCGCCAATCCCATTCAAAGAAAACATTGTGGGTCACCACCTCCATCCTCCAACATTGCCACCCATATTTGCACCATTGACATCTTCGCACACTATCAAATACCAAAAATCCAAACATTAGGTCCTGATTTTGCAACATCACATTTGGATAGCGACCATTTACAGCAATTAGTGCATAAATATTCACTTTGTTATTTGCCTTTTCTTCCTTGGATTGTGTAAGGAAGAAGTTGGAATAAAGCTACAATTTTTGCTCCTTTTATTATTGCTACAACTATTTATTGATGCTTTAAGTTGATTATGCGTGTTCGATATATTTTCTGGATGGTTTTTTCGTCGAGTTGCAAAGAGGATTATTCTTCCCAAAGTCACTAAAGAGCATAATTATACTTCGATAGAAAAAAGAGGAACATTTGGAATATTTGCTATATCAAAAAATAGTTTATTGTTACTACCACTACTATACATTTTTAATGAAAATGCCACAAAAACCATTTCATAGTACAAGAATTTTAAATAGAATTGTCATGAAAATTGATATCTAACTTGAGTATATGTGTCACCAATGATACATTTAATATGTTAAGTTAAATATTATTCATTAAAGGTTTTGTGTTCATTTTGTAAGTAAATTTTACAGAAGTTAAGGATCGATTTTGTGTCAAAACACATAGATTGAGGATGTTCATATCAAGAAACAAACATTAGGGCACAATTTGCACACTAAAGACAAAGATGAAGGACTATTTGCGACAAAGATTAAGAAATAAAAGCTTCATCTTCTTCCCACCACCACCACCACCCACCCGTTTCTCACCGCCCACTGCTGGTGGGTGATGGTGGGGAGAAGATAAAGGTATATTTTTATTATTTTTTAACTTTTTGAATAAAACTTTTCTAATGTGGTGATGGTGTTGGTAGGGTGGATTGGGGTGGCGTTTGGGGGGGGGGGGGGGGGATGAGATGTTTACTTTTTTTTTTTTTTTTTTTTTTTTTTTTTTTTTTCTCGTGTACGTTAATATGTAATTTAATTAGGGTTAATTTCACAGACAATCATTGAACTTACCTAAAATTTATAAAATAGTCACTAAAGTTTAAAACTTGCAGAAACGGTCATTGAAGTTCCATGCGCTTCCACAAACGATCACTGAAAGATCGTTATGATTTTAATTCAAACTAAAAGGACCAAAACACGTGGACGTAAAAGCTTGACCACCAAAGTGCAAATTTCTTGCTTTTAAGTGCCACATGTGGAGTAAATTAGATGAAAATTGTAAAAGTGAGATTTTAATTCTCGTTCCGCCTATATACTTAAAAAACCATAAATTTAGATATGAAATATAAATATTTTTCTATGTTTTCATGTGATCGTGCATAGATTTTCTAACTTTTAATACACTTTTATTTATTTTAGTTTACATAAAAATATAGCGTATTCTTGTTTAAAAGAAATTTGCACTTGAGGTGGTCAAACTTCTATGACCACGTGTTTTGGTAATTTAAGTTTGAATTGAAATCATAACGGTCCTTCAGTGACCGTTTGTAAAACAAATTAAAACTTCAGTAACCGTTTGTAAAAGCATATGAAACTTCAGCGACTGTTTCTACAAATTTTAAACTGCAGTGGCCGTTTTGTAATTTTTTGATAAGTTCGTGACCGTTTGTGAAATTAACCCTTTGAAAGATTACGAGATTCCCTTTGCAACTTTCCTTATTTTTGTTAATTTATTGTTTTTTTCTATTTTTGTTTATTTAAATAGGGGGCAAATCTATTATTTCATGGTCAAAATGGAGGAAATGACAGGTTTTGCTACATCATTGAAAGTATAGGAATGAATTATGCTACAAAAAAAAAAAAAATTAAAGATAAATTTGTTACATTTCGTAAAACATGAGGAATGATGTGCAAATTTCCCTAATTTAAAAGTGGGTGCACTTTCATGCTGTTCTTTTAATGGACGGCTATGGACAAATTGAATTATGTTCACTGCCAATGCAGCAATATGTTTTGGTTAAATTTTGGTCCACTTTCATATGATTGCTTGAGTCGGTTTTGTGCCATCTTTAAACATGTAAAGTGAATATTATCGCTTACACGTTTTGAAAATTTTAGTCATGTTTGGGTTATTAACGTTGTGACTAGTAGTCGGATCGTATCTGTGTTTCACGGGGCCTAAGGCGAACTTCTAAATCTGGGCCCCTAAGTTATAGCAGACAATTTCATTCTTGCAATCAAATGGACCATAAGTATTTCTTCGGGTTCAACGCCCTCTTCACAACTCTTGGTTGTTTTACAAATAACCACCACCCCTTTTGTTCTATTTGCTCAGTCATATAGTTCTCAAAACTCATCTCCGGAATACAATTTTATGTACAACCATAGTGTTGTATCTCTCAGCAGCTTTCACGCTAATGAATTTTCTCCTATCAAAGGATGCCAAAGAAGAAGCTGCGTTTCTTGCTCGTTTTGTATATTCAACCAATTTAAAAAAATAAAATCAAAACACTTAATGCAAATTCAACCCACAATTTCAAAGTAGTTCAAAAAGACAACCAAAATCTACCAATACATGTGCACTTTCACACAGGCGTTTTCACAAATATCGTAATATAGTGATAGGTTTTTAAACCACAATGATAAGATATTCTATTTTGCTCTCAAATATCACCAACAAGGGTAGGAACTTCACCAAGAACTTTTATCAAACACTTGCACTAATGTCAACCTTCACCAATCGACATCAAAATTTCCTTTTAATTCTATTCGCACTATTGGTCATATTAGAAGAGTATAAACAATTATACATCAACATATTACTACAATACCAAGATTTAGCGAACATGTGAGAACGAGATATAAATTTTGATTTCCCACAATGTTTAAGAAATGTCAAAAACTTTGAGTATGAAACTTTCACTGTAAGTAAAAGTGAAATAGCAGAGGAATTGTATTTCCTTCCGATCCTCTTTGCTTAAAAAAAAAAAACCAATAATTCTCATTCAAGATTGCAACTTTCTACACAAATTATTATTCCTATACAACATCAATCTACAAAATCAAGAAAGTAAATGACAAGAAGCTAAAAATTAGTTGAATCTGAAAATTAAACAAAATTAAATCATAATCCACCTAAAATACTCACCGAAACGCTAAGATCTCCACCGATTTAAAGAGCCAACGCCCAAAATTTCCCCCAAATTTCAAAGTTGAACTCTATGATAAATCATATATCACTAATTCCTAATCCTAATTATAACAGTTAAACCAAGAGCCACCTAAAATACTGACGAAACTGGTTAATTTAAATAAAAAAGAAAAGGGGGGGGGGGGGGGGGAATGGGCCCCTAAAAAATCTGGGCCTGAGGCGGAGGCCTCTTAGGCCTCTCCTCAGGTCCGGCTTTGCTAGTAGTTTAAGACAATAAAATGAAATGGACTATTACGGTCTATCTCGTAAGTAGACAAACTTTCTTGAAACAATGGAAGTGTTCGAAAATACTTTGAACATGATATTGAGAATTAAATAGCAAAAATTGTTAATTTATGAAAGAAATGAACTTTCAATAGTCGATGAATGCTTAAGTTGGTTCTACCTAAAATTTATCGGGTATAGCATTGTTGTCTGTGAGTTACATTTTCAACTTAAGTTCAAAATAACCCAAGAATTATGGCGTATTATTGCTTCATAATAATTTGACAAATATCTCCTATTAAGTATGGAAATGTAGTAAAGCATAGTACAAAAATTGGTATAAATACAATGATGTCTATAAGGTGATGGTTCCTAACCTTGGAACGGTTATGGACCTTATGGTAAGACAAATCAATCATTCATTATACATTTATTAGATATGCTAATGATAGTTTAGCATACTCTTTTTTTTTTTTTTTTCCTTGAAATCCTATGACAAACTTGTGTTAGAAGGTCAGTGATGATCTTTAATTAAAGCAATAAGAAGCATGATTTGATGGCTTGGGAATTTTTTATGGTTTCTTAATTGGTGAAAATCTGTGCTTATTATACAAATAAATTTAATAAGGTCATGCTACATGTACACAATGGTTTACACTTTGACTTACATCTATGCGAGTTGACACATTTCGGTACATTGATCTTAAAAATACATTTTTCAATCAATAGCTAAATTGTTGACACATAGACAAAGGTGTACACATTTAGGTGTAGAAGTAGTTTTATCCTTGTAATAACTAGCTACAAATGGAATAATACATATTGTTTTATATAAATGATTAGTAGATATAATACCATAAAACAATTGATCTCAAATGGTATAATTTTCATCAATAATGTGAAATATTCGAAGGAGAATATGTGGGGATTCGCTTACCAAAGGTATAGTAAGAGATAAAGTAGATTGTGCATTGAAGAAAATGGGTTTAAAGTCCAAATCTAAAGTGTCATCTTAATTGAAACCTAACTTGCAACTAAGGATCGTAACGAATTATGTTTAATAGGAAAACTAATTATGAATGGGAAGCACTTTGTAGCTTAACTCCTCTCCATGTCTATGATAAGTGTTACCTACAAAGATTGTTGGGGATAAGCTTTATTTTTAATGACTATATTTTGTACGAGTGGAGTATTACATGACACCCTTTACAGAACGTCGCATGTATAAGTGCGGCCATGTTTGGTTCTTTGAGAATTTACTTTGGAGGATTCTCCGTAGAACTTGTTCCAAGAGAATTCAAGACCAAAATTGACATGAGAGATAATACGTTAGACCTGTTATATGGAGTTACAATAACGATTGACAGATCAAAACTTCGTGATAACTGATTAGCCAAGTGAGTCAGATATAATATAATAAGGAATGTTCAAAGTAAAATCTATTTATCCTAGTATGTAATCTTTCATATGATACTTTTCTCAGTGTTCTTTGTATTAGGTTGACTTATTCTATTAATGTGATGGATTGTTGGAATTTATAGGTTAATTAATAATTAGCAAGTTTTCAATAGATGTAATGATGTGGGTGCAAGTCTTTAAGTATAATGGTCCATAATGAAGAGTCGTCATATTTGAAAATAGTGCAATCTAGATCACTAAATCATACTTTGATTTGAAATGGACACATTTAGAATAACCAAATTTAAATTTGTCAAAAGATGCAACCATTTAGAATACACACGTTGAATCTATAAATATGACCCTTCTAGTTTTATTTATTTTTCAATCCAAAATAACTGATTTTAAAATTCTCTATTCAAATTATGTCAAAATTATTTTTAAATTATTTTTGAGTTTTAAGTTTGCTATTTTAGTTTTTGATATCGCTTGGTCTAGAAGAGTATGATCAAGGTTGGTTCGTAAAATTAATATTGTGCCTAATTTTATTTTATTAACTCCAAATTAATTCCAAAATAACTTATTTTTAAATCCACCCTCTCTTCAAACCATGTCAAATTATTTTTAGAGTCTTAGTTTGCTATTTTAGTGTTGATGAGTATGCTTAAGATTGGTTCGTCTGATAAAATTAATATTGTACTATATTAATTTAAAATAAAAAACATTTTATTTTATGAGACAACCGTTCATTCGATTATGTTATTACCAGTGCAAAGACGAAATTTGTCTTAAAGAGATTTCTAGTGGCATAACTCGCTTCATATTATCTCATAATTTTTACATTTTATAAGTCTTAATTAACGTCATTAATTCTTACTTTTTTTATTTCACATGCTTAGCCAACTCAATATATATACCTAATAATATACTGGCATAAAATTTTTCTATTTTACCCAATAATCAAATTTATGGGATAAATTATCATATAACAATTTCTCAAATTTTCAAACCGAACGATTTTCTAGTTTTTTGTTTTTAGTAACAATTTATTAGAAAGACAAATCAAATGCATTTTCAACAATTTTAAAATAGACTCTAAAAAAAATTTAAAATACAATAAAACGATTATGTTCTAATTTTACATCCAAAGAAATGTAAATGATTTCTTCCCTTTTTTTGAAAATACGAGGCCTCTATTTAGACTCCATTAAAATGAGATTTTTGGGAGAAGTGTATTTTGAAATAATGATTTTTTGGAGAATGTATAATAATAAAATAAAAAAAACTGAATTTAAGTACAACATATAATTTACGAGAGAATTTATGATTAAAAATGAATTTTGAAAATTGTAACCCATGAGCTAACTATAGCCCTAAATTCCCAATCCAATAAAACAATAAAAAGGAAAAAATAAAAACCTTGATAGCATTTTTAACCAAGCTTAAATCAATAAGAACTCTGCTCTATGTACAACCATAGTTCGTTGTCAATCATGAGTTGACACGAATAGATACCATCCATTTTAAAAAATTATTTTTTAAAGCAAAGACACAAATCTTGATAATACATGAATTGCCAATAAATATTGTACAGATAACTTTATTCAATAAAGTATTGCGTTGCATAGTAAACCTTTTATTATAACAGCAATTCCCCATGTACACAGGAATTGCTGCCAGTATTTCAACAAATGGCAGCATTTGTTTGGTCTTTTTTTTTTTTTTTTTTTCCATTTTTCAATGAAAAGCTGCCAGTGTATTCTGGCAAAATTTTGCCAGCCATTTTATGTACACTAGTATGGATAGTTCGTTGCACGATACTCGTTATAATTTTGGGTAATTCCAGCATCGAATAATGGCAAAAATGATCTTTAAATCACACCATTTAATTTGCCAATAACTATAAAATGATGAAAACTAAATGCATTAGAGCTTACTTACATACTCTGTTGTAAATTATATGTACATTTAAAACTTGCTTCAAATAATATGGATGAATCTAACATCAGTTCTAGACAAAAGAGAGCCATTGAAAAATAAACAAAAGTTTCTGAAATATTGCAAGCTAGCAATTATACATGTAAAAAATACCAAATTACACTCCGACGGATAGACTTTTAGTGTGTCCCAGTCCAAATATTTACATATCAGTGCAGACTGTAGTTTGCAGCCTTCCTGCAATAAGCAAATCAAATGACAAGCAAAGTGTCTCTCTCAACTACAAAACCTGATCTTTTCATTTCCCTTAATACTCCAAAGACTTGGAATCCATCCCATTCTGCCCAAACACAGCCAGAAGGGTATTCCAAGTAACAATATCTGGTGTGCATCCACTTACCTTTATGTCATCAAATATCTTCATCATTTATGTGAACTTCCCCCTGTTGCCATAAATCTTGATTAGTGCATTAAAAGTACACATATTTGGGTTACAACCCGCACTTCTCATTTCCTCAAAAACCTTCATTGTAGATTCATCCTTCCCGGCTTTTTCAAATCCTGACAACAAAATCGTATAAGTGAAAACATCGGGCTTAATTCCTTTCTCAATCATCGCTACATCCAACAAACCATCCCTAGCATGAGCAAATATCAAGGAATTATAAATCACAATGCTGGGTGAAAATCCATTAACCTCCATCTCCCTCAAAACATTCATGGCCTCATTAGGCCTCCTGGATTTTCCGTAAACATCCAACAATGCATTGTATGTAACCTTATCCGGAACATATCCCCCTGATTTCATCTCCTCAAAAATCCCTTTCGCTTCCTCATACAAAGACCCCCGCCGACAAGAACTTATAATAGTATTATATGTATAAGCATCCGGGACAACACCCGAGCTCTTCATACCATTGAAAACTGGCATGATCTTATTCCAAGGCATACCCATTTTCCCATATACATTCAAAATAACATTGTAAGTAATCAAAGTAGGTTTGTATCCCTCTTCCTCCATTTTCTTGAAAACCATCACTGCCTCCCTATATGCATAGACATCAATCCCAAATCCATCTTTATGCAAATTATGAAACAAAGACGCACCACCCCCCCGAAACCTGGCCTTCTTTCCCCAACATGCTTATAATCACAGCCACAACAGACCTATTAACCAACTTATCCGAATCTGGATGATTTCTTATCCATTCAAACACTATCAGAGCCAAGTCGTATTTTTTGTAATACCCCAGAGCCTTAATTATACCCAAAACATCAAAACAAATTGTTTCTATAAGCAATTCCGAAGAACACATTTCTTCATCACACAAGTTAAATAAATTCAGCAATATTTCCTCGAGTTTCTCAATGTTGAATTGTGGGTCAATAAGAGATTGAAGAATGAAATCACCTTGAGGTGAAAGGCGGTTGTGAGACCATGGATTTCCCTTGTTGGGGTCAAGGTGTTTTCCAATTCGGCGGCATGTACAGTGGATAAAAGAGGGGGGATTTTGGGGGTAAGCAGAAGTGAAGGAGGAGTAGGTGGTTTGGCGTTGGTGGAGGCAATCAAAGAGGAGAGGGGTTAAGAGAGGAGGTGGGGTGGGGCTCTTGGAAGAAGGGTTTTGAAGGTGGCGGGCTAGGGAGGAGAAAAGGGAGAGCTAGTTTTTCCACCATTGGCATGGCCGCACGGAGAACTGATGACTTTATTATTCTTTTGAGAAATTATTTTATAAAAATAAAAAAATAATGGGTAAAAATAGTAAATTGAAGTAACCATTTTATGAAATCTTCAGTTTAATAGTGAACCAAGAAATTGTGAGTCAATAGATATGCATAAATGTATGATTGCAATTGTAAATACAACTGAAATAACTCGGGTCAATTGTGTTGTCTTTCCAGAACCAGTTTCTCTAACCACCACCACAACCTGATTTTCGCAGACCACCTTCATAGATGAAAGACACCAACAAATTAAGGGAAGAAAAGGAGCCAAAATTAAGGATTTCAAGTTCTTTTCAGAGGGATTGTGAAAAACCTGCAGCAACTCCTCTCGAACAGAAAATATGGACAAATATTGTCGTGATGCTAATTTTTTTTTATTTTGCAAAATAGCTCACTGCTTTACCCTTCTTCAAATGCCGTGCAAATTTGGCCTCTTCCTTGAAATCAACTTCACCTGCTAGACCAACTACAGTAGTATCTGCGTCAATCTGGAAATTAATATGCAAAAGCTTTAGATATGTGTCTTTCCAATACAAAGATGTTAGCCTAATGTCTTCAGAAATTTGTATACACCAAACACCGAAAGAACTTCGAGCGATTGCAAAAAATAATTTGGGTTTTCAATTGGAACTCCTTGTGAACAATCTTAAACCCCCAATTCCGAAAAACGGGGCCGTCACCGAATTCGCACAATAAATAATAGCCCTCTAAAATAAAAATAAAAATAAAAATAAACTTGCAAATCTAGAACATTCAGTAAAATCGAACCACCACCATATATTCATAGAAAAAATTGTATTTACTTACCAGAAAATATTGTTTCATTAACTTTTTCGTTTGATCTATGATGAAGCTTCAAATCTCTACAAAAGAAAACAAAATAAGAGAATTAGAACTTCTACGATGGTCAGCACCAAAAAGCCTTGGCGAAATTAAACGCCATATAGACAAAATCGTGGGAAAACATAACCGAAGAAAAAAAAAGAGGCGGAGAAGGGAGCTTAGGGGTTTCGTCGACTGCAGAGGGAGAAGGGAAACTGTGTGATTGAGAGAAATGTCGAGAGAGAGCATGAAGGTTTGATTTCGTGCTGTTGCGTAGAGAATGAAGGAAAGAACTATGGGACGTTGCTTGCTTTGAGAAATGGAGAAAGTTAGAGAAGAAAATAACATGACTGACTCAACTAAAAAGGGGGAAAAAAGAAGCAAAAAACAACCACATGGCTCGGCTAACTGGCTGACTTGAAACGGCTCGACTTTCTTGGCCATTCGGCTTAGGAACAGTAAAATTCATCCTCCTCTATATATGTATGTAAAATAAAATAATGTAATGTAAAGGATATAAAAGAATTGTTATTATAATACTTATTTATTTACGTACAAGGGTCGTTGCCCCCGGGAACGGAATACGAGGCATGTACATGAATTATAGTCCCCACCCCACGTTTAAAATTAATTTCAAATTTAAATTTTTGATCAAATAAAAATAATAAATTTATCATATTTTTAAAAGAATATAAATTGTTTCTAACAAATTGATAAAAAAAAATATATATTTACTAAGTAAAGACATAAAAAAAATAAAAGCAAAAAATAAAATAAATAAAAAATAAATGGGTACGAGAATAGGACAATGTAACAAAAATACACAATGAGATGGGGTGAGAATAGTGGATCGTCCCATTGTCATCCCTACGTATATAAGTAAACCTTTTATTCTTAGCCAAACAAGTCTTTATCCTCGTGCACTACAAGGAACATTTCAAATGTGTTTTGCGGGCAA